>JAUIMM010000327.1:6012500-6550000 GCA_031769625.1 Taudactylus pleione | reverse complement strand
TATATGTTTGAAGTTGTCATTTTTTGACTAGCGCATCTGAATCAGGCCCTCTATTCCCAAGTCTGAATCAGGCCCTTAGGCTGCAGTATATAAAGGGGGGCTTCCTTCAGTGGGTGCTGCAGCTGCTGTGTCACTTGTCCTGTCAATTAACTGTGGCTGTTGCTGTTTTGTTGTCCTGTCCAATAGCTAGGACTGCAGTTGTCCAGGAGGGTGCTGTGTCAATCAGGGGTGCTCTTCCCAGAGCCGTAACTAGACTTTTTGGTGCCCTGTGCCAGAAAGAGCATTGGCGTCCCCCTCATTTTTCAAAGGGACATAATGCACCCAAAAAAGGGCCATGGCTCCATGGGAAATTGCCAGGGAAGAGATAGGAGAGGCCAGGAGATGCTGGGGATGAAATAAGAGGAAGCTACAGGTGAGAATGATAATAAAAAGAAATTTGACAGGCCCAAACAGCGCCCCCTGCCATGTGGAGCCCTGTGCGATGGCACCGGCCGCACTTCTCTAGATACGGCCCTGGCTCTTCCTCAGTGTAAAAAAAAATAATGGTGCTTTTTGTGTGTACGTTAGCAACTTAGCTGTGCTATTATTGTTTGGTGACACTGCCGGCCAAACCGCAATTTATCGTCCACGCATTGTGACACTATAAGTAGTAGCGCAGTGTGTTATCCTTATTCATAAAAAATATTGTGACACTGTAAGCGGTAGTGCAGTATTTTACTCATAAAAAATTATTAGTCTACACGCCGATTACAAGACCACAACAAAGTGCTAAATAACATGCGTCATATATAAAACATAATGACATCACTGTAAGTAGCAGCGCAATGTGTTCTTTTCTTATACATCTTAAAATGTTGTGACACTGTAAGTGGTAGCGCAGTGTGTTATTCTTTTCTTCATAAATAATCTTGTGACACTAATGGTGCGTACACACTACACGATATGCTCCCTGAGCGATATCGTGTAGTGTGTCCCCGGCAGACTGTGACATTGAGCACAGCCGCTGAACGATATCATTAACTATATCGTTCAGCGCCGGGCTCTCTCCCCCATTCCCCAACATGCAGCAACCTGACGAGGTCGTCAGATTGTGCTGCATGTTCAGGCGATGGACAATGTCGGAAACGACCAGCGGGAGTGAGCATCGCTGGTCGTTTCCGACATAAAAGTGCACGATTTGTGCACGATTACTGAGCGATTGCACGATTACGATGTCGTAATCGTGCAGTCGCTCAGTAATATCGCCCAGTGTGTACCCACCATAAGTGGTTTCGCAGTGTTATTCTAATTCATTAATAATCTTGTGACACTAAGTGGTAGCACAGTGTGTTATTCTTTTCTTTTCTTATTCATAAAAAAATCTTGTGACACTGTAAAGCTGGCCATACACGCTACAAATATCGGGGTGATCCGCCTGATATCGGCGAATCACCCCGATAATTGTAGCGTGTGGGGGGGCGACCGAGGGTTAAATATTGCTTGGTCGGGCATGCCGGATTGTCCAGCATGCCCGTCTGATGCGATATTTCCCGGTAAACTGTCGGCCACATCGGGCAGTGTATGCCCAGCCGCGGCCGACGGACAGACATTTCCTGCGTTCCTACGGAAGGAGCAGGTAAATGTCTCCTCCCCCAGGGGCGGAGCGTGGATGTCGGGCTGATACACTGTGAGAGAAATCTCACAGTGTATGCCGGCGACATCTGCGGCTGGCAGGCTGCCAGATAAAATGTCTGTCTAAGTGATAGCGCAGTGTATTATTCATATTCCTAAATAATCTTGTGACACTAAGTGGCAGCGCAGTGTGTTATTCTTTTCTTGTTCATACTCTTGTGACACTGTAAGTGGTATTGCAGTGTTATTCTTATTCATAAATAATCTTGTGACACTAAGTAGCAGTGCAGTGTGTTATTCTTTTCTTATTCATAAAATTATCTTGTGACACTAAGTAGCAGCGCAGTGTGTTATTCTTTTCTTATTCATAAATATATCTTGTGACACTAAGTGCTAGCGCAGTGTGTTATTGTTTTCTTATTCATAAATATATCTTGTGACACTAAGTGGTAGCGCAGTGTGTTATTCTTTTCTTGTTCATAAAAATATCTTGTGACACTGTAAGTGGTAGTGCAGTGTGTTATTCTTTTCTTATTCATAAAAATATCTTGTGACACTGTAAGTGGTAGTGCAGTGTGTTATTCTTTTCTTATTCATAAAAATATCTTTTGACACTGTAAGTGGTAGTGCAGTGTGTTATTATTTTCTTATTCATAAAAATATCTTGTGACACTGTAAGTGGTAGTGCAGTGTGTTATTCTTTTCTTATTCATAAAAATATCTTGTGACACTAAGTTTCAGCGCAGTGTGTTATTTTCTTATTCATAAAAAAATCTTGTGACACTAAGTTTTAGTGCAGTGTGTTACTCTTTTCTTATTTATAAAAAAAATCTTGTGACACTAAGTGGTAGCGCAGTGTGTTATTCTTTTCTTATTCATAAAAATATCTTGTGACACTAAGTGGTAGCGCAGTGTGTTACTCTTATTCATAAATAATCTTGCGACACTAAGTAGCAGTGCAGTGTGCTATTCTTTTCTTATTCATAAAAATATCTTGTGACACTAAGTGGTAGCGCAGTGTGTTACTCTTATTCATAAATAATCTTGTGACACTAAGTAGCAGTGCAGTGTGCTATTCTTTTCTTATTCATAAAAATATCTTGTGACACTAAGTAGCAGTGCAGTGTGCTATTCTTTTCTTATTCATAAAAATATCTTGTGACACTATGTGGTAGTGCAGTGTGTTATTCTTTTCTTATTCATAAAAAAATCTTGTGACACTAAGTGGTAGCGCAGTGTGTTACACTTATTCATAAATAATCTTGTGACACTAAGCAGCAGTGCAGTGTGTTATTCTTTTCTTATTCATAAAAAAATCTTGTGACACTAAGTGGCAGCACAGTGTATTATTCTTATTCATAAATAATCTTGTGACACTAAGTGGCAGCGCAGTGTTATTCTTTTCTTATTCATAAATAATCTTGTGACACTGTAAGTGGTAGAGCAGTGTGTTCTTATTTATAAATAATCTTGTGACACTAAATGGCAGCACAGTGTGTTATTCTTTTCTTATTCATAAAAATCTTATGACACTGCAGGCCGGTGATACCGCAGTGTAATATTTAAAATTGGTACAAATTGACATGTGTGCTGTACCCCACTTCATTCGTGTTTGTTGATATGGAGAATGATCAGTTGAGAGGAGAGCAGGAACCATATACTAGTGCTGGAGCTACTGCAAGTACCACCAGTCATGACGATACTAGTCCAGCTACATCATCTACTAAAGCCGATGCCCAAGGGCATACAGGGCTTTAGTCAGGGCATCTAAAATCAAGAACCAATCTTTTACAGTGGTAAAGAAAAAAACTTCAAAGGGAAAGTTAGCTGCAGAAAGACATAAAATTGGCAATATTCCTTTCAACAAGAAAGAAAGAAAGAAAGAAAGAAAGAAAGAAAGAAAGAAAGAAAGAAAGAAAGAAAGAAAGAAAGAAAGAAAGAAAGAAAGAAAGAAAAAAAGAAAGTTTGTTTTTATGTTCCTGTACAGGTTGGGAATTGCTTTTCTAGTGAAGGTGAATCTTGATGGGGTTTGTTAGTGGCGACAGAACCTCAGTTAACTGTCTAAAACCCACTGCATTATTGGCAGATATTGGACGCACATCTAATACCAGCATAGATGTTATGGCGTCAGTGATCCATTATGCAACTGGGTGACTGTTAAACAATCCTTTGCAAGGGGGAGCAAGTATGACAGCGGTCAATTGTTTATTAAAGTACTACTAGTAGTCTTCCAGGTCCCCTTCTGGGATGAAAATCCACACCCAACAGCAGCATCAGGCATAGCGCTCAAGGACTCTTCTGGGGCAAGGACTGATGTGAATGACTTAAATATTTTTTGTAAGTGCCTCCCCTCCTCCCAATCAAATCTTAATTTCCCTGCCTTCAACTACATACATACTCTAACTCCCTCAGGCCTCTTGAATAATAAAAACATTTGTTTCCTGATGTGCCATGTTGGAAGTTGAAATGCCACTGCTGCTGCACTCTTTGACATGCAGTTGCTGAATGTCAAAAATTGCCAGAAATGTTTATGGCCACAGACAGCATCTTCTGCATGCTCCTTTAATTTAAAAAAATATATATTCTGAACCACCAAGTTGATTTTGTGGGCAAAACATGGGACATATTGTTCGCCCATGCTCTCCCCTCCTGCCTCATAAATTTTCTTCAGAATCAAGCATTAAATTAAATTAAATTCACTACGAATCAACCCTTCCTGTCCCTGCCTTCAACTACATACATGCTCCAACTCCCTCAGGCCTCTTGATTAATGAAAACATATGTTTCCTTATGTGCCATGTCAGAAGTTGAACTGCCACGTGTTTGTGCCACCCACTGCTGCCGCTTAGCTTAGTCAGCCAGCTAGCTTGGTACAAATTTTGGGCCTAACCAGATGAAAACATTATTGTGAGCTGTGAATTGGTCAAAATTGACTGGAAATGAGTGGAAAATAAAGTTATTGAGGTTAATAATACTGTAGGAACAAATAATAAACCAAATGATGTGATTTTAGCAGTTTTTATCAATTTTTTTTTTTTTTAAATTCAGATCCAAAACATGCAAGAGACGGTTTTGGCAAAACCAAATCCAGATCCAAAACACGAGGAGATACAGATACAAAGACAAAACACGGGGGTCGGCGCACATCCCTACCTCAAACACACACTGCCCCATAGCGTCACTCACATGCTGCCCCTATAGCCTCAAACACACATGCTGAGCCCATAGCCTCACACACGCATGCTGCCCCATAGCCTCACACACACATGCTGCCCCATAGCCTCACACACACAAGCTGCCCCCATAGCCTCACACACACAGGCTGTCCCATAGCTTCAAACACACATGCTGCCCCATAGCCTCAAACACACATGCTGCCTCATAACCTCACACACACAAGCTGCCCCATAACCTCACACACACAGGCTGCCCCATAGCCTCAAAAACACATGCTGCCCCATAGCCTCACACACAAGCTGCCCCCATAGCCTCACACACACAGGCTGCCCCATAGCCTCAAACACACATGCTGCCCCATAGCCTCACACACACAGGCTGCCCCATAGCCTCAAACACACATGCTGCCCCATAGCCTCACACACACATGCTTCCCCCATAGCCTCACACACACATGCTGAGCCCATAGCCTCACACACACATGCTGCCCCATAGCCTCACACACACATGCTGCCCCATAGCCTCACACACACACGCTTAGCCCATAGCCTCACACACATGCCCTTCTGCTCCACGGGAGGTTTCTGTCCTCCATGAGCTCGCCTTAGTGATGATATTGCAGTCGTTGGGTTAATTAGCGGGAATGATGAGTCCCATTATAGAAAAGAGATCAAAAAATTGGTTTCTTGGAGTGGTGATAATCACTTGCTCCTAAATGGTGATAAGACAAAAGAACTGGTAATTGATTTTCGTAGGAGATGTTTAGAGCAGAAATTGCCAGTGTCTATTAGCAATCAGGATGTTGAGACAGTTGAGTCTTTTAAATTTTTGGATATCCAGGTTGCGTCAAATTTGACATGGTCTTTAAACACACTGTCCCTAATTAAAAAGGCGCAACAGCGCTTGTTTTTCCTAAGATGTTTGAGGGCTTCAGGAGTTAGTAAAGTAACCATGCTAAACTTTTACAGATGCTCAATTGAGAGCATTCTGAAGTTTGGTATTATTATCTGGTATGGCAACAACACAGCGAGTGAAAGGGGTGCACTGGAACGGGTTGTTAAGACTGCCAGCAAAATCATTGGCGTGCAGTTGCCAACTATCCATCATGTTTATGGGCTTAGGGATCTAAAGAGAACCAAGGGTATCATATTCGATCCAAGCCATCCATTTCATGAATTTTTTGATAAGCTTCCGTCTTTAAAGTAGTTCAGAGTACTACGAGCACGTACAAGTCGCTAGAGGGTTAGTTTTCTTCCATCTGCTGTGCGCATGCTGAATGCTATGAATGTATCTCTTAGTTAATTTAACATCATTATGCTATGTAACTGTCTGAAATAACCTCTACCATGGATTGCTATTCACTGTTTTTTAGCGTGTTTTTGTGCAACGTAATTTCATCTGTCAAACTTGTTTTGTTGACGATAACAAATAAATACAAATACATGCTGCCCCATAGCCTCACACACACAAGCTGCCCCCATAGCCTCACACACACAAGATGCCCCCATAGCCTCACACACACAGGCTGCCCCATAGCCTCACACACACAAGATGCCCCCATAGCCTCACACACACAGGCTGCCCCCATAGCCTCACACACACATGCTGCCCAATAGCCTCACACACACATGCTGAGCCCATAGCCTCACACACACACTGTCCTCACAGCCTCACACACACATGCTGCCAGTAGCGCACGCAGGGGGGGTTTCTGAGTACCCAGAAACCCCCCCTGACTGACCAAATAATTTTTTCTCGAGACGGAGACAGCACTGTCTCCATCTCTTCAATGACTGCAGGCTCGACGGAGCTGCCGCGGATCCACAGACAGAGAGCTCTGGTTGGCAGAGCTCTCTGCAAAGGAGAAACAGGTGCAGCGGGTGCCGGGCAGGAAGCACTGTTGTGTGAGACACTGTCAGTCCCTGCTGTGCTGTGAGGGGGCGTGTTGGTGCGGCGGCAGTAGGGGATGGAGCAGCCGCTTGTCTCCCGGTGTTTCCCATCATTCCGTGTGGGTGGTCAGGTGCCCTGAAGGCCGCAGCTCTCATCGCTGTGGTCGTCGTCATCCTGGTGCAGCTGCTCTGGGTCTGGCTCAGCTCCAAGTCTTCAGGAGGAGATCGCCGGGAAGGAGCTGCTACGCTCACATGGGCTCCAGCGGTGACCCTCCTCCTCCTCCTCTTTCCTCAGCCCTCGGTAAGTATACTGATATTTGTGTATGTATGTATGTATGTTGTGCATCTGTATGCGTGTGTGTGTATGTATGAATGTATGTATGTATGCTGTGTGTAACTATGCATATATGTAGGTATCCTGAGTGTATGTATGCATATATGCTGTGTGTAAGTATGCTTATGTGTGTGTGTGTGTCTGTGTCTGTGTGTACGCTGTGCATGAGTATGCTTATAAGTTGTGTGTATGAATGCTGTTTGTGTATGTGTGTGTATATACACATTAGGGGTGTGCACCGGCCACTTTTCGTGTTTTGTGTTTTGGATTTGGATCCGGATCTTTCTTCGTGTTTTGGATCTGGATTGGTTTTGCGAAAACCACCCTTCTGTGTTTTGGGTTCTGGGTTTTGTGTTTTGGATCTGTATTTTTTAAAAAAATAAGCATAAAAACAGCTTAAATCACACAATTTGTGGGTTTTTCTGCTCCTATGCAATTATTAACCTCATTAACCTTCATTTCCACTCATTTCCAGTCTATTCTGAACACCTCACACCTCACAATATTGTTTTTATGGCCAGAAGATTGCACCAAGGTAGCTGGATGACTTTGCTAAGCGACACGAGTGGGCGGCATAAACACGTGGCCCATCTAGGAGTGACACTGCAGTGGCAGACAGGATGGCAGTTTGAAAAACTAGGCCCCAAACAGTACATACTGTAAGAAAAAAAAGAGGTGCAAGATGGAATTGTCCTTGGGCCCTCCCACCCACCCTTATGTTGTATAAACAGGACATGCACACTTTAACAAACCAATCATTTCAGCGCCAGGGTCTGCCACATGACTGTGGCTGAAATGATTGGTTCGTTTGGGCCCCCACAAAACAAGCTGGCAATTAATGTGTCCCTGCACAAACTGGCTCTACGGAGGCAAGATATCGTCCTCATCCTCCTCATCCACCGATTCCTTGGATAAAACAGGAAAAAGGGATTTAGGTGTCCCTGGACTGCTTACGGTCTTAGCCAAAGTTTCTGAACTTGACAGTAACTTTTTATGAACGCGCTGCAGGTGCCATATAAGGGAGGGTGTTCCTAGGTGGTTAACGTCCCTACCCTTACTTATTTCACCTTTACATATGGTACATATGGCAAGACAGTTGTTGTCCGGATTTGGATAGAAATATTGCCAGACCAAAGAGGTGGAATGTTTGGTCTTCTGCCCAGGCATGACCGTGATGGGCTTTTTCATCCCACGGACAACAACTGTCTCCCCCGGAGCCTGATTTAAACAAACCACATCACCATCAGAATCCTCCTCGCCAACTTCCTCCTCCTCCTAGTGCCAGCTACACCAGTATCCTCATCTTGTTGTACTTCAACAGTGACATCTTCAATTTGCATATCAGCAAGTGGACTGTGGGTGCTCCTTTCAGCACTTGCAGGGGGCGTGCAAATGGTGGAAAGAGCCACCTCTTCCCGTCCAGTGCTGGGAAGGTCAGGCATCGCAACCGCCACCACACTTGGACTCTCCTTGGGGATTTGTGATATCTTCTTAGAACGCACAGTTCTTCGCTGTGCTTTTGCCAGCTTAACTGGTTTGATTTTTTTAGCGGGAGGAGGGCTTCCATCGTCATGTGAAGCTGAACCACTAGTCATGAACATAGGGAAAGACCTTAGCCGTTCCTTGACACTCCGTGTCGTAAATGGCATATTGGCAAGTTTACGTTTCTCTTCAGATGATTTAAATGTTTTTTTCAAGGTCATTTTCCTGAACTTTGTCATTTGGGATTGTATGTGCCCTCTACTATGACATTGGGCATCAGCCTTGGCAGACGACGTTGATGGCATGTTATCGTCTATGTCATGACTAGTGGCAGCAGCTTCAGCACTAGGAGGAAGTGGTTCTTGATCTTTCCCTATTTTATTTTTATCGGAGAAAGTTTGGTCCTCCATTTATGTTATATTGATATATACGTGCGGCTAAGGCGCACACAAACACAGAAAATAATTGTTTATTTTTGTTGGAGACTAGTGCACTTTGTGGGTTACACCACCCTTTAAGAAATGAGCCAGCCGACCCTATACTTATGGGACACAGGCGCACACTTGGCGCTGCTCCTTTGTTGATGCACGTGCAGCTACAGCCCACACAATTCACAAACACAGAAAATATTTTTTTATTTTGTTTGGAGTGCCCTTTGGGGGTCACAGAACCCTTTAACGGACAAGCCAGCCGGCCTTTTACTTATGGGACACAGGCACACGCTTGGCGCTGCTTCTTTGTTGATGCACGTGCAGCCACAGTGCACACAATTCACAAACACAGAATTTTTTTTTTATTTTGTTTGGAGTGCCCTTTGGGGGTTACAGCACCCTTTAGCGGTCAATCCAGCCGGCCCTTTATTTATGGGACACAGGCGCACGCTTGGCACTACTTTGTTGATGCACATGCGGCTACTGCGCACACAATTCACAAACACAAAGAAATATATTTTTTAATTTTGTTTGGAGTGCCCTTTGGGGGTTACAGCACCCTTTAACGGACAAGCCAGCCGGCCTTTTACTTATGGGACACAGGCGCACGCTTGGCGCTGCTCCTTCGTTGATGCACGTGCAGCCACAGTGCACACAATTCACAAACACAGAAAAAAAAATGTTATTTTGTTTGGAGTGCCCTTTGGGGGTTACAGCACCTTTTAGCGGTCAATCCAGCCAGCCCTTTATTTATGGGCACAGGCGCACGCTTGGCACTACTTTGTTGATGCACGTGCGGCTACTGCGCACACAATTCACATACACAAAAAAATATATATTTTTATTTTGTTTGGAGTAGGGGTGAGCGGGTTCGGTTTTACTCGGATTTACTCGGATCTTTAAACGGCATTTTATTGGCTATCGCCTATCATGTGTTTTGGATAGCCAATATAATAAATCCGAATTTGCGGTAAAGTGGCGATTAAAACCGAGTAAATCCGAGTAAAACCGAGCCTGCACATCCCTAGTTTGGAGTGCCCTTTGGGGGTTACAGCACCCTTTAACGGACAAGCCAGCCGGCCTTTTAATTATGGGACACAGGCGCACGCTTGGCGCTGCTCCTTTGTTAATGCACATGCAGCCACAGTGCACACAATTCACAAACACAGAAATTTTTTTATTTTTGTTTTGCACTTGGGGGGAGCACCCCTGACGGACAGAGCACCCCCTAGACAACACTACAGCACCCCTTTAGGACTGGGACACTGCACAGGACTTTGGAGTGGACACAGCCCCTATGGACAACTGACTGCACAACACAGTCCAGCCAGCCCCTATGGACTTTGAAGTAGTGGACACAGCCCCTATGGACGACAGCAGCACAGCACAGCACAACACTACACTGCACTACACTACACAGCCCAGCCAGCCCTAACTCCCACCCTCCCTCTTCACTGTCCACAGCCGAGTGAGAAAATGGCGCTGACGCGGGTACCTTATATAGGATCCAAAACCCGCGAGACCCGGAAGGCGGGATGATGACGTTTTGCCTCGATTTCAGATCCGAGTCAGGCGGGAAAAGTCGAGCCTGACTCGGATCGAGGGGGCTCGGGGGGGTTCGGATTTCAGAAATCCGAACCCGCTCACCCATAATATATATATATATATATAAATAATATGGAAACCCCCCTTTAAAAATCCTGCGTTTGCCACTGTGCTGCCCCCATACCCTCATTACCTTTACAATTATAAGACTGCATTTCCCTTTAGTAATAATCTCAAAATGAACAGGATAACACACAATAGCCAGCAGGCCACCATCCAAAAAAAAAGTGCACCTTGTAGTGCAATAAGGTATCAATATCCACCAATGTGCAATAAAGTGGTCCCGTGCCAAAATCTAAAATATGTAAAGCTTATCTGTTATCTCAAAATAACTTCATGTTTTCTATGCTTCCCATATGCACAATCTTTTTTAATGGAGCACCAAACATATTACGCATATGGAAAACCGTCCATTAAGTTATTTTGAATGAACAGATAAGCTTTATATATATTAGATTTTGGTACAGGAACGCTTTATTGCTTTGCCCTCTCTTCCCCGCCCTCTCCCGACCCATTATACTCACCCCCTCCAGTTTTTCTTTCTCCCATGGCTGCATGCAGGTCAAACGGGCGACATCGTCAGCAAGGGCCATGCTGCCGAATGCAGTGTGTATGCACTTGCTGATGCCGGGACCCAAGCCAGGTCCCATCACACGAGAAGTCGGCTAGGTACACATCGTTACATGTGTACCCAGCTTTAGGTCGACACACAATGGTCATTGCAAAAAAGGTTGTCAAGTGGTTTTTCATGATTTTTTATTATTTATTAGAGTAAGGTTTATGGTTAGGCTGCGGAAGGGGATGGTTAGGCCCTGTCCACCTATTGCCTGTCCACCTATTGCCTGTCTATACACTATCAGTCTTTTATACCATACCCATTGCCACCTGTCTCCAGCTTGTGGACTGCCTGGAAGGGACCCATATCTATTTTTCTGTGACATCATGTGCGCTGTATACAGAGGAGCCAGCCCAGGGCACAGAAGTACCCTGACAATAAGGTACTTGTTAATTTATAGTGGCCGTACTTGACATGGTTATAGGATGAGCTGTGGAGGTACCAGGTTACTGCACTCAGGTGGCAGCAGTGCCACCTTTTCGAGATCTTTCAAATTGGTTTTGTCACAGCCAAAATGATCATCATGGGCTCTGTATATCAGCATATCTTCCAGTTAATCATTTATCTTTTGGGGGGTTTTTTGTTTGTTTTTAGATGAATCTGGACCAGTTGTAAGCCTTGGAGAGTGATAAAGTGGACTGAGATAAAGTACCAGCCAATCAGATCCTGTCAAACACATCCTGTAAAGTGACAGTTAGGATCTGATTGGCTGGTACTTTATCTCTCTCCACTTTATCTCTCTCCAAGAGAGATAAAACATCTCCTTAAGAAACTTAATACATCTCCCCCTCTTCTGTGTCTGAAGTTTGTTTTATTCACTTTTGTTCTTTCTACCTGCAACCTTCATTGATTGCCACTAGATGGCACTGCTACATCTATATTGAATATGGAATACTGCAGGAAATGTTCCTCAGTCTGATGGATTTTTATCAAGGACAGCTCAGACATATAATAAATAAAACTGCTTGTGGGTGATTTAGAGTTGAACACTATATATCCTTTTCTGTATACGTAAATATGCATCTCTACACTTTATTTTCTGTAAGTATATAGATGCATGCTGTGCTGTTGCAAGCTTAATTGAGATTCCGTTACCAAAAATGTAAGTGCAGTCCTGGTGGGCATTTGCTAAATTCACCTTTACTAAAATGGCCCTGACTGCTGTTAGTATTGTTTTAATTTAATTGTAGCATCACAGTCTCCCAAAGAATTTACCATCTTCATCAGTCCCTGCATAGGCCTGTTTTGCACTATGTTAAAGCATTGCAACCAGTTGCAAAGCAATGAAATACCTAAAGTTGTGTCTCATCCTGAAAATACATTGGAATGAGGAACAGCTCAGGCCCCATAGGAGAATGCAAATCTGATTTATGTGTGGGCACAGCTCACATGGAGACTGGTGTCTTACCTGGGACTAAGCACATGTGCTGTAAAATATACAAGAGGTGCATGTCCTTCAGCTGTGTACTTGACCCACTCACAAAGACAGATTAAAAAAGGACACACTACTAGATATTTATGCAACAATATTCACACTTTTTTCATATTGGGGCTGATTCTCAGTACAGGCAAAGTGGATGTGGTTTCGGGCAGCCTCTGAGCTACTACCTCAGTGGTTCTCAAACTCTGTCCTCAGGACCCCAAACAGTTCATGTTTTCCAGGTCACCTGTGGATCTTTACATTGTGACAGTTGGTAATACACCTGTGCCCTGCTACATACTGTACTATATTAATTAGTCTGGTGTTTCTCCCCGGTCCTCTAACAATTCACAAAGCACTCTAGCAGGAGCACAGGTGTGTAACCAACTGCCACAATGCAAAGATCCACGGGTGACCTGGAAAACAAGAACAGTTTGGGGTCCTGAAGACTGAGTTTGAGAACCTCCGTGCTACCTAATGCTGATGCAAGGATCCATAAGGGCGATGTGGGGGTTTGTGCATCTGCAAGCGACAATCCGTGCCGCCCATTTGTTATATGCCAGCTGCCACAATTGCCATCATTAGCATGGGCCCTTGCACCATACTAGGTGCAAGAAATCCACCAGAAACAGGCTTCCCTTCCCCATACAAATGAATTGGGCAGAGGTTTACATACACGCCCAACACGCTCCCATGAAATCCCCATCAGACAGGGCAGATCCATGCACTCGCAATCTCGTCTCCCAGTTGCCGCCTCAAAATGCACAATTTCGCCCCTGATTCAGAATGGGACAGACGTGCACAAATGCATATACATTTACATCTGGTCATGCTCTGTGTGCCCGCCATTTGCACCCCATGAGTAACTACAGGCAATACAACAGTGCAGAAAACCAGCAAAAATCATCAAAATAACAATAGACTACTTAAATTGTATGCACCACAGAGAATAAGAAATATACCAATTACTGTATAACTGTATATGAGAAGAACAATCTGATAATCACATGGAACGTTCAACTGTATCAAATGTACCAAACCATGGAGGGAGATAAAGTTGAGAAATTGCCCATAGCAACCAGCTTATAGCTATCATTTATCTAGTACAGTCTATAAAATGACAGTAGCTGATTGGTTGCTATGAGAAACTTCATTTTAACTCTGCACAAGGTTTGATACATATCCCCCACCGAAAGACACTAAATAAAGTACAAATACATCAAGATAAATGTATATTATGGAGGAGATCTGCTATGGTTGCTTTACAGAAATAGTGTTACAAATGTTTTTTTTGTTTTTGGGGTCTATTCAGCAATAGTGACGATGTTGCTCAGAATATTATTGGGCAACATCGTTGCGATTTTTTTTCAATGATTGAAATTTATGGAAGCTATTCAGCATTATTTTCTGCAGGGACAGTGGTTGCGGTAACACGCTGTCCCTGCGATGTTACATAAGGCATTGTTTTGGGTTTCTGAAAATAATCCTTTCTGTTACTGCTACTGCACATGCTCAGTCATGCGCTCAGGAACAGTCTCCGTCTCTGCTTTGAAATGACCGTGCAGGGATAAGTACATCTTCAGCCTGTACAAAGTGATTGACATGTGTACAGAGGCTTTATATTAGCCTGTATACATGTATATTTATGTGTTTTTATATTTAACATTTATATATAAATGTTAAAAATAATAGCACATAAATATACATGTATACAGGCTAATACAATGCCTGTATACACGTTAATCACTTTCGGCAGGTTTAACAGGCTCTAGAGTGACTTACCTATCCGCGGTCACCGGAAAGCAGGGACGGAGACTGGGGCGGTGTTACAGGATGCTGCAGGGACTTATGGGAAAATTTCCCTCTGTCCCTGTAGTTTTCGGGATATTTTAGTCATTTCTTCATACAACGCCATTCTATGATGGCGTTATATAAAGTAATGATTTTTCGAGTAATTTAACACTCTTTGCTGTGCTGAATAGCAAAAAGCATTAAAGCACTGTAGAGATCAATGGCTGATCCCTACAGTGCAGTACTCTGCCAGATGGGAATTAATAATTGCATTATCTTCTCCAATATCCCATTGCTGAATAGGGGATTTACATAAAAAATGTAGAAATTATGATTTCTGCATTTTTTATGTAAAAAAATGATTGCTGAATAGGCCCCTTTGTGTGTTTGTTTTGTCATTTAAAGGTCAGTTTCCTAATCACAGAATTGCCAGAGATCAGCAAATGTTTGACACCTCACATTTTTCAGTAGTAAGAATAGAACAGGTGACAGGTGACAGGTCAATGTAGTGAATTGCTGTGGAAATTAAATCAATCACCAAAACTGTATTCATTGGTTTCAGATATGTATTATAATCTCAAAATAAGTAAACTCAAAGCAAAAATGTGCAAGCAGGGAAATGAATGGTTCCATACTGTTTGGTGGGTTCCTACAGATACAGATTCAGAAGTCTTTATTAAATGAATGATTCATTTGTAGTCTGTAGTCTCTGTGATCATACTCAATTCAGAAAATTGTAGCGGGAGCTTTCACTATTCACCTGACAACAAGTGTGTGGTGTACAGATGTCAGATTATTCTATAACACGGACATTTTGTTAGCAATGGTAAATTCGGTACAGTTCCCATTCATTAAAATGTCATTTCTACATGTAGCACAATGGGAAGACAGAGATGTGGGAAGGAGAACATTGTAATGACAGTGCAGGCAGCAATCTTTTCCATGGGGCCTCCAATGACAAACTCACAGCTGCTGAGGCTTGTGTCTTGTCATCACCCATTTCAGCAACTTGTGTGAGCCTCTGTACCCGTCACACCTGATGGCCATCTACTGTGGCCCCCAATTTGGTAATATAGAAGTACTCTTGATTATAAATTGAGAAAGTGAAGTCTGTATGTGGATGCCTGTGATCTCTACCTGTAGTTATGGCAGTAGAGACCCATTGAGAGCTAACCTGGAAGAATCTTGAAAGACTCGGGGGTCTATTTACTAAGCAGTGTTAGGAGGGGGAGCAGGGGCACTGGTGTGACCAAGTACATGGGTCCTGTATGCTGTAGCAGCCGCCCCTCAGCATCGGGCCCTTTAGTTCTTCCACTACTCTTTGGGCAGGTTTATACTATACAACCAAAAGGGAATAATAAAGGAGACTGTGGGGTCTATTTACTAAGCAGTGTTAGGAGACAGAGTGAAAAGTGATAAGGTGCCAGCCAATCAGCTCCCAACTGCCATCTCACAGGCTGTGTTTGAAAAATGACAAATGACAGTTGGGAGCTGATTGGCTGGCACCATATCACTTTCTTATCACTTTTCACTCTGTCTCCTAACACTGCTTAGTAAATAGACCCCTTAAGCTGGGTACACACGTAAAGATTTTCTGTCCAACCATCCAACTAGTTGATTGGTTGGAATGAAAATCTGGTAACGTATGGGAGTAAATCATGATCAGCAATTTGCTCCTAAATGCCAGAAAAGATGAGAATGGTCGTCAGACAAGTTTGTTAAATGTTTGATCTAAACAATTTGTTCAAACAACAGTTTTTGTCCATTTTCCGGCGTTTGGGAGCAAATTGCTGTTTGTCATTTGCTTTCATTCCTTACCAGATTTTCATTCCAACATATCAACTAGTTAGATGGTAGGACAGAAAATCTTTACGTGTTTATGCAGCTTTACAGGTGAAGGGTTACAGAAATGATCATGGTTTTTGAAATTTCCAGGGTGGAGACAGGAATTTTACCTGGAAACATGAAACATTTTACCTGGAAACATGCTTGCCCGTGATCTTATAGTTAAGGGTTTTCATTTTTCATCAATTTCAAGTGGCTGTACAGTGGTGGCGGGGGATACAGGCTCAGATTTATCAACAAGTAATATTCTTGTTATCACTCTTTACTAAACTTATGCTGGGTACACTACACACTGACAGATATATTGGCCGATTAATTGATCGGCCAATATATCTGGTGCCCGTCGGCCAGTGTGTACCAGCGATATGTCTGTGAACGATGTCGTTCACAGACATATTGCTGCACAGCCGATGGCAGATACATCTGCAGATATATCTGTCCATCAGCAAGTGTGTACGGGTGATCAGCCGATCGCCCGTACACATGCAGCGCCAGCCGTGGGGAGGGGGGCGAAGAGCCCCTGCCCCAGCCAGTGGGACCCATAGCTGCCTGGAAGATGGTCGTTCAATGTATATGAACAACCATCATCTACAGAAATATCTACAGATCACTCGATCTGCAGATATCCCTCTGCAGTGTGTACCCACCTTTAAATGGTGCTCTAACCAATCAGCTCCTAACTGTCATGTGTGTGAAAAATGACAGTTAGGAGCTGATTGGTTGGGGCACCATTTAAGATTAGTAATGATTGATAACAAGAATATCACTCGTTGTTAAATCTGGGCCACAGATACCAGATGGGAGGAAAGTTACAGTTTTAATCAGATGAGGATGTTGGGGGAGCACTTACAAATGTCAATATGTGGCATAATAATTTATTTTAGTGACATCCTTGCCCATGTGTAGGTGTTGTGTTTTTACCCCTGGATGGTGAAGACTATCGTCTACTAGGGGGCACCTACAAAAATTTCCTTTGAGTCATCACATGTCTAGATACACCTATGATGGGAAGGTCATAGTCAACTGCATAGCTCTCTCCTCCATCTGATAACAGATAAAATGGAAAATGAGGGTGTGCAAACTCTGTGGCTCCCTGAGAGACAGACCCCACCAAAGACTTATGGCCACCACACTAGCGATTGTCGCAAGCCTGCGGTCCAGAGAGCCCGGTTTAGAGGATCGGTGAAATCCAATTTGCAAATCAGCGATATTTAATACGTATAATTTCAAGAATCCTCCAACGGATCGGAGATCATCGATGGCTGCTGGTCAGCATTTCTGGCCGGAGGATCGCCGTTTCTGATCAGATCACAGGATTGCACAATAAGTCGGTAGATGGATTAACATGGATGTGCAGAAAGCAGAATACCTGGATAAACTAAATCCATGCTATAGAGCAGTGTTACCCAAACTCATGCCTCAGGGAGCACTAAAAGTGCACGGTCTCCATTTCTCCTAATTGGTGCATAGGTGTATTCATTACTGGCTGACACATTTTAAAAGATCCACAGCTAAGTATTTCCCTTGTGATTCTGTGAGGAGACCTGGAAAACATGCACTGTTAGTGCTCCCTGAGGAATGAGTTTGGGAAGCACTGCTATAGTTTATTGTGCAACAGCTGAATAATGTGCGCCACATAAAATATATTATTTAGTAACTGGATTTACTGACAGCCCAGGTCATAGTCCTGTTACAATACTGGCTGAGAACTAAATGGTTTATTTTTTTGTAAGTAAACTGTATTTTAGGGAAATTTGTATGTTACCAGTTACATGGTGATAATGAGACCAGTCAGACACTGATTGGGACTGTGTCATCTCCAGGCCGGTCACCAACTTAATCTGACTCTGCATTTTTACTTCATTTGATGGAAATCTTGTCTTGTTGGTGGTGCAAAAGCTCTGGATATACTGACTTCTAGCTAAATAGCCCCAGCACTGAAGGGGTTATAGTAATGATATCACAAACTTTGTGTAATTAAGGAGACAAAACAAACTGCAAAGAAATATTTGTTTATATAATTAAGTTAATGGAAAAGATACTTAAAATAATAAGCAATCATACATTCTTTACATTAAGTGGATTAATGCACGAAGTCTTAAGACTCTCAATTGTACAATTGTACTCTTCAAATTCATCTTTGTGAGCTGAGATAAAGTGACTTTCACACTGCAAGTGTACAAACAAATATACATATTTCCAGTCCAACTCACAAAAGACTTAACAAGAGAAATATTGACTTTCAAGGGTCAGAAGTTAACCGCAAAAAATCTTTCCACACTCACACGACACTCTAGCAGAGACCTGGTAGGGTCACACACCTGTACATATATATATATATATATATATATATATATACTATATGTGTATGTAATAAAGATATATATATATATATATATATATAGATTGACAGTCACCAGAGCACATTGACGTTGTTTGCATGGAGTGCCGGCAGATTGTGGATATATATACATACTGTGTATATATATATATATACACACCAAAGTTGTCCTTTACTGTGCTCAATTAAGTAAAGCTGCTCCTCAAGAAGATTCTCTGTTAGTAGAACCCAAATAATATAAAATATCTATAAAATACTCATGGAGCGCTAACCACAATACCAGAATGAACACACTGGAATATTGCACATAATTGTACAGCTTTACTTGATGTATATTCTGACAATACGTTTGAAAAAAACATTGTACCGCTCTGCAGCTCTTCGGCAAACTGCCTTCTCTTACAGCCAGATATTTCACATTGTGACTCCTCAGTCCAGAGCACCTGCTGCCAATTTTGTGCACACCAGTTCCCATGTTTTTGTGCATAATTGAGTCGCTTGGCCTTGTTTCCAAATTGAAGGTATGGCTTTTTGGCTGCAATTCTTCCATGAAGACCAATTCTGGCCAGACTTACCTGGGTCCCACTGGTTTCTGCCAGTTCTGAGCTGATGGCACTGCAGGACATTCGATTTTGAAGGGAAGTAATCATGATGTGGCTTTCATCTGATGCACTAAGTTTCCTTGGCCGACCACTGCGTCTACGGTCCTCAACGTTGCCCATTTCTTTGTGCTTCTTCAGAAGAGCTTGAGCAGCACATCTTGAAACCCCAGTCTGCTTTAAAATCTTTGCCTGGAAAGAACCTTGCGATGCAGTATAACTACCTTGTGTCTTGTTACTGTGCTCAGTCTTGCCATGGTGTATGACCTGTGACATGAAACTGTCTTCCACAACCTCACCTTTGTAGCAGGGGTTGGCTGATCCTCACCCAGTTTTAAGTCTCCCACACAGCTGCTTCTGTTTCAGTTGATGACTGTGTTTCAACCTACATATGAAAATGATGATCATTATCACCTGATTGATATGATTGGTTAATCATACACCTGACTATAATCCTTCAAAATCCCTGACTTTGTGCAAGTGTGGAAGAATTGATGCTGTTTTGAAGACAAAGGGTGGTCACACCAAATATTGATTTGATTTAGATTTATCTTCTGTTCATTCATGAAGCCTATCACCACTCCTTATAAAATCAGAAAGCAAACACAAAAATGCTAATAATAATTGTTTGCCTGGGCTTATGTTTCAAAATACATTATTTTAGCAATTATATTATTTGTGTTTCTGAAAGATCTAAAAATACAGTATATATATATATATATATATATATATATATATATATATATATATAAAATGAATACCTAATGATCTATACACCCTAATTATCGCTATTTGGGGTTGTAAGTCGCACAAGAAATAATTGCTTTCCAGACTTTGATTGTGGTTCCAAAGCATAACAAGATATTACTCACCAAAATGCATATAGTTACACGCTGTGATCTAAATACAATTAGTGCAAACAAATTATACAATCACAAGGTACAGTCGAATACATACGCATGCGCTCTGGATCCAGATTTCCCGGCATCAACTATGAAACCTCCGTCAACAGAAAAGAATGATGACTAACTATCAGATTCAGAGTGCCTGCTTATGTACCCTTACAGAAATAGGCAATACAATAGAACAAGTTGGCATAATCCCATTGGTTCTTCTTCCTGGTTCTTCTGTTATGATACAGTTCATAGGTCAGTTTGTATGGTAATAGTTCAGCCTCCAACAGTTCTTTGTGTCCATTTTCCCGCCGAAGAACAAGTCTAAACTGGCTAATAAATATTACATTACAGAGTACATTTCAATGCCTAACTCTCTATGATCCATAATTTGCAGACACATGTTGCGATCTTAGTGGTTTAGAATAGCACCAAACACGGTCTTCTTATCATGTACTGAACCTGAGATCTTAAGTACAGTCGCTTTATTACATAATTAATAATGAATAAAACCTTGAATATTAACCTTAATGCTAGGGAACCTTTCTATGTAAGTGTGCAATGTGTAAGTGTAAGGATAATAAGAAAAGACACTAGTTAGCATTGTGCATCTACATGTATGTGGAGTACACCGTGGTACGTGTTTTGCAGGATTGTTCATATTATAGGTTTTAGCAAATGTATGTATTTATATAATGAGGACTTTTAACATTGTACTATTGCGTGGGAATCACACGATGCTAAATAATAACATCTCCGTATGTACTGATATTGTGTGAGATTCGCTAAAATGACGTTGGGCGGCCATTCGCAAAATAGCATCTTGTTGCCATTCGCAAAATGGCGTCGTGCAGATTTTAATTTCAACAGATTCTGTCTCAGCCAATTATCCGGCTTCGACAATATTTATACATATATATATATATATGTTCATATATATATATATATATATAATATATATGGATTGGGGTAACTTAGAATCTACACTACAGGGGAGTTTTTATAACAAGTTTTTAAAATGTCAGCTGATAATTAATGCATACACCCTTTTTTTGTTGAAAACATCAACAAAAAAGTAAAAGCCTTATGGCAACAAAGAATCTTATACCTGAATATTTTATTCTTGGTATATCAACAGAGGTAAAATTGTTTACATAAAATACAATATAGATAAATACATATGTAGCATAAAATGACTTTATAACCTGCCCCAATATTGAAGAGATGTGTCCCCTCTATTGGCAATTATTGCAGCAATATATATATATATATATATATATATATATAGATATATATATATGTATATATATATATATATATATATATATATACAGTTATGACTAAGTTTGTGAGTGCAATAATAAAAATTGTAACCCCCATGGACACTATGAACTAATAGAGATTATTAAGAATACAAAAACTGGTGAATTATATAAACCATATTTATTGGTAACATGCTATTGAATGTGAATGTTATATAAACAACATAACAATGTAATAACCTTTTACACAGAATTACATGCCCCAGTCAAAAAAACAGAAAACTTGTTCCATCCTACTATTTTACTTGTTTCATGTAGGTATAGTCATCTAGGTATAGTCACATGTTTCCCCTAGTGTTGTACTTTGGGGATTGGGGACCCACATCTTCCATCTTTGCCCCTGTACCTTTAATATAGTATAACAAAGAGTTGATGGTCAAAAATAATATAAATATATTAATTAATAAGCCAAATGCAAAATGTATACTATTGTTTTTTTTCATTTATATAAATGATATTATTATTATTATTATTATTATTATTATTATTATTATTATTATTATTATTATTATTATGTGTGTTTTAGCTGCTTTTAGGCAACTCCCACAATAGATATCACTACTGATTTACTATTGGAATACAAGTAATGTCTCCTTGTTTTTCTCTTATGTCACAATATATGTATGAAACTTGTTACATTTCATCTTTTAAAAGAAGGTTACACTGGCAACTGACAACAAACAGCAGCATCCGGGACAAGGGACAAATAGGAGTTTACCAATCAACGGTTATCTATGCAATATAGACAAAGAATTATAGTGCATACACTTTCCTTATATTTACCACAATGCAATGCCTTTCTACATTTTACATGAAATATACATTTATTTTACAGAGTGGCTTTATTATTATTATTATTATTATTATTATTATTATTATTATTATTATTATAATTATACTTTAACATAAAACAGAATTGAGTTATCTCAATTTCATATCTATAAATTCGTGAATCTTAGTAAAATGAGCGTCTTAAATAAGAGAACATTGTTCTATAAGAAAATTACATAAAGAAAAAATAGACTTTCAAATATAAACCATGGAAATCAATTTTTTAGATTTACTGTAATGCTATAACATTTCTGTATTGTAAATATTAAAATAATAAAATGTAACTACCCAAAAACAAGTTGGGTTACAAACGCAGCGCCAGAGATTCAGTGATTTCAATAAGAAAATGTATTTCCTTGGATTTTCCAACACAGTCATATGAATTTATTTTTACAGAATGGAAATCTTTGTAGTGTTTGAAATACAAGTAGCAAATAATTGAGTTATATCAGTTCTAATTTTAAAAATATACATATGTGACACTTACTAGAATGTGCATTTAAAATCAGAGGACATTGTTATCCCAAAAACAAATAGCCAACAGATTACCAATCTACGAAGAAATCGAATTAAATAACTATAGGCGACTTAATGTTAGGTGGCAGTTTAATTCAATTTATTCGTAGATTGATATTCTGGAATCTATCTATCTATCTATCTATCTATCTATCTATCTATCTATCTATCTATCTATCTATCTATCTCTCTCTATATCATTCTATCTTGTATCTATCTATCATGTTATCTATCTATCTATCTATCTATCTATCTATCTATCTATCTATCTATCTATCTATCTATCTCTCTATCTATCTATCGGCATGAGATCGGGGAGTGCAATTATCGTCCAGAAAGCAATTAATAATGTAATAATTGAAAATGCCACAATTTACCTAAATATAAATTATATAAAAGCAATTATATATTTAAACTATTCTGACACAATTACACACGTAAATGGAAAGCAGTAAAGGTTATATGCGACAAACGAAAATAATGTTATCATAACATAACGATCCATATAACGATGTAATAATAATTGCGTACATACATTCTGTAATATGTATGGGGTATAATATGCATATAAGTCACCCGTGTCTGCTGTGAAACTAAATGCCTGGCGCCTGGCAGGACATTGTGATACTTGTGGTTCTTCAAGAACTTGAGTGCCACTCACCACACTTGCTGACTAATGTATGGATAATAGCTTTCTCACTGGCTTTGTACATGATCTGTAAAGTGACACAGCAGTTACCGAGAGCAGATCATTACAGCAGATTGCGTATTTGCGCTTCCCATGTTGATACTATCCAGTTGATTATTGCGCAGTGAGCAGGTAAATTGCTGTAAATCCCACACATCTCACTAATAGTATTTGTCACAAATAGACACTATGAGCTACACCCAGGCTGGTGGGGTATTCTAGCCCTGGAGAAGGCGCACAGACCCAGCAGGACATGACGGAGGCACCCACCTAGCACCTATGTGCAGAGCTGGGGGTGTGGGTGCTAATGAGGGACCACTAATGTGGCTGAGTGGCTTTATCCTAGAGAGGAGGCTCTTATCTCCGGCTGATAAGAGTCATTAGAGGAGGATAATGCTGTCCCCCTCTTCCTGCTGGACACAATCCCAGCCAAGCATCCAGCACCTCTGGCGCCATCACTCCATCAGATGCGCAGGGTGTAAGGTTTCTGTCTGCAGTGACAAACACTGATAGAGCCACTTACACCGGGACACGTGGGGAAGGGGGGGAGACCTACAAGAACTACAAGTACAGCGTGCACTGCGCATGCAGGCAGCAATGTAGCTAGTACATTATTAACTAAAACACTAAAGTACCCTATTTGTGGTAATCAAAAACAATGGATAATATAGAGAAGTGTATCCCTATGAAGCACAGGTAGTTATATTTTGGTATTGATTTCGTGCATATAGTGAATCTCTAATAAGGCAGTTTATTTAGCAGCCCCCCAAGTTATTCATCTGACTTTATTACGTTGTCCAAACATATTCAATCTGATCGCTGAACGACTGAATCATTCTGTACTCAAAGTGGCCACACAGAGGGGGGGGTGACACTGGACAAGACTAGTGATGGTGAGGACTGACTGGATCACAGAGGAGGAGGCTGCTGCTGGATAAAGACCAATGGGGATTGTTTATTTCGCCAGAGGAGTCATTGTGGGCGTGGCTAAATTAGCATCATTACTTGGATTGTGCAGAATTGGACTCTTTAATCTCGGTAACATATTATATAATACTACTTGAAGACACTTATGGGGAGAGGACGTGTGAAGTGCAGCAGTGACATCCCATACCAGCTGATTGTGGCTGAATATAAATGGAACTAATTACAATGTGTCTTTCTATCCAGTCAAGCATGATATTAATAAGAGCAGCATGAAAGCAGAATTGTACTGAGTATTAGCTCACGTTATTATCTAGAATTCCTGGCACAATTGTCCCTTACCACACACAGTCTCTGCTCCCCTCAGTCACCACCCAGACCCCCCTCCCCTACAGCCCTGCACCATAACTGGCTGCACAGGACCTGTCAGATGAGGAGAGGCTGATCCTCTTAGCTTGTCAAGTGTTGGTAGAAGAGATTAATAGTGACAAGCCCAGGTAATACATAACGCTAAAAGCACGACAATTCCTGTGGAAGGGATCACCCACTTACACCTGCTGTGCACACATCTATGGGCTGTAACCTGAGCTGTGGACATGCTGGTATTGTGTACAGTACAGTGCAATCTACAGCCAGCTTCATGGACACACACAGTTACAAAGAGCTCATCTGGCCTGTGCAATGCAGCTGCAAGAATACACATGTCCTCCCAGCAGCCTCACAACCCCCATATATCATCTCCTCAATGGGGATCACAGAAGCAGCAGGATCCAGTGACACCTTCTAGGAAATGCAGGCTGCATTGTTACAGTGTATCTGCCTGAGTAAAAGCCTTATTGAAATTGCATTTAAACACATATAGGTGATATATAAAGGGATAAAGAACAGTTCCCACCCTCTCTAGTACTGTGCTCTAATGCTGCGTTATTTCTTGGTGTAGGCTGAAGGTTCTGTGATCATTCAGGGGTTGTATTATCAGATTATATTATATTATAAAAAACATAACATAAAAATAGTGGGCCTCCTTTGCAACATAATAACCTCCCATCTGCATGTCAAAAACAGATGGATGAGTAATAGTTTATAATGCACAAGACATCCTTTGTTTGGTAGTGCAAACAAGATCACTAACCAGCAACATCAGTGCTGCAGTAAGAACCCCATTCAATAACATTATAAATGACATAAAGCATATTCATTGGTAAATCTAGAGAGATTATTAACCAATCAAATCAGTCCAAAGAAATACATTTAAATCCTATATATAAGACTGATTAGTAAACATAGTTGATTGTTAAACGGCAGATTCTGATGTCTTCAGGGGACTCTTACTATCACTCGAAACCCAGGATTTAACATATATCCATATAAGAAATAACATTATAGTAGTATTTATACTTTGATGCAGGGTTTATTTTTACTAACTCTAATCAATTTGACTATTTTTTTTTTATCATATAAGTGCTGGAGATATACAGCCATGACCAAAAGTTTTGAGACTGACACAAGTATTGGTTTTCACAAAGTTTGCTGCTTCAGTGTTTTTAGACCTTATTGTCAGATGTTACTATGGTGTACTGAAGTAACATTACAAGTATGTCATAAGTGTCAAAGGCTTTTATTGACAATTACATTAAGTTTATGCAAAGAGTCAATATTTGCGGTGTTGACCCTTATTTTTCAAGTCCTCTGCAATTCGCCCTGGCATGCTGTCAATCAACTTCTGGGCCACATACTGACTGATGGTCGCCCATTCCTGCCTAATCAATGCTTGGAGCTTGTCAGAATTTGTGGGTATTTGTTTGTCCACCCGCCTCTTGAGGAATGACCACAAGTTCTCAATGGGATTAAGGTCTGGGGAGTTTCCTGGCCATCGACTCAAAATTTTGATGTTTTGTTCCCCGAGCCATTTAGTTATCACTTTTACCTTATGGCAAGGTGCTCCATCATGCTGGAAAAGGCATTGTTCATCACCAAACTGTTCTTGGATGGTTGGGATAATCTTTTCATGTGCACATTAGTGAATGTGTAAGCCCCATGCTCATTGCTTGTCCAGGGGTGTATCTAGGGGTCTGAGCTCCCCTGGCAAAGTAAGGGACTGGTACCTCCCCCCCTTGTATTCTAAAGAGGCGTGTGGCAAAAATAAATATGTGTGGCCACATGGGAACAGAGCGTGGCCACAAATTAGTACCAATTCAAATTACATCACAAAGTAGTACAACCTTATTTACATTATACCACGCAGTAGTACCCCTTATTCACGTTATGTCATACAGTAGTATCCGTTATAGAACCACTCACCTCCCGATGTATTATTATTATTATTATTATTCATTTATTTATATGGTGCCACAAGTGTTCCGCAGTGCCTTACAAAGTACATGAACAAATAAGTAACCAGTGACTTACAATACAATACAAAGCAGGACATGGAAATGTATAATAAACATTGCTATATTAGCGACCTTTATGCCCACATAAGCAGCCGAGTGTTAGGTTCCCTAGTGGGGAGTAAGATAAATTAAATTACAGTAGGGAGAAGCACAAGAGGGTAGAGGGCACTGCTTGAAAGAGCTTACATTCTTTAAGGGAGGGGCAGATAAACAGGAGTGACATAGATGGGGTAGGCAGGAAGGAAGATGTAGCAGCAAGTTAGGATGAGAGCTGGAAGGCTTTAATGAAGTAGTGGGTCTTAAGAGCTCTTTTGACATGTATGGGCACAGCTAGCAGTGGATGGGGTGGTAGGTATTACAGGGAACTGAGTCTTTGCCCCAGGTGACAGAAAACCTTGCTGCACTCCTGTCCCAATGCCTGACATGGCCAAAGATGTGTAATGGAGCAGGGTTTTTTTTTTAATAGAATTACATCCACCTATTTAGCTATGTACTTTACTATGCTAGTCTAGAGATGCCACACAATACTAAACTACACAGATGTACAGCGGAATATTCCAAACGTGTGTGTGTGTGGAGGGCACGCTGTATGGGAGGGGGGGCATTAGCAGATGAAAGAACAAAAACCTCCCACTGCTGAGAATGTGCACACAGGGCCGCCATCAGGGGGGGACTGCCGGGACTAGAGTCCCGGGCCCAGACACTAGCAGAATAGGAGGGGGCTCGCGCTCCACTCCTACCACCGCTGCACAGTCAACACTAACCCCCCTCAGCATGGGCCAAATCCCCATCCCCTCTTCACACTCCGATCACAATGGGGGTGGAGCCAATACGGCAAGCCCCCGCCCCATACACCCACGCAGCACGTCATTTCTGAAGGGGCATGTCCTAATGATGCCCACCCCCATTAGCAACCTGCTGTTGAATCAGCAGTGTATGTAATAAAAATGTATGTGTTTTAGCATGTGTCTATATGTGTTAGTGTGTATGTATGTGTTAGAGTGTATATATTGTGAATGTATGTTAGAGTGTATATATGTGTATGTATGTGTTAGTGTGTGTATATGTGTACATATGTGTTAAAGTGTATATATAGTATATACATGTTAGCTATATACTGTATATATTATATGTATATGTGTGTGTTTAATAGTCGGCGCGTGTGACTTCATGACATGCCGCTGGAAGGAAGAGGTCAGAGGAGCCGTAGCGTGTGAGGAGCAGTGCCAGCCAGACCTGAAGGAGAAGAAGCCAAAAGGAAGGAACATTCTTCAAGGCCATAAGGTAAGTCATGACTCATGAGACTTATCGGTATCAGGGGGTAGAGGGGGGGGGGCAGGGGCCCTGCCTATTTTGTCAGTCCTGGGCCTCACAATTTCTGATGGCAGCCCTGCGTGCACATGCTGCATGTGATGCTCAGTGCACGGAGTGAGGGTGTGAAGATGCGGGTGTGACCCCCACGCTGCCCCATACCACAGCCACCACCTGCTTACCTGTACACACAGGGCAACAGCAATAAGGTGCAGCAGCTGGGAACTCTCACTCACTCATTGGCCACACCCACGACAGATAAACTCGTCACACAGCAGCCAATCAGCACCTGAGGCCATGAGTATGATACACCTCTCTTCTGCCAGGACACGCCCACCCAGCACTCTCCCAGCCTCATAGGGGACATTAAGTCAGGGCTGAATGCTGGATGGTTCATTCTGGTTCACTCACGGCAGCAGTCACTCTCCTCACTGGATGGTACGCTGGCAGGTTCACTACTCCCTGGCCATGGGTGGCACTGCTGGGTGGCGCCCCCCCCGTCAGCCGGCCAACCTAGTGAATGCCATCCTGGCCAAGGGGTAGATACACCCCTGTGCCTGTCACCACAATTACTCCTCCCTTATTATATTTACTGGGACAAAGCCATACCTGGCATGCTGGGCCACCAGCCTCCATCGACAGATCAGTGCTGATCTAGAGCTGATGAGGAACAACAAGATTCCATATGTTGTGCCAACCTCGTAGCGCCTCCATGGCTGAGACCCCCAGCTCTCCTAAGCCTGCTGTGACACACACATCACATAAACTAACTGCATTGTGCGCCAAGGGCCTGATTCTGAGTAGAACGCATCTCTGTGCATGGATCCAAGTGGTGAGTTTTCTGCCTACAGAGCATGCGCAGAAGCGATTTTCTGCATATTAGCATATCTCCGCCCTATTCTAAATCAGGCAGAAATCGGGCAGACCTGTCTTTCAGTCAAAAAGGGCATTTTACTGTGGCAACAATGCAAGCTGCCGCCCTGCATTGTGGGACAGTTATGGGAGTGTCAGGGGAGGGAAGCCTGTTTCTGACGTATCATCTGCAGCCAGCATGGTGATGGTTGCAGCGGCTGGCATAAAGCCATCGGACGGCACTGGTATCCGCTTGCAGGCACACGACCCCTTCATTAGTTGAACAGAAACTGGCATCAGCATAAGGTAGTAAATCTGGCTTCCACGACTGCCCTCAATTACAGCCACTTTCGGTGTGACTCAGAAAGCCCCATATGGCCATTCAAGTTTGTTTTTTAAATAATATATCAGTGAGTCCTACCACCTCTGCTGGGAGTTGGGCGTTGGAATAGGCCCTGATTCAGACCCGCTCGCAGCCGCTGGCCGGGTCTGTGGGCATTTTTTTTTTGTCTCCAGGCCACTCACAAAGCTGTGGGTGACCACCTACAGCTTGTGCAAGCGGGATGGAGACCGTCGTGATTATCGCGACCATCGGGCTGGCGACGAGACCCTGGGGTAGGGTCTAGCTGCCGCAAGCCCGAGTGGACTCGCTGCTCTAATTATAATAATAGTGATGTCAGTAGGTCCTCCCACAAATGCCAGGCATTACTGAGGGAATGCCTGTGTTTGTGCAGCCACCCCCCTACCCCACCTACAAAACGGGGCGAGCTGTCACTCACCATCGACAGCCACCCCGTCTTGCAGCGAGCCCCGTAGCGACTGAAGTTCAGTCGCTCTGCGGGGCTCGCGCATGCTGGACATGGCGTATGCGCAGTGGCCAAACATCGAGCCGCTTACGAGCGCTGTGTGGTCACGAGAGGCTCTGAATCAGACCCTCAGTGTAATGCCTTTGGTTGCCTCTCCTCGTGCATCTTCGAGCTACACCTACAGGTCTTTACTCTGTTTATTATTTTACCTGATTGTATAGTTCAAATCCTTCTAATCCTTTGCTCTTTCTTTGTTTGGTCTTCTGTCAGAGTCATCCATGGGCTGGATACATATCTGCCTTTGGCTCCACGCTGTCACTTCCCAGCAACAAACAGCAGGTAGCAGCAATAGAGGGGAATTTTAATTGAGGTGGATGTTTAGTGTGAGTTAGGTCCAGTCACACTCATCTTATTCATAGATAAAAGCAGTACATTGGCATGTGGAAGGTCCTCTCATGGGGATGTAGCTGGCATCCCGGTTTTAGGAATGCCGACGGTCTAAATACCAGCGCCAAAATCCCAACAGGTCGGGATCCCGGCACCAGTATCCTGACCGTCTGCATTCCGAAGGCAAGTATCGGGGTGTTAGGGGGAGGTTAGGGTGCTGGGGTAAGGTTATGCATTAGGAGGGAGGGTTAGGCACCAGAGAGGGAGTGTTAGGATTAGGGTGCGGGGAGGGGGAGGTTAGGTTTAGGCACTAGGGGGGAGGTTAGATTTAGGCACCAGAGAGGGGGTGTTAGGTTTAGGGTGCAGGGAGGGGGAGGTTAGGCTTAAGCACTAGGGGGCAGGTTAGGGTTAGACATCGGGGAGGGAGGGTTAGGGTAGGTGTTAGGGTGCGGGTTAGGAAAACAGTTACCGTTCGTTCCTATGGGTGTCAGGATTCTGACCAGCGGCATCCCAACAGCCGGGATTTCATACCCAACCCGTCTCATGTTATGCTCTCCAGTCTTATATGTACTCTTCATACAAGTATATCCTCCTCTCTGTAAGAATTTCCCTATACTTATCTCAGTAAGCCTCCCCCGGCATGCTGCCTCCTTGTCTGAAATCACACAACCAAATTAAGTGCATCGGAATCTTCAGAGTCCAGGCCATTGGCTGGGACATCATTACTGGAGTCTGCTGGTACATTCATGAGATGAAGGCGATGAATGGCAAAGGATATGTAAATATTTAAATTGACTATTTATTTTGAAGAACTTTGGGGCACATTTATCAATGATCGAATTTACAAAGCGATCAGGGCATTCAGGTAACGTCGCTGATCGCTTTGCATAAAGCAATCTCTTTGGCCGGATGTATCATCCGGGACATGCAGGGACACGGACTTCGAAAGGAGCCCGTCCCTGCGATGCCTCCCGAGAGCGGCCGGCCACTGATGGGGGTGAAGCGCATACGCAGTCCCGTGGACTGCACATACACGTCCGTCATAGCCAGGGAGATTTCCGGTGGATCCCTCTGTAGGCTATTAGTCCGCGGTGTAGCTCATAGGCTACAGCGGCTAAGGCCATCTTCAGATGATGTTAGCTGCTGGGGCCAATATCTGGAATACATTGCATTCCGGTACATTTAGCAGCATCGCTTCCCCCATAGAAACCTATAGGGGAGGCGGCTGCCAGCGGCAATGGAGGGATCACAGCAGGTATCGGAGATACCTGCAGTGGTCACTCCTTAATACATCCGGGGATACATAGTATTTGAGGTAAACCCCCGAAAACAAGTGTTTTCAGGGATTTTACTTCAAATACACTTCGATAATTGGGCCCCTTTGCTTTATATAAAGTTTCAGACTGACTCTGAATAAGACAAATAACTAAGGTTCAGATACGATTGCGGTTACCATAACGGTAAAAGAAGAGGCAGACTAGATGGGCCAAGTGGTTCTTATCTGCCGTCAGATTCTATGCTTCTATGTTTCTATGATCCCATGCACAGGCCACTAGTGGTCATCTGTCAACTGCATTTACCAACATTGGGCCTGATTCATTATGTATTGCTATTGCTAATGTCTGCGATCGCTATACCATCGCAGCCTAACATAAGGACACCCACTCCCCCTTTTACACATCTGCAATACTTAGCAAGTCTGCAAGACCATCGGTAACATCGAGTACCATTGGAGCCTCACACACACTTGCACAAGGTCTGACCTTTCTCAGAAGTTGCTAACCTCATCGCATGCAGTGAAAGTTCAGGCTGCATATGGCATCGCAGTGGCTAATTTATGCACGCCCCTGTAACGGCATTCAAATGCACGGCCACTTAGCGCTGGTTTCTATATATTTCCAAATGCACTAACACGAATGCGTTTGGCGAACCACCCCCCATCACTACCCACAAACGTTCACTTCCTGTCAAACACTCTGCAATGGGTCTGTGTGGACACTGAGATCGCAGTCTGATCGGAGTGAAGCCTTTGGGCACATGCAGTGCAATGCATACACAGTAAGTAACAATCGGACGTCTGTGTGTGTAATCGCAGTTGTGATCGGTAATGAATCATGCCCATTGTCCAATAATGGTGGCATTTACTTCTACAGGGTGTTATGAGACGCTGCGGTCAGTCTGTTGTCGCTTCTGATATTGTGCTGTTAATTTATCAAAGAGCAGAAAACCCGATGGCTAGAGAAAGGTTTGTTTTATTCTTCTTATTATGAAATAAAATAATAGAAAAAGATTTGAATCTTTGAATAAAGCGCTTTTTCTGTGTAACAATTGTTAAATGTATTTTTTTTTTTTTTACGTTTATTTATTTTTGTCCATTAGGTAGAAGTCTGGATGTTCCATTCCCCTCTTCCTGTGTTATCCATAGCCAGGTCAAGTTTGGGGGTGGTTAGAAAATTGCAGGCGTGTCTGACTGTTTAAAAGCCGTTTCATGAGCGTGCATAAATTAGTCACTGCAATTTTCTGTACAGCATGAGAGCTCTCAGCGTGTCAGGAGAGCTGCAGTGTTTGCGGCTGGTCAGTCCTGATTTACATGTTGCATGACTGCCCGATGAGCGTCAATGGTACCAATGTTTACGCCGTTGTACATCGTCGGACGGGTATGAGAATGCAGCTGTGGGCGTCCCTATCCTCAGCTGAGCTTTGGGTGCTGCGAGAATATGCTAATCAATGCATATGCATGGAGACCGCAGCACAAGAACCCAGCAAAACATAAAGCATAAACATAAAGCATAAACAGAAACATAAACATAAAGCATAAACATAAACATAAACATAAACATAAAGCATAAACAGAAACATAAACATAAAGCATAAACAGAAACATAAACATAAAGCATAAAACATAAAGCATAAACAGAAACATAAACATAAAGCATAAAACATAAACAGACACCCAGCAAAACATAAAGCCGCCCACCTATTCTGTGATTGACAGTGTAAACATCGGGAACATCGAGTGCCATCAAAGCTTCGTGTAAGCCAAGGGTAGACCTGACCCTGCCGCAGGGCTTGAGAGATTCCTGCACGCAGAGAGGCGCCTGGCTGCGTGTGGTGCCGCTGAGATTAATTTATGCACACCCCTGTAACGGCGTGCGAATGCACAGGCACGCCTGCGTTCAGCTGACCACCCCCCTGTCACCACCCACATACGACACTTCCTGTCAATCAACATCGAAGGTCTTTGCAGGCTCCCTGCGTACTCTGAGAGAGCCCTTACCGCACTCAGCGACCTGTTCGCGCACACACAATGCGATGCATACGCAGTGCAAAAACATCGGCCAAGTGTGTGCGTTCTCTCATTTGCGTTGCTTGCTGAATCAGGCCCTATGTTCTGGGAGAGTATGCAGCTGCAATTAGTGCTTAGTGATTAATACATCAGTAAAATTATTACAGCTGAAACTGTGCTCAAATTCACAGTGTAGGGCATCGCTTGCCATTTATGAGTGGTCACTTACTAAACTGTGCTGACCTTGGAATGGATTAAATCATAATTTGTGATAGGGATCATTGATCCCTATAGAGAATGCAACCACAGTATAAACACATGGCTCTCATAGTACAAGCTGGGGCGAAACATAAACGTTACATGGCTCTATTATCTCGCTCATATCTAAAATAAATACAGAAAAGCTCTGCAAATTTCACGCCAGTAGAGAACATGATATACTGTACAATAAATACAAGCGCAATTACAACTTTACAGTACTAATTACATTTAATGAATAACAAACGTCTGCTGTCTTCCGCTTTGAAAAAAAAAATGTAAATAGGAATCTGCCTTCCTGCAGGACGGAGCGATGCAAATATTAAATCAATAATGAGAATCGCAGAAGGCACTACAGTATAGTAATTGTAAAAGTGGGAGGGATCAAAACGCAAACAACCAATCAGATGAAGCTGCCACCTGTCATCATTATCAGTGTGTATTTGTGCCAGAAGGTGTTACCCTGACAGGCGCATATGCCTTGTGGGCTGCGGGTGATACATTTCTGCACATTTGCGCAATATAATATTCTTATACACTCAGCCACATTGTGCTCTAATGAACGTTTTGTTTTCTGAAATGATGGGAACTATTACAAAGCTTCCTATTATTAATAATATATTTATCTATGTTTTCCTTTGCATCCTTAAAATAACGTAGACTTGTTAGTGGCAACTGTATAATAGGTAGGGTGGTCCAGGGACAGCTCAGTGCTCCCTCCTTGCTCTTATCTCTCCTAATAATATGTGCCTAATGGATGCAGGGTTTTGAGTTACCCCTCCACAGCCATCTCTGCACTGATCTGTCACATTACAAGGGGCTGTGTGATAAGAAACACAAACAACTGATCGCCTTCCAGGAGACCAAACAAACACTAGGGTGGGGTGTGTGTACTAGCCAGGGCTTTTCTAATGTGGCTGCTGGTGATACCAGAGAGCAGCAGCGTCCTGCACTGCAGCTACTGAGCTACAACAATCCCCAATATGTTCAGCCTGGAAGTGCCAATGTCATTGTGTAACCAAATAATAATGTGTGTTTCGCCACCAATAGCCCAGCTCTGGGGAAGCCTGCTCTTCCAATGACACTACAAGTCTCAGCATGCCCAACCAATATACAGATAGAAGTGGTGTGGACAAAAGCCAGATGTGAAACCTATACATACATCCAAATACTGTATATGATATACTCAGCTGAATATATTGAGGCTGAACAGTGAGTAGAGTAAAAGACCAATAGAAAAAGTGTTTTATATCAGATAGATGGCCAATTACCTTGATACATAATCTATGCACATAGCATGCTGGTCTCTCTCTCTCTCTATCTCTCTCTCTCTCGTCTACTTATCTATCTATTCTATAAACAAGTAATCAGAGTAATTGGACCCTGAATACTTTGTAGCAGACTGTTTTGACTCCCTCTTCCTGTTTTGTTTCCGGTCAATGTATAATCTGTGCTGTACCTCTTCCCCCATGCAGGTCTCAGCTTCTCTGTATGACCGATCTGAGGGGGGATAGCTCCCCTTACACCCTATACTATGAATACCAGACACCTATTCCCAGAGAGGCATGGGGGGGGATACGACCCTGTAAATGGACACAGAGGTGGGAGATGTGTGTGAAGTGCTGAAGAGTGGGATGGGGGGGTTCCATAGAGGTGAGATGTTAGCCAATGGGCTTTGAGAAGATCTGAACAGACTCTAAAGCTGAAGGCTCATTGCAGAGAAATCTGAGACTGGGCTACACAGGCTCCCAGGTGCCCAGGGACAGCACCAGCACCCCCATGCTCTCACCGCTGCCATAGTCTGGGAGCCCCATCAGACATGCTCCCCAGCCCTGCTGCCACCTCCACTCCTTTCTCAGTCAAGGACATCCTGAGGCTGGAGCACTGTCAGCAGCATCCTGCAGGCCAGGTGGAGGGACCATCTCTGCGTCCTGCGCCCAGTGCTGAGCCTCCGGCACACTCCCAGTACAGAGGGGGGAAGAGTCAGGGGCTGGGGCTCTCCTGTGACTCCCCAATGAGAGAGGATGAGGATGATACTCAGGAACAGAGTGAGTGCAACACCTTTCATATAACGTATATTACATTGAGCATGTGGCATAGATAGAAGAGCATACAGCGAATCCAAGAGTCATCTGTGTCCTCGGATCTTTGAAGACATTATAATATCAGTAATAAAGAACTAGCAATGTATCTGTAAATATAGGACGGTGCTCTGTGGCTCCCCAGCCCGTGTGGTACAGATTCACCATGGCTCCGATAGCGGGACAGGCGCATTCGTTGCCTTCTCTTCTCTTCTCTACAAGGCCACGGAAATTGTAAAAGGAATTCAATAAACTGATTTCAGGGCATCATGAGTCTGCCCTATAATTATACATATTGGGGATGCAAGTGTCAGAATTAAATCTTTTGTCCTCACGAAATAAAATACTCACTTGTGTCCATAAAGTATTACCAGCAAGGGCACAAACGCTCCATTTCTGCTTAACTATATCTTTACTAGACTATGCATATAATTTATTGTAATTATAGTATAATAAAATGTAACTATATATTATTATTATTATTACTATTATTATATATATATATATATATATATATATATATATATATATGCTATAGTATTTAGAACAGAAGGCACTCAAACGGGACTTTAAAATAAAACTTATCTTATGGAGAATACATTTTGGCCCAGGACATTATGTCAAAGTTAATGAGAGTTCGGCATCTGGGTTCCTGCTTCTTCCTTACTATATATATATATATATATATCTGCATTCATATAACTAAATTTATTGTTCATATGCGTATTCTAGTATGATGCGCATTATAGAAAAATATCCGTTTACATTAGAACATTAGAATCATAGACTTGTATATGTGCGGGATACTTTGATTAAATAAATCTGATGTCTGGAAAAAAAATTATAGGAAGGGAGATATAATATTTAGAAACCATGAAAACTGTTACAATAATTAATATTTTTACTTGCAGCACATGTAGTAAATTAGAAAACATGCTAATAATAATAATAATAATAATAATAATAATAATAATAATAATAATTCATAATACATAATTGTTTACAACTAGTATTCCTAGTAAATAATAATATAATAATAAGAAGAAGAAGAAGAAGAAGAAGAAGAAGAAGAAGGAGAAGAAGAAGAAGAAGAAGAAGAAGAAGAAGAAGAAGAAGAAGAAGAAGAAGAAGAAGAAGAATACATAATTGTTTCCACCTAATATTCCACTGGACTATATGTAATTATTCTAATAACATTTATATAATATTTAACGTCTTGAAAAATTCCATGAATCGGAGCGATGCTCTACATACAGAAAGCATAAACGGGTAATGCCGGATCGTTTATAAATACACAAAGGTTTATTGTCGGTACAGGATGCCTTTAAGATAAAATTTGCAGTGTGTGTATATATATATATATATATATATATATATATATTTCTTCAATGTGAGCCATGTGGTATTAATCTGTTAGGTGCGTTGCTTTGTCTTAAAACGAGGTTTTCCATAATATTTCAATGTTAAGGGTGTCAGTAAAATAGAAAAATACTTTAAAAATACTGTTGAATATAACAATTTGAAAGAGTAATGTAGTAAATGGAACATTGGAGTTTTATGCAAATATGTGTTTTGTCAGACAATAAAATATATCTAATTAAAATAAATAACATGAACTGCATTTTCTAATGACTGAATAATAAATATATATAATACTTTAAATATATTACAGTTAAAATAAATAATTAACGTTTTACGTAATAACTATTTCATGAATAATCTGGTATTTATTTAGTAAAACAATCTAGAACATTAGAAATGATTAAGACCACTCATTTATTTGGAGACTGGAGATGAATGGAAAGAAGCCCTTAGTTTAAACAAATATGCATTTTGCATAATTTCCGAAAAGGTGTTACTTACATTTTATTATTTGTTTTTAATATATTTTGGAAAAATAAGGACTATTGATTTTAGTTTATTTATTAAAACTATAGTTCTAAATTAGAGTCAGTAAACACTTATGTTTAATTGCCTTTTTCCAAATTGTTATAGAGGTCTTTTTTAGTACCAATAAACACTTTTGTAATTAAATGACTACAATATCTTGTTATGTTTTAATCTAGAAATATATTTTTTTCCGTAAAACTATCTGGGCAATTTATACACAGCCAGGGGATCAATCAACTCAGGCGGTGCATTTGTCAGGTTTATATTGGGAAACGAATATATTAGATGGTAGACTAGACTGCTGAGGGGAAATTCGCTTAAATGTATTTATACTTATTTCTGAAAACATGATCTGCGCGTGGATTCTCTTTACTTGATTATTACACCGAGTTAGAAAATATAACTATATATATATATATATATATATATATATATATATATATATATATGTCTGTGTGTGTGTGTGTATTTTTTATACAGGGAGGCTGCAGATTGTTTTTATATTGTCGTGTTTGTCTCTCCATCTGCTATGGACGGACTGAGCAGTGTACACAGTACAATTGGATAATTCAGATATTATGGTTTCCCTTTTCCCCCAGTGACCGGGAGTTTGGTGCCCACGCAGGGGGATCCCCCAGATCGTTCCCAGCAGAGGCAGAGGAGGAAGCCCAGAGTCCTATTCTCCCAGGTCCAGGTGTACGAGCTGGAAAGAAGGTTCAAGCAGCAGAGATACCTCTCTGCCCCAGAAAGGGAGCAGCTGGCAGCAGTCCTAAAACTAACCTCCACCCAGGTGAAGATCTGGTTCCAGAACAGGAGGTATAAGTGTAAGAGGCAGAAACAGGACAGGTCTCTGGAGCTGGCAGGGCACCCCCCTCACCCACGCAGAGTGGCAGTGCCAGTTTTGGTCAGGGATGGGAAACCTTGCCTGGGGGGTGCTCAGACTCTCCATCCAACTTACAGTGCCAGTGCCAGCTCGTACCCCTACCCTGTCTGCTTTGGTGGATACAGTGGAGGCTCTTACTATACGGGAACCCACAGTGTGCCAGCCGGGGCCAGCTCAGCAGTGCAGCTGGTCAACATGAACGTTACAGCAGTCCCTGGCAGTGCCCAACAGGGGCATCTACAGGTCACCCTGCCGGGTATCAGGGCCTGGTGACCACACACTCAATGGACATGGCCTGAGTAATTCTGAGAGTCCTGAGAGGTACAACTGGGATCTAGGTTACGAGACAGCATTTATCTGCCCCTAAGCCTGGAAATATAACAACAGAACAGGCTACACAAAAATAATAATAATTTAATGCAGTTCAGTGCAACTACTTACAATGAAAGGAATGTCAATTTATATAAATAAATCTTGAATAATAATCTCAGTTCATTTCTATGAAAAGACTATGAATTCTACAGCATTGTTATGGAAATGTTTAATCAGGTTTATTGTGTAATGATTATTTTGTACTTTTCTGATGAATGCAATTGCCCTAATTAGTAGAATAAATGCTAGTTATTACTTTTATAATTGTAAAGAGATCTTTGGCATAGTTTATTAAATCAAATCTTTGCTCCAGACTTACAATATAGACACTTTTAGGCACAGTTCAGATTGTTAGTGTACAAAAATTGAAGAAAACTAAAACCAATGTCTCAATTTAAAACAGTAGTGAGAAACATTAATGTTCCGATTTTTTAAAAAGAATTATTATTATGCACTCTTTGTTATATAACATTTTATATGCACTGAATTTGTGTTATTAAATAAACGTGTGCCAGACCAAAAATAAAACAGGTATTATAATTCTCATATATAATTTAAATAACTTTCCTAGCCAGTGGATTTATATTATCATACCCCTAGAAGATTAGGAGAATACGTTTCAGGAATACAGGGAACCTTGAGAGATACATCATTCCCCGGCAACATTAATATTTATATTTCTGGCATCCCCTGTTTTGCATCCCATATCTTCATATCACCTGGCAAATATATCATACTAATACATCTGTACAGAGAGCACAGGAAAACTATATGCTGTCTAAATAAGCAAGGCTGTCTTAAAATATAAAGAGATGGGCTGCAAAACATAGGACAATAGAAAGATAAACCAATGCGTTTAGTGAAAGCTGCCGGAGCCCACATGTTCTCAAACTCGGTCCCCGGGACCCCAAACAGTGCATGTTTTCCAGGTCTCCTCACAGAATCACAGGATAAATAATTAGCTCACCAGTGCAACTTTTAAAATGTGTCAGTGAGTAATTAATACACCTGTGCACCTACTAGGTGACCTGGAAAACGTGACTTGTGTGGGGTCCTGAGGACCGAGTTTGAGAACCACTGCTGTAAGCCAATATTAAACAATATTTATAGGTATACAACCCCTGGAGGACAAGACAGCTGTCATAGCACTGTTAATGGGTCAGGATGATATACTGTGCAGTTTCTTCATACATAACATATATTTTTGTTTTGTTTTTGTGTTTTCAAAGTAAATATGAAATATGTACAGTATATGTTATTAAGGAGTCCTTGAATTCTTGATCTGTGGACCCCCCAATCCCTCCTTTACACCATCTTTATAGCAGCTGTAATATCACAACATCCACCTTTCCTGACCTCCACTTCTCATCAACCTATGATTGAGCCCTGCATAACATGGTAATTGGGCATGGATCTTGGTCAGTATGTTTTGGAAAATAAAATATTTTTGAATTTTATATCTGGTGCAAGTGCGCACCTACACTGTACCAATGATGGATTAGCCTGGTACTGTGGTACTTTACACATTACAGCTGGTGAAATCCTCTACTCAGGGCAGAGCTCTTGATTTGCCAAAGTGTCAGAAGTAAGACCAAAGTGATGAGAAGTTTATGTCCTGGTGTCTGTGGCAGAGATTGTCAGTGGTCTTTCTGTGATGTCTGAGTATTAGAGTAGATGAGAGGTGTGACCTAAAATCTGTATATTTGAAGATGGAAGTGGACTGTGTCCTGGTGTCTCTCTACTAAGGATAAAATATCTGTCCTGGTGAATGTGTATTAGGAAGAAGTGAGTGTCCTGATGAATGTGTATTAGGAAGATGTGAGTGTTCTGATGTCTGAATATTAGTAAGAAGTGCGTGTCCTGATATCTGTATTAGGAAGAAGTGAGTATCCTGATGCCTGTGTATTAGGAAGAAGAGAGTATCCTAATGCCTGTGTATTAGGAAGATGTGAGTGTCCTGATGGATGTGTATTAGGAAGAAGTGAGTGTCCTGATATCCTTATTAGGAAGAAGTGAGTGTCCTAATGTCTGTGTATGAGGAAGAAGTGTGTGTCCTGGTGCCTGTGTATTAGGAAGAAGTGAGTGTCCTGATGTCTGAATATTAGTAAGAAGTGAGTGTCCTGATGAATGTGTATTAGGAAGAAGTGAGTGTCCTGATGTCTGAATATTAGTAAGAAGTGAGTGTCCTGATATCTGTATTAGGAAGAAGTGAGTGTCCCAATGTCTATGTATTAGGAAGGAGTGTCCTGATACCATGTATTAGGAAGAAGTGAGTGTCCTGATGTCTTTATATTAGGAAGAAGTGAGTGTTCTGATGCCTGTGTATTAGGAATATGTGAGTATCCTGATGTCAGAATATTAGTATGAGTGTCCTTATATCTGTATTAGGAAGAGGTGAGTGTCCTGATATCTGTGTATAAGGAAGGACTGTCCTAATGCCTGTGTATTAGGAAGAAGTGAGTGTCCAGATGTCTGTATTAGAAATAATTGAGTGCCCAGATGCATGTGCATTAGTAAGAACTGAGTGTCCTGATATCTGTATTAGGAAGAAGTGAGTGTCATGATGCCTGTGTATTAGGAAAAAGCGAGTGTCCTGATGTCTTGTATTAGGAAGAAGTGAGTATCCTGATGCCTGTGTATTAGGAAGAAGTGAGTGTCGTGATGAATGTGTATTAGGAAGATGTGAGTGTCCCAATGTCTGTATTAGAAATAAGTGAGTGTACAGATGCATGTGCATTAGTAAGAACTGAGTGTCCTGATATCTGTATTAGGAAGAAATGAGTGTCATGATGCCTGTGTATTAGGAAGAAGCGAGTGTCCTGATGTCTTGTATTAGGAAGAAGTGAGTATCCTGATGCCTGTGTATTAGGAAGAAGTGAATGTCGTGATGAATGTGTATTAGGAAGATGTGAGTGTCCTGATGTCTGTATTAGAAATAAGTGAGTGTACAGACGCATGTGCATTAGTAAGAACTGAGTGTCCTGGTATCTGTATTGGGAAGAAGTGTGTCATGATGCCTGTGTATTAGGAAGAAGTGAGTGTCGTGATGCATGTGTATTAGGACAATGTGAGTGTCCTGGTATCTGAATATTAGTAAGAAGTGAGTACCCTGATGTCTGTGTATTTGGAAGGAGTGTCCTGATGCCTGTGTATTAGGAATAAGTGAGTGCCCTGAGATCTTTGTATTAGGAAGAAGTTAGGCACCTGATACCTGTGTATTAGGAAGATGTGAGTGTCCTGTTGTCTTTGTATTAGGAAGAAGTGAGTATCCTGATACCTGTGTATTAGGAAGAAGTAAGTGTCGTGATACATGTGTATTAGGACGATGTGAGTGTCCTGGTGTCTGAATATTAGTAAGAAGTGAGTGTCCTGATATCTGTGTATTAGGAAGAGGTGAGTGTCCTGATGCCTGTGTATTAGGAAGGAGTGTTCTGATGTCTGTGTATTAGGAAGGAGTGTCCTGATGCCTGTGTATTAGGAAGATGTGAGAGGTCTCTGTACTGAGACCGAGCAGCCAAATCATTTCTGATTTCTCCAATACAGACCAACATTGTTTCACCATATTTATCAACATGTCTGATAATGATTTGATCATTTGTGCATCTGAATAATTGTGGTTGCCCAGTCTCTCTCAATGGCGTCTATTTATCAATAATCGCATTTGCAATGTGATCTATTTATCTCTCTTGCCAGCTCATAGAGAAAGGGACATATTTATCATTGACTATTTGAGGTATAATCCCAAAAAACACCTGTCTTTGGGGGTTTACCTAAAATATTAAGTTTCCCCCGGATGTCTCCGATACCTGATGTGATCCCTCCATTCCCGCTGGCAGCCACAACCCCCCATAGGTTTCTATGGGGGATGAAATGCTGCCAGATTTACTAATATCCGGAATGCGATGCATTCCAGATAATGGCCCCTGCAGCTAACGCCATCTGAAGATGGCGTTAGCCGCTGTAGCCTATGGACTACACTGCGCACAACTAGCCGGTGGAGGGTTCCCCCAGAGCCCTCCCCCGGCATCCGCGTCAGCCCCGGCACAAGCCGGCAGCTCTCCGAGCACATCGCAGGGACAGGCTCCTTTCAGTGCCCATGTCCCTGCATGTGCTGGATGATATGATCGCATATTGCAATGCGATCATGGCGGTACTGACATGCCCAGATCGCATTGCAAGTGCGATCATTAATAAATGGGGAGCAAAGAGAGAGATGATAAGAGAAGGTGAAATGGTCATATGTGAAGGAGGGTCCACAGATCTTATATTGATAAAATATGATGGGTCTGTATATTAGAGATTCCTCTCTTATCCTCAGATTAGGAAAAGGTCATATCATTTTGTATTATAAAGTCAGAGTTCTATGATGTTACTTACCCAATGCATACAGTGCCACCTTCATCCTGTCCAGTCAGGAGGGCAGAACCTTACAGCCTTCTGTTTTCTCCATTGTTCCACGCCTGATTGGATGGATAAACTAATGTCACATGTGTCAGTAAATCACCCCATGTCTTCTTATGTTACTGTACTAGAAATGGGGTGATAGGCCTACTTCATATTAGAAGATGGGTGTCATGATGCCTTTATATTAGGAGATGTAGTGTTCTGTATCTTGTATGAGTTCTCTCTGCACTTATCCCTCCTCTATCGCATGATCAGTCAGCGTATTACTGAGCAGGTAATTATCTTTATCTCACTAATCACTGGCTTCTACTGTTCACAAGTCCTGGTATAGGAAGTAATTGGCCTTTAACACAACAAAGGGATCATCAGAAGGCAGACTGGTCACTTTCCTACCTGTCCACTCTCCGGCTTCACCTGGGACAGGTAGAAAGGTAAACAAATCTCCAGACATGCTGGCTCCCTCCGCCTCATCCATTGTGCCCCTCACCTCCTTCAGCCTCACCCATTCAGCCCATGATCTCATTCATTAATGTGTAGCCTGGGCCAAAGAGAGCCAACGGGACAGAGGAAGACCCCTTGTGCGGGCAGCACAAGACTTCTACTTAAATGTAGCCCCATAGACATTACACTTGCACTTTAGTACTATAATTGTCACATTGTGTATATATCCTTCTTCACATATATAATGTGTAGTACAGTGTGCTGTAATAAAGATCATTTCAATAACAAATATACTGTATAATGAATATACTGTAAATAAAAAATTCAATACAATTAATAATACATATAACGGTAATTAAATTCAATGCAGATTGAATAGCCCCGGGAGCGAGCTCCCGGCGCTATTCAATTCAGTGCGCTGTTTGGTCGGAGAATGCCAGTTATCGCGGTTATCAGAGAATGCCGGTTACCGCGCCTTAACACCCTTGTTAAGGCGCGGTAACCGGCATTCTCTGACCAAAGTGCCAGGCGCGCGGCTGTTAGTGCTATGCAGAAAAACAGCCGCGCACCCGGCACTTTGGACGGATTTCTCTTCGCATCCCCAGGGGGGTGCGAGAAGAAATCCTTATCGCGCCCATACAGCGCGGTGTATTGAATAGCTTTGAGAGTCCCTCCCGTCGCTATTCAATAGTTCATTGAATTGAATTCCCCCCATTGAAAGAAAATATTCTCCATAAGTTGCGATGGTTTCACAGATTTCCAGGGGTTCATTAGAAATGGAAAAAGTATATATTCCAGGCACTGAGCAATATTCAGTTGGACGAGCAGCTGCTAAAACAGTGGCTGTTACTACCTCAAATAGGACAAAAAACAAAGACAATGAGGAAAGCAGCAATATATCACAAGAATATATATTATTTATTATTTATTCCACATAACATATATAAAGCGTGGTAAAAAAAGAAGCACATGCAAAACATCACATAACAATTAAACATACTGTATATAAAATAATATATAAAAATACATTAAAATTGTAGAAATGTGCTGTATATTATTTAAAATCAAATTGGTAGTCTTCACAAGTATAGACGCATGTATAGCACATGTAATGTTACTCCTTGTTAGAGTACTGGATGTAGATAAACCCAGAGAAAAAAAAACGTCAATTGGCAAAAATAAAAAGGCAACAAGAAATGTGTACAAATACAAAGTCATCTGCTTAGGCTAGCCAATAATAATGATAAATGTGAGTACTTACTATTAAACGCCATTTGCAGCCAAATATTGAGCTTTGCCGAGGGACAGGCTCATGCAGCCAGATGCCACTAATCCCCAGCAGATGTAAATGCCCAAATGTAAATTTCCCAAACACTTGGCCTATGTCTATGGCCCGTATTCAATTAGAAGCAAAAAGCCGAGATCCGCGAAAAAGTATCACCGACTTTTTGCTTCTAATTGAATAAGTATTGCGACTTTTCACCAGGCGGAAACTTATCTCTGTATTCAATTCCATCCGCTTTTCGCATACACGAAAACGCAATGCAATGTAATAGGCGAAAAAGATCCGCCTCTGAATAGGTGGAGAAAAAAGGTGTAAAACTGTACTGTGTGCTGCTGGGAGAACACGTGACAGCACAGCCACCAGAGCCGGAGGCGCTGCAGCCGGCAGGTAAGTGCGGGGACGGGGGGAGGTGAGCGAGAGGGAGGGGCACAAACTTACCACAGCTGTAGGCAGTGCTGCACATGCACTGGCTTTACGAATGTAATGGCGCATGCGCAGCACTGATTACAGCTGCGGTGAGTTAGAGCAGGCAGGGAAAACTATCTATTTCCTGAAAAGCTGTCATCGCAAAAATGACAGCTTTTTGGGAATAGATCATACTTGCCAACTCTCCCTCATTGTCAGGGAGACTCCCTGAAATAGTAGCAATCTCCCTGTCTCCCTGAAGAGTGTAGCAATCTCCCTCATTTCATCCTTACCCCCATTATGAAGCTGTTATATTAAAAAATAGAGATATATACATTCAAATGGGATAATTAGTGTCATTTCCTTGCATTGGTTATTATAAGGCACAATGATCCCTATGAATTTCTGAAAAGTATCAGTGTGTTTTCATCAACAAATAGATCTTACTAACTGCTTTTGGGCTGGGTTTACATTTGGATGTAAGTCAGGTTTAGGACACGCCTCTCAGATTTATCAGTACACGCCCACTGTAACACGCGCTCATAGGTGCTGCTTTCACAATCTCCCTGAAATGCTTTTTCAAAAGTAGGCAAGTATGGAATAGATACTGATGGAGAGGAGGAATGATGAATTTCCCCGGTAATTAGGGAGAACTCCATGCAAGTTCTAAACCTAATTACCTCCAGAGAATTTTTAGGTATGATGAATAGGCCCCTCAGTTACTAAATAAGTCACCTGTGCTCAAGCATGGATATCCTTAAAATCCTGACTGTAAGGGCAGAGTTTGGGAACCTCTGCGTTAGACTATTAAGAAACTACCGTATATACTCGAGTATAAGCCGAGTTTTTCAGCACATTTTTTGTGCTGAAAAAGTACCCCCTCGGCTTATACTCAAGTGAAGTGTGTAGCGCTGACTGGACGGAGTTCGGTCAGCGCTACACAGCACAAACACAGCCGCCGGAGCCGGCAGCTGTGTGTTTGTTGTAATCAGCAGCCGCTGAGAGTCTGTCAGACTCTCATCGGCTGCTGCTGCTCCCACTGCGGAAGCCATCTTCTGGCTCCCGCAGTGGGTAATGGGAGAGACGTCATGAGTAATGACATCTCTCCCATGCAAAGCGGCCGGAGGAGCTGTTAGTGGCGGGACCAGGAGCGGGGGATTCAGGTAAGTGTTTATTTTTTTATTTTTATTACGTCTCTCTACTGGGGGGGGGACTACTAGGGGCACTACCAGGGGGCGATTACTACAGGGGGCACTACCAGGGGGCGATTATTACTACAGGGGGGCACTACCAGGGGGCGATTACTATAGGGGGCACTACCAGGGGGCGATTACTACAGGGGGCACTACCAGGGGGGGATTACTACAGGGGGCACTAAAAGGGGGGATTACCACTGGGGGAACTACCAGGTGGGGATTACTACTGGGGGCACAAAAAAAGGGGGGATTACCACTGGGGGCACTACCAGGGGGGGAATACTACTGGGGGCACTGAAAGTTGGGATTACCACTGGGAGCACTACCAGGGGGGATTACTACTGGGGCACAACCAGGGGGAATTACTACTGGGGTCACTACCAGCTGCTGCATTTCCCACCCTAGCCTTATACTCGAGTCAATAAGTTTTCCCAGTTTTTTGTGGTAAAAGTAGATACCTCGGCTTATATTCGGGTCGACTTATACTCGAGTATATATGGTAACCTCTGATGAAATTGCATCTGCAAAGAAACACGTTAGAGGGTCTCTCTTTGCCCCGTTTGTTTTTGTTCCAGGGGTTCATCCATGGTTGACAAACAGACACTGGGTGGGCATATAGGGAGTCATGTTGAGTTGGATGTAAAGTGCATTTTGCTGCATAAACTATGCTGGTGCATGCATACAAATCACTATGTTTGTGGCAATATGAACTGTCAGATGTATCTTGCGCTTGCAACTTACATCTTGGAGGCCTATTTATTAATGATCGCATTGCAGGGTGCGATCATAGTGCCAGAATGTAATAAATGACACTCGCAGGGACAGGGGTCTGAAAGGAGTCCATCCCTGCATTATGCTGGGAGTGATGACCATGTCAGCGGTCTCTTCACTCCTGTGCTGGGGGTCCTGCACATGCTCGGTCTACAGACCACACATGTGCAGTGGCCACAGGGCTAGTTATGCGATCTGTAGTCCATAGGCTACGCGGCTTACACCATCTTCAGCAATGCATTCGTCAGCATGGCCCTCGCTAGCGACATCCCCTGTCGGACCTGCATGTAGGGCCGATGGAGGATGTTGCTGATGACCCAAAATTTGACACTCAATTGAAAAACTTTATTTACAAGTGTTTTTTTTGTATTTTCTATTGATCAGTTGAGGTAGATGTTTGTGTATACTATACTCATAATAAAAGCTGACTACACATTAGGTCAATGGGTTTGACGAGTGCATAAATACTTACCAATCGTCTGCCCGATGTGCCGGGCTTTACGGCTCATCTGGGCGAGCATTTCAATTTTCCTGCCCAGTTGAGCTGTCAAACACCACCGGGTCCATGCAGCTTGTGTACGGGTGATCAGTGGTCACCTGTACACACCCGCAGATGACTGATGTATCTTTGAGATATAGCAGCCATCTGCTGTGCTGTACAGCAGATCAGATATGTCTGTGAACTAGGTCATTCACAGACATATCCGCTGTACACACCCGGCGATGCACTATAGATATATATATCGGGCGATATATCTATCATTGTGTACCCAGCTATAGGTTACATATAATTCTCTGCTGGTCATAGGAAATGTATGCTAACCTGCCAGAGATCCCAAATGGAGCATTGAGGATGAGACATCAAACAAATAGAGACATTCTGAGATAATATGATTAATTTGTCTGACGCTATCATCTCCAGTGATCAGTAATAAATATGTAGATAACTGTCTGACTCTGACCTTTTCACTAGACATATAGCTTCTATGGTTATTGTTGGAGGTTGTTTTGTTAATCCTGGTGGAACTGGTGGTCAGATGTCAAACCTATAGAAAAGATGTATAATTTCCTGTAACGTCTTAACAGCTCTGGATACCCGAGTGTCACGTCCGTACACGCTTTAGTCACACAAGAGTGTATTATTAATCTACCTTTAGACTGTAAGCTGTCACCTGCAAGGCCCCTTATACTCGCTGTCTCAGACTCTCATGTCTCCACCATCTATATGCACTTTTTATGCACTTCTTCTGTGTTCATGTCTTATTTGGGTTTTGTTTAATTTGTAACACTGACTGTGTTCCCCTCCGGCCTTTCTGAATGCTCATACAGTGCCTTTACTATAGACACATCCTTTGCTCCACTCCCTCTGTCTGTTGGGGTTCCTCAAGGCTCTGTTCTTCGTCCATCTCCCTATCTCTCTCCCTCTTTCTCTTTGAATTAATACACTACATCAACCTTCACCACCTCTATGCATATGACCACAAGTCTACCTCTCCACCTATGTCCTCTCACCTGCTCTGTGTGCCCAACTACTTATCTGCCATTTCCACCCAGATGTCACTACCTATAGCACTACCTGTTTATAATAGAGCACTTCATCCACCCCTCTTCTAGTATCACTACACTTCTATTATCATACCCCATTCTCACCTGTGCCCCAAACCCATTGGCCTGGTGTCATCCAAGGTTTCAGTTTCACACCACACATCCAGGCGCTTGTTCTGTCTCCTCCTTCAAACAATGCCAGAATACCTCTCTTTCTTACTCAGGAGTCAGGACATTACCAAAACCCTTATACATTATCTCACTCCTTGATTACTGGAACCTCTTATGAGCTACAAATTTTTCCTCAGTTTTACTCCGCAATACTCATTCTCACCTTCAAAGCCATCACCAACTCCTCCCTCATACATCTCCGATGATGTTCTCCCTTGTGATCTCAGATCTGACTCTGGTACGCACCTTGGCACCTCTCTGAGCTGACCACTTTTCACCTCCTACATCCTATGTTGTTGCTCAGTTATGGAACTCCCTAATCTGCCTTACCACACTTTCTCTCAATGTTCAAGCCATATTATCAATATTACCTATACTTCCCCATCTAAATACCACTACCTCACAGTCTCTCCAGTTTTCGTACCCTCTCCATCTAGACACATGTTTACAAATCCAGGCCTCAAAGAAACCTAACAGTGCAAGTTTTCCAGGTTTCCTCTCAGTATCACAATTAAATAACCAATACCACCTGTGGATCTTTTAAAATGTGACAGTCATTAATGAATACACCTGTGCTCCAGAAAAAGATAAGGAAAACATGCACTGTTAGGGCACCCTGAAGACTGTAAGTTCTCAAGAGCAGAGCATTCCTTAAGACATACATCAGATGGCCATTTCCCCATTCCCATATCTGACCAGAAACCGCCGATCCACCAGTCGGAAACGCAGATCGGCAGCCACCGATGATCACCGGTCTGACAGGGAATCAGGGAAATTCTTCATGTTAAAAATCGCTGATTTGCTGATCCTCATCATATTTTCGTCGGGATTGGCAAATCAGGGAAATCCAACATGTTGGATTTCACCGATGCTCCGTCTGGAGATCGGGGAATTTTGATAATCCATCGCTAATGTATGGGGGCCTTTAATCTTTGGGGTGAATTTTATTGAAGGTCAATTGTGATCAATTTTGATCGATGTTAAATCGATCTAATTCAATGTTGTGTTTCAGAGTCTACATCACACATTTACTAACAAATATTTTTTCATATTGATTTTTAAATGTTAGTAAATGTGCGATTTAGCCCCTGAAATCCAACATCGATTTAAAAAAAAAATCTATCAATATTGATTAAAATTTACTTTTAGTAAATGTACCCCTTTGTCTCACGTCTGCCCCTCCTTCTGCAACCTCTGTGCTTGGTCTATTTCTATGTGTGGTTGTATTTTGTGCAATTTGTGAAGCTGAGTGCACACTCAGATGACCAGGTGACTGAGCGACGTGGTGATGCGATGTAACACTGCGATATATTGTTGCATGATTATTAATGTATCTAAATCACATCATCCTTGGCATCGTCCCATCTGATATGCAGCACATCCGATGGGAAGGTGCAACCACCCAATTCATCATGCAACAAATTGGGTGGTTTTCAGGGTACGCACTATACGATAGTCATTACGATCTGTTGCGGATGATATATTGGACAATATATTGTGTAGTGTGGACCCAGCTTAATTCTGATTATCCAAAGCTGCTTAAATTTGTGGTGTCTTTCAAATAAACATTGCTTACATGATCATACCTCCCAACCATCCTGATTTCGGACAGACATGATTTCATGCCCACCATGACAGATCACCCCACCCTCTCTTCGCATCCCAAATTACCACACTGATGCTGAATAGTATGCATGAGATTTTTTCCTTTCTCCCCTGATGGTAATTTTGGCTTAGCAAAGCAGGAAAAAACAATCCACAGGGATAATAGGACAATTTTGCAGTTTATGGAGAGGTGACATAAACAAAAAGAAAACCGTTGTTAAACAAAACTGACATGAAAGCTTGCTCTCCCCACAGAACATGTTAATAACCCACATGTGACATAGAAACAGATTCTGTAGTCTGAGGAGCCTCAATGCGGTGTTATGTTTGGCACAAGCCTGACACTGCCCATAACCCCAAGAAAACTGTCTAGCCCATGAAACATGGTGATGGAACCATAATGCTATGTCATAATGTCAAAATATAGAGCAAATCAGATGGAACCTAGGGCCTGGACAAAAGATTTATATTCTAAAATCTGACCCCAAAACATAAATTCACATCAGCAGCATAAACACCAGCAACGTATTGCCCTTACATGGCCCAGTCATAGCCAAAACCACGATCCAATGGGGAATTTGCGGAATACTTGAAGATTGCCCATGGTCCCCTCCCAACCTGATGGAACTCGAACAATACCAAATAGGTTCAGATGTGTAGCAACATTTTAAAGGGTGTTTTCTAGCAAGTGGTAAAATAAGTGGGTAACTACTACGCAATCTATTAAAAAAAAAATATTTGCCAATATAAAGTTTTGTGTTAATCAGAGGTAATAAAGGTTTATGTAACTATTTAGTGGGCAATTCAGAAGTGCATGTAGGTTGGCTGCAGTGCACGTATGGAAATAAATGCAAGTCTGAAGTTGCTATACATCTATGCGGTCGCACTGCTCCCGTCCATTACTTGTGGCGGTAGCCGTCATTATTATCACTGCGTATATGCACCAGCCCTATACCTGGTTCCAGAGATCTGTCCGAAATCAGATGGAGGTCTGCGTATGTCCACCTCTGCATCTCCCGAAATTCCACCCACAAGACCACAACACGCCCTCAGAACACTAAAGCTGGGTACACACTGGCCGATATATTGGCCAATCACGATATGTCTGTGAGCGTCGTCTTTGACAGATATATCGCATTGGCTGTACTGCACAGCCGATGGACAGATATATCTGCAGACATATCTGTCCATCGGCAAGTGTGTACGGGTGATCTGCCAATCGCCGGTACACACACAGTGGCAGCCGTGAGCCGTGGGGAGGCAGCTCCGCCCCACCTCCCGGCCAGCGGGACCCGCGGCTCCCGCATAGATGATGGTTGTTCAGTGTGTATGAACGACCATCATCTAAAGATATATCTGCAGATCACTCGATATATCTTTCAGGTGTGTACCCACCTTTAGACAAAACAACATTCATGTTGCTGATAACTGCATGGCTCTGTGTTTGCTGTGAACTTACCTTATCTGCTCAGTTTGGCCATAACACATGAGGCTATATTCAAAATCTAGTTATTCTGCGATTGTAACCAACAGTTGGGCCTCCACAATCCTCCACGTGTGTTAGCGTAAGAGCTGTGATACTATATACCCGTCGCTTACATTTACAAGTGTGGGGTTAAATGAAGTCTCACTCAAAAAGAAAATAATTTGTCTTCATTTAAATTGTCTGATATCCGCTGCTGGAATGAATGTGCCTTCTGCTAAACACAGGTAATTAGAGCCACACAAACAGCCCCCAGGGCCAGGTACTGATCTGTGTCAAGCTTTATTTTGTTTGCAGGTTGTAATGGATAACCTTTCATAGGAACAAAGGCTACATAGCAAAATACTGTATGTTCTACAAAACACAGGCAACAGATAGAACCGGATTAACAAGGGGTTGCTGGAGTCACTGATCCAGGCATCTCACCTAATATAGGCCCAGAACATGCCATATATACAGTGCTTCTTTATTTGTGAGCCACACATAGTGAAGACATATTTGCCAATCTTTCCTTGCAAAATTGCTCAAACAGGCTCAGATTAATTGGGAAGCTGCAATGGACATCTCAAGGGGGTATATTTACTAAAGTGCGGGTTTTTAGAAGTTTAGATGTTACCCATAGCAACCAATTTGATTCTAGCTATTATCTTTTAGAAGGTGCTAGGTAAATCATAAGTAGAAACTGGTTGCTATGGGCAACATCTCCACGTCTAAAACCTGCACTTTAGTAAATATACCCCCTAGTTTGTGAGTTTCAGAGAAAAACTGTGAAACTGACATTTGCCGTATGTTCTTGTGCTATGTGTTTTAAAACTCCAGGGAGAATTTTCGCTTGGTAGAATACAGGTAACTTGATTTTTACAGAGCCTGGCTGTTATGTGACTAGGAAGCCAGAAAACTATTACTGGCCCAAAGGAATGGACGCTCACCCACTCTCCTCCATTCACGACATGGGCTCTTGTTAGACCACGCCTTGGTTCCATGGGCAGCCTTTTATAGTAGGTGGGACTGGCAATAATGTAAGTGGTGCAAACATATCTTGTTTTCCACTTATTAATTTATTGGGCATTAGGCCCTCCATGGTAGAGAGTGACACACGGCAGAGGATTTGTTTTCATGACTTTTCTTTTATGTTGCCCTTTATAATGAACAATAAAGCTAGCTGTGTTGAAGCCTCAAGGTGAATTTTAGACTATGCTATATGGTTAGTGTTATTGATGTCATGAGCTTTATCTACTCCAGTAGACTGCAATCCCACTACCCCATACTTGCTTACTTTTCTTTTCTCCTCCCCGTGAGAAGCCCGGGGCGGAGAATTAGGTGGGTTGCGACAGGGACGGGGCTTGATGGTTTGCTTCATTAAACCCCGCCCCCTTCATGGTAAATTGCAGCGATTGGCGTAAATGTAAATAGTAGGTGGGGCTATTGACACAATTATTGGAGAATTGCGTCATTAAACCACGCGCCCTAAACAGGGACCCGCGATCACCCCAGAAATTCTTCCTATTCTGCCCACTTCACTAGGAAGTGGGCAGAATGCGGGGGAAATGCCTACTCTACCAGCATGCACTACCCACATGCCTAGGAGTCTGTAGAAGCAGCAGAGGGAAAAATGTAAAAAAATAAATAAATAAAAACAGACACTTAATTTTAATCTCCCAGAAAAGTTTTTTCCCCAATACAGCAACAATTGAGCTTTTTTACATAACAGCAACTCAGCAGGAAGCTTTAAGGGGCCTATTTATCATTAAATATTTGCAGCATATTCCCCGTAAACACCCATTTTTGAGAGATACCTGCAAATATTTAGTATCACTCCCAGTGCTCGAAGTGTGCCAGTATACAACGGTATACCTGCACTTCAAGCACTGAGCTGCCCGCCGGAAGATCTGATGCCAGCGCTCAGCTGAGCTGGAAAGGACCCGCTGCTGTTTTCTCCATATGTTGGACGCCCTCTGAGATTTTGTTACCAGCGGGCTCCTGCCGGCTCCCTACCTGCAGCGGGCATTGCATAAGGGGCACTACTACTATGGGCATTGCATAACGGGCACTACTACTATGGGCATTGCATAAGAGGCACTACTACTGCCTACCATCAAATGGAATCGGGATGATTTACCGCATGGCTGGCGGTTTAAATCCCGACAGCGGCAGCCCGGCAAGGGTGAAAATCCAGATCATTAATTAAGGTAAGGTAAGTATAGCTAACCTTTCTCACCCCCTAACCCTAACCCTCCCTTAGGGGTGCCTAACCCTAACCTCCCTCCCAAGTGCCTAACCCTAACCCCCCTCTAAGTGCCTAAACCTAACCCCCCTTCCCCACAGCCTAACACTAAGTCTCCCGGAGAGGTGCCTAACCCTAACCTCCCCCCGGGGGTGCCTTCCCCTAGCCTAACCCTAACCCTCCCGGGGGGCTGCCTAACACTAAGGTCCCCCTGGGAACCCCTAACCTAAGCCGCCCTTCCCCCGCTGCTGTCCGCACGCGGCGCCTGGCTTACTTTCGATCGGGATACGGGGCGCCGGGCTCCTGGCGTAAGTAAAATGACAGGTGTCGGGATTTCGACGCCTGTCATTAGACCCTTGCCGGGATTAGACAGTCGGGATGCTGACAGTCGGCATTCAGACCGTCGGCATCCTGACTGCATACCCCTCAAACATGACCCGTTCCATTAGGTACAAAACACTCTGCTCCTGGACTTCCCAACCAATGTATGATTGCAGTCACCTGTGTTTAACTAGGTTATTGATGAGACAGGTGTTTCAGCACAGGTGGCTGCAATCATAAATTAAGAGGGAAGTCCAGGAGCAGAGCATTTTGTACCTAATGGAATGGGTCATGTTGGAGGGTCTGCTACTGTGGGCATTGCATAAGAGGCACTACTACTGTAGGCATTGTAAAAGGGGCACTACTACTGCTGGCATTTTAGATGGGACACTACTACTGTGGGCATTGTATAAGGGGCACTACTATTGAGTGGCCTAATGTGTATAAGGGGTACTAGGTGTGGTAGACTACACTGATGAAAAAAACAGATTTATCATATAAATCTGATAAAACTCTGGAAGGATAGGCTGGCCATCTGTACCGAGCCTTCCCATTCCTAATCCTCGTTCTCTAGATTCCAGAGGTGCAAATTGTAGAAACTTTGGGCCTGATTCAGCAAGGATCGCAATTGCAAAGCTGCACAAAGGCTATAGATATGATGTATGCACGCAGGCTATAGATATGATGTATGCACACAGGCTATAGATATATGATGTATGCACGCAGGCTATAGATATATGATGTATGCACGCAGGCTATAGATATGATGTGTGCACGCAGGCAGCTTTTCAATGCGATCCTTGCAATAATGCAAATGCAGCAGGAGGTGTATGACACCCCCTACTGCAATTGTGATCCCAGCACTGCAACGGAGGTTGCAGGCTGGGATCAACATCGCGACCATCAGTGGTCGATGGTCGTGATGGTGGATGGCGGCCGGGCGGCCAGCTGAGTAAGCCTCAGCTTACTCATGCTGGCCAGCATGCGAGCCCAGCAGACTGCGTACGTCCATGCAGTCTCTTGGCTGGCCACTCCTGGAAAACGTGGCGGACACGTGCCGTTTCTGGGAATGCCGGCCAACCCTGCACCACCCCTTAAATGCCTCAGCCTGTCAATCAGACAGAGGCATTCAAGGGCTTATGGGCCCGATTCAGACCCGCTTGCTAGATGCGTTCGTACACTGCCAAAGTATGCAAATCCCACAATCGCACGGCAAGGCATTAACACGCCCACTATGTCTTGGCATGCGATCATGGTGTGTATATAGACGCTCACCAGCCTGTCTTAAGATGCCCACTTTCCCTTACCGATGCACGTTATCTCCAGGAAGTGTATGCAACAATCGGGAACATCGATTAACATTGGACCCATACGCAGCACTTGTGGCTGACTATACCCTACTGCAAGCACTGCGAGTGCTTCAGTGTTTACCTCAGCCATGTGGTGTGTATTATGATGCTGCGTCTTAATTATGCGCACCTTTGAAACGTCTGCATTCGCACCACCACACCCCCGTTTTCATCGACCAACCCGTCACCACCCACAAACGGCTCGTCCTATCACTCATTCTAGCGAGGCGTCTATGTTCAAGGGGCGATCGCATCGCGATTGCATGGACTGATTCACGCACGCGCAGTGCATCTTATACGCATGCGCAGATTGCAAACATCGGTAGGCTATGTGCGAATACAGCCTAGCGAGCGGGTCTGAATCGGGCCCTGTGTGTGATAAAGCAAAACCCATTCTGCATACTCGCAGAACGGGTCCTGCGCACGTGCAGATTCCCAATAATCATGAATCTGCGTTCAGCAGTGCACTTGCGAGCACTGCTGAATTAGCCCCATTGTCTGAGGCTTAAAAGAAAGTAGAGCAGAAGGTATTTTCTAATAGATGTGGCGGAACATCAATGTTCCAAAATAACATTTTTACTAGGAAGTAAAACTATCCACAAGCCTTATAGGATCTCACAACATCTGATCAAGTCCTGTTGTCCTTATCCCTCAACCAGAATAGAGCTTATGCTTCTGTAATGACTTCAGAATAGTGAATTTTGGGCCTCATTTACTAACAAGTTTTATCACCAAAACGAGTGATAAATTTCACTGTCTATGATAAATGGTGCTCCAGCCAATCAGCTCCCAACTGTCGAATGTTAGAAAAATTACAGTTGGGAGCTGATTGGCTTGTGAACCATTTATCATACACAGTGACATTTATCACTCGTTTTGTTGATAAAAATCGTTAGTAAATGGGGGCCTTTATCTTTAAAATTTTACATCTATCTAATGCCCTAGTAAGACTGAAGTCATTGGCGTATATCTATAAAAGGTGCAGGGTGTGTGGTGCACATGGGTAGGGATGGTCTTCGGTATGGTTACCATCGATAGTTACCATTGATGGCAAAATAGCGAGTAGCCATCGATGGCTACCAACTATCAATGGATGACCATCAATGGTTTCATCAACCGATAGTCATCCCTGTGTTTTGTGTCTGGCCAGTGGGCCAATCAGAATCTGGGGGCGGAGCTTCACAGGTGCCTGGGGGCGAAGCTATGCTCTGTATCCCAGCACCATTCGGTTATGCTGAGACATCGATGGAGGGAAACCATCCCTACACATGGGTCCCTGGGGGCCCACACCACACACCCTTCACCCATATAATTATACTCTCCTCTCTGGAATTCCGCCGCAGCACTGCAGCAGAAATCACCGAAATGGAGTAGCCGCCATGTTCCCGGAGACCCATACATGTGCAGTAGAGAAGTCATGAGAACATGGAGTGTCCGCCATGTTCCCGGAGACCCATGCATGTGCAGTAGAGAAGTCATGAGAACATGGAGTGTCCACCATGTTCCCGGAGACCCATGCATGTGCAGTAGAGAAGTCACGAGAACATGGAGTGGCCGCCATGTTCCCAGAGACCCATGCACGTGCAGTAGACTCTGGCACAATTCAAACTACTAACTCTCACATGTAAAATTCTTAATCATGTCACACACCCTTAAGACTCCAACCTCATATCTGTTCACACTCTCTCCCACCCTCTCCTGTTATCCCACGATGCTCTGGAACTCTCTTCCTCTCTCTATCAGACTGTCTACCAGAATCCACACCTTCAAACAAGACTGATTATTATAGGAAGTTTAGACAAATCTTTCCTATTATAGGTGTCCATTTAAATACCGCTGCTAGCCCTTCCCCTGGTGTACAAGCGCGTGTCTGAATGTGCAAGGACTAAGACGCCCACTATCAAATACCACGTGTTGCATCGTAAGATGTCACCATCGGTCACACCATCGCCACATGCTAGGTGCAGATTGTCTGTCAGTCTACGGCCTTCAATGTGAGCCATTAAGCATTTGAGTTTGCAACCACTTCAGTGACATGCCCACAACCAGTGGCGTAACTAGGGGGGTTGAGCAGAGCATGTGCCCTGGGCACGGTCGAACTGGCGGCAATGGGGGGTTCCGCCGGCCTTGGTCCAGAACAGTGGTTTCAATTTCAAGTCAGTGTAGTGCGGATCGCAGTGAGGGCCTGATTCAGACCCATTTGCTAGGCTGCGTTCGCACGTAGCCTGCCGATGTTTGCAATGTGCGCATGCATATAAGAAGCATGCGCAAACTAGTCCATGTGATCTGGAAACATAGACGCCTCACTAGGATGAGTGACAGGACGAGCTGTTTGTGGGTGGTAATGGGGTGGTCAATGGAAATGGGGGGGGTGGTGCGTGTCTGTACGTCTTAACGCCGTTTCAAAGGCGTGCATAATTAAGACGCAGCATCATAGTACACGTCACATGGCTGAATTACACACAGCAGCACTCGCAGTTCTTGCGGTAGGGTATGGTCAGCTACATGTGCTGCGTATGGGTCCGATGTTACTCGATGTTACCGATTGTTGAATACACTTCCTGGAGAGGACGTGCATCACTAAGGAAAAGTGGGTGTCTTATGACAGGCTGATGGGCATCTAAATATACACCAGGATCGCACGCCAAGCCATAGTGAGCGTGCTAATGCCTTGCCGTGCGATTGCAGAATACACAGTGCAGCATATTATCCTTAACCTGCTGTGACTGTGACAGATTTATAGCCGGCTCAGTGGCTGCTTCTTGGAGTACTTTATACAGCTGTATTTTTGCGCAATTATTCTCTATAATCCTGGGAATTTACTTGGTGTTGGTGATCACAGTACGAGATTGAGATCATTTATGTGCCTCACAAATATTTGAAGTTTATGGGTCACCGCATACGACCACATGTGACTTTTTTCTTTTTAAACAATACTGAGGACTGTATTGCTCCACCTGCTAAATCAATTAGCCGTCATTATCTATATTGTAGAAGCATTTACTATCTGATCTGTAGAAACACCCAACAGCTCTCAGCATCTACTCTATTTGTTTTTTCCTGTTGTGCTGGATTACAGCTATTGGCAACTTTTGTATCGGTATATTTAATAGTTTAACAGTGATACAATCATTTGAAAGTACAATATTAGATTGAATTTTAGAGTTATATATGTATTCATTTTTGTGTATTGATTTTATGTGGCATCCTTAGTGGATATTAAATATATATTGTGTATTTATGTACATTCATTATCGCATCATTACTTTTCCAATGATAAATTTGATGTAATATAGAGTTAGCGCAGATTTAGTTTTTTTATAGGGGGGAACAATAGTGGGGGCACTGCATAGGGAGGACTATTACTGGGGGCACTGTATAAGGGGCACTACTGGGGGCACTGTATAAGGGGCACTACTGGGGGCACTGTATAAGGGGCACTCCTGGGGGCACTGTATCAGACATAACTACTCACATAAACAAACTCTGGTGTTCTGCAGGAAATGATGAATCCAATTTTCCTCACAGACCAGAAACAACAGAAATTAGTAAAAATATATTAAATCAGAATCCTTGAATTGCAATGATACATAAATCCATATCTATACATAGTGTGTATCTCTCTCTTATTGACAAAAACATTAACATACAAGACATTGCATCAGAAATCACTTGGTTATGGTTAGCTCGTATACATGGTCTTAATATTATACATTTATGTATAATATTATGTATGGGGGGGCTCAATTTTTTTTACTTGCCCTGGGCTCCAAATACCCTAGTTACACTACTGCCCATGACGCTCTTACAACACGCCCAAAAGACAGGTCATCTCCATGCGCCCGCATAGACACCTCACAGTCACTGCCCAGGAACTCCCTATATATTTTCAAGACATTTCTGAGGCCGATCATATCAATTGTAACTGTAACTCTGTGCGCACAGGCTCTGGACGCATGCGCAGCGTGACTTAGATGCATGCGGAGTAGAATATAATCGCTCAACACCGACTGACATCTGACTCAGAATCAGGCCCTATTGCTGTAAACCATCGATGGTGGGAAACCATCGGCTCTCTACCATTGATGAGAAAACCAACAACCATTGGCCCCTGGCCATTGATGTTTGTCAAAAATCGATGGGCAATGTAGAAACCTAGGATGTTGGTTTAGGAGCAATTGTGGCTCCAAACAACGATGGTGTATAACATCCACTTACTTATGTAGAAAATTCAATGAACATGAAAGCAATTATGCCATAATTGGAGAATAAAGATTCAGAAATCAGGTGGGCACTAGAACTCCTTAGATCAGGAGTTCCCAAACTCTGGGCCTGATTCAGACCCACTCGTGAACGCATAGCGCTCGCAAGTCGGTAGACGGTCCCCGATTTCACATGCGCCGCCTCCGGCGTGCATGCGCGAGACCCATACTGCAACGGCAGCTCCGTCGCAACGGGTCTTGCTACAAGACGGGGAGGGTGCCGATGTTGATTGACAGCTCGCCCCATTTTGTAGGCAGGGAGGGGGGGTGGCTGCACAGACGCAGGCGTTCCCTTAGGAACAACAGAAAAAAAAAAAAGATTCCCTCCAGCTCACTGCAGCAATATCAACAAAAATACTTGAATCCTACATGATAATAGAAATTCAGAGGTATTAGTTACATACATTTGCAAATATATGAATAAGTGCCAGGCCAACGTCAAGGCTCCTCTATACTGGTGTCCCTAACATTAAGGGGTTCACGTCCGAGAAGCAAGGTACCCCAAAAAATTCCAGCCAAGGACCATCCCCAGGGCATCACACGAAAAGGAGAAAAAAGGTGATAGTGAAGTGTAAAGAATAGATGTGTAAAGATAAATCAATAAGTGTTAATGAAATGAGAAAGAATTAAAATGACATAAATAATAAACAAACAAATAGAAAAGTGATAAAAAAAAATGTATATGTGAATTAAGTGGTGATGCCCTGAAAAAGGTCCAGCCAGAGCAACTCCGGGGGCCCCACTCCCAAACGCTCACCGCAAAATAATTATTGCTACCTAATAGTAGCACCGAGGGGTGTATCTAGGCGTTTGAGTGCCCCTGGCAAAATAAGGACTGGCGCCCCCCCCATATTTGAAATAGGGAAGGTGCACATGGCAAAAAGAGACGTGATCTTGTGGAGAAGGGGCATGCACACACACATTATATATATATATATATATATATATATGCACACACACACACATATATATATATTTATATATATATATATACACACACATATATATATTTATATACATATATATATATACAAACACATATATATATACATATTTATATATATATATATATATATATATATACATACACACACCATTCTTGTATAACATAAATGTAATATTACAACCCTCCTGAAAGCCATCCCCGGGCATTGGTGGTGCTGCAGTGCACAGCATACACTGTTACAGGCGCCAGTGTCCGTCACTGCACAGCACTACAGTTATCAAACTCAAATGAAACTACGGCTCCCATCAGCCCTTGCTGCCAGGAGCTTCCGGCAGCAAGGGCTCTGGGAGCTGTAGTTTATTTGCAGTTCCTTCACTCTGTGTAGTGTGATGCCGGACACCGGCGCTGGTAACAGTGGCTCCTGCCTGTGAGAGTCTCCGTTCAGCGGAGGTCAAAACTAGTAAGTGCTTCTATTCCCTGGCCGCGGATGGCATCGTCGGGTGGCGCCCCTTCTTGGCTGGCGCCCCTGGCGACTGCAATCCTGGCCAATGCGTAAATACGCCCCTGGTAGCGCCCACTCTGGGTCATATAATTACAAATTAATGTACTGCATGATAACAGCACATGTATAAGCTGAGAGCTGACTCACCTAGGAAGTACCCCAAAAACATCCACATGGCACTATAAGGACCAGCACATCCTCCCAATGGTGGTCTCTCATATCAGCTTAATGACATTGCACAGGTGCTTGTAAAGGGCGGGGTTTACACTGAACCACAGAAAAAAAGATTCCCTTTAGCGTGCCTTGAAGACCGAATATGGGAACTACTGCTTAGATACTACTTTGTAAGATAACTAATTTGTGACCAATTGATGTGTGAAAACAAGGCAATATCAGACAAGTTGCTAGACAGATGCTGACAAATCAGAACTACACATTAACAGACCAGAGGCTCCACTAGGGAGCAGAGATGCTCAGGTCAAATATATGGTATACTGGCTACAAGTGTTCCTCCCCCTTAAACTGTTTTACACTCCATGGGAAATGTTTGCGTTATGACTTACATTATTTAAAGATGAGATTATCCTTTAACTGTACATTTTGAAAAGTTGATATAAGCTTATGCTGTCATAGTAACAATTTTGTCTTCCAGTTTCCTCAGGGGAAGCTACACAAAAAAAAAAAAGTTATTTAATCATGGTAATGTGTATTGTTTAACCGTATTCTTTTGCTCTGGTGTGTCAGGAACAACCTGTAGGGGGTGCCGGTGTCTTACTGTCAGACTTAAAACTTTCCTATTTTCGGAAGGAATTTTACTAAAGGAAATTGCGCCATCTACAGGCTGTTAGTAATTACCATGCTACAATAAAATTGCAACTAAATTTAGAGCTTGTTCAATGTGCTTTTCTTTTTAAATATGATTTGACTACTGATTGGTAAATGTGAGTTCCAGGACATTATTTACATGGCATTGGGGCAGATGTACTAAGCTCTGAAAAGTGATAAAATGGAAAGTGATAAACTACCAGCCACTCAGCTACTAACTTTCATGTTACAGGCTGTGTTTGAAAAATGACAGTTAGGAGCTGATTGGTTGGTAGTTTATCACCTTCCAATTTATCACTTTCCAAAGCTTAGTACTTCTGCCCCATTATCTTCTGAATGTAATCTCTCACAAGCAGGGCCCTCTTCCCTCATGTGCTTCTCCTTACTTATACTATCATTTACTCCTAACTCCCCACAACGGCACCTAACAATCGGTTGCCGGTGCCATGCTAACTATGTAAGTGTTATGATCGCTAATGCAGGAATGTTTTTGTACTATGTAAGGTGCAGCGGAAACCTTGTGGAGCCATATAAATAAAGGATAATAATAAAAAAAAATAACTATTGGCACCATATTATTATTATACACTCCCAATATGGTGGGCATTTTGAGACCACCTGCTTACCATCCAAAGTCACTTCTGCTAGAATAACATCGATGCTGGATGGAGTAAGTTTGAGGTGGAGTACATTTTAATGAATTTATCACAGTAGGCGTTAAGCACAAAAACATATTAAATAAGAAAGGATATTGTAGAGAGGATATTGAATAATAAACTGCCCCCACCCCTGATGTTTTACAGCAACAGTCCCGGGAATAAGTGGACTTTATAACTTTATACAGAGCCTGCCTGTAATTATTTTAATTGTGTGCTAGAAAAGACTCACCTAAGCTAAGCTCCACTTATGTCTTGGGTCAGGGGCGTTTTAAGAGAGGAGGGGGCCCGTGTGCACTCCTCGTGCGGGGCCCCCTCCTCTCTCTCTCCCTGGTGGCTGGCCATCGACTGACGTGGCTGGCCAGCCACCGGAGCATTAGTAGACTCCGGGCACTAATTAGTAGACTCCGGGACTGGCTAACTGAGTTGATTTTACTGGGGGGGGGGCACTTAATGATATATGTATATCCATTAATTTCATGCACAAGACACTTTAGATCAGCTTGGACCCTGCCTCCCACATACACTTCTTCTAACAAGTATTCAACACAAGAAAACAAAGAAAAAAGGTATGTGACTTGCGCTAAAAGAACGGCAGCCGGGGTTCGACCCACAGAATCACCAGCTCTTAACCTTGCAAAACATATACAGAAAATAAGAGAAGGCCACCCAGCGCTGCTCTGAAAAACAATTATTTGTTAAAAAGATTAATAAAATATATTATGAAAGGTTCTTCTGTCCGATAAGACCAATCCAAGTCCTTAGGGAACTTCAAGCAATCAATGTCAACTGATATATCCCAATGAGAGTATGCTCACCTCAAAATGGTGAAAAATGTGCACATAAAGGTAACTTTAAGGAGATGTTCTAGATTTATTCAGGGATAACCTTTGTCCTACTGTAATCGATGTTCCATGGACCCTCAAATAGAATCACAGAGAGCGCACTCCCTTCGTGTAAAGCAGTAAAGCAATTTATTCACAATAAACACGTAACAAACAGCACAGGACAAAAAGATATGTATAATAATAATAATTTTAAAAATCCCCCTTCGGGGTATCCTGCGTACCGGAATGGGCCTAGAGATAGGCACTGTAAAGAACGTGGGTGGATAGATGTTAACCCGGGTACATCTCCTCCCCGATCAGTCCAGAGAAAATCCTTTCCTAGGTCCAGCCAGGCAGCAGTAATTTCTCCCACACCACCAACACGTTTCGGAAACCTGTTCCTTCCTCAAGGTATAGATATTCTCTGGACTGATCGGGAAGGAGATGTACCCGGGTTAACATCTATCCACCCACGTTCTTTACAGTGCCTATCTCTAGGCCCATTCCGGTACGCAGGATACCCCGAAGGGGGATTTTTAAAATTATTATTATTATACATATCTTTTTGTCCTGTGCTGTTTGTTACGTGTTTATTGTGAATAAATTGCTTTACTGCTTTACACGATGGGAGTGCGCTCTCTGTGATTCTATTTGAGGGTCCATGGAACATCGATTACAGTAGGACAAAGGTTATCCCTGAATAAATCTAGAACATCTCCTTAAAGATACCGTTATGTGCACATTTTTCACCATTTTGAGGTGAGCATACTCTCATTGGGATATATCAGTATTCAACACAAGACCATTTGTGAAGGCTGTGGGAAATTACGTGACAACGCAGAGGTGGCATCACGCCAAGTGCAGGGTTGTTTATTTCTCTGAAAACATGGGGGACAAGCATCCTGGCTAGGTGTCCAGCGATGAGCACGATGCCAAAGAGCAGTACTGGTCAGGTACTGACAGAGCCAATGCGAAATCTAGTGAAAAGTAACAATTATGTTTTATTTTCTTCATGAATAGACCCCGTAGTGTCCGCACGGTTAATAAAAAAAAAAGGCTGCAAGATTTTCATTTTGTTGGGATACTGGCGCAGGAATTCAGCTGTCAATGTCGTCACTATCACCGAAGTGCCATCGACCTCCTAACTGCATCCCAAGTGAATAGACAGCCACAATCAGGGCCGGACAGACCATCTGGCACTTCTGGCCTGAAAAGCTGGCCAAGCATGTCTGCCTCCCGGCGCTCTGTTCGGCCAGCATTTAAAAAGACAGAAGCATGAGGCTATGCCCGTGACTTGCGGCGCACCTCCGTAATAGAGGGATGACAGGGCTGCCCTCCAGCGCCAGTCTGTCCCTTTCCGCAATGCTAATGATTAGCAGTAGGGTTTAAAATCTAGACAATCAGCAGTAGCTACATAATGCTGCTTATAGTTATCACCATCATTGCAATGACACCTACAAGAAATACAGCTCCTATAAGGACTATCTGTTTATGTGTCTAGTCTAATTGTGGTATAATTAAGCATACACACCCTTAATATGAGTATACATCCAGCAGATCTCTCTGCCGACTCACCGTCACGCCGACAGAGCGACCAATCAGGTAAGGTCACTTACCTGCCCCAGTTGTGCCTATATAAGCATAAGGATGCCCAAAAATGTATATAAAGTAATATGTTCACTCAAATATGGTATGCATGCACAGTAAGGAAATGTATATGTTAAGCAAAATACAGGTCTAAGGGGCCTTTTCACCATGTCAATTAATCGGGGTCCCGATTATTAAAATCTTAATTCATCATTGCTCCGGTCCGTTGACAGCTGATGCGAAATCACCTGCCCCCACTAGCGGCTTCACTGCTCCTTTTCAGAGCAGTGACTTCTTTCACTGCTCCTGTGGCGGCAGTGACGGAAGTCAGTGGCGGATCCAGACTTTACTTTTAGGGGGGGCGGTTTAAGAATACAATGCCCACAGTAGTAGTGCCCCTTATGCAATGCCCCCTGTAGTTGTGCCCATTATGCAGTTCCCCCTTTAGTAGTGTGGTGCCCCTTTATGCAATGCCCCTATAGTTGTGCCCAATATGCAATGCCCCCTGTATTAGAGCCCATTATGCAATGCCCCCTGTATTATAGCCCTTTATGATATGCCTACTGTATTAAATCCCATTATGCAATGCTTCCTGTATTAGAGCCCCTTAGTAGTGCCCCTTACGCTGTGCCCCCAGTGGTGCCCCTTAAGCAGTGCCCCCTGTAGCACCCCTTATACAATGTCCCCAGTAGTACCCCTTATACAGTGCCCCCAGTAGTGCCCTTATACAGTGCCCCCAGTAGTGTCCCTTATACAATACCCCCAGGAGCTCCCCTTATGCAGTGCCCCCAATGCTGTGCACCCAGTAGTGCCCTTACTGTGCCCCTATACAGTACCCCCAGTAGTGCCCTTATGCAGTGGCCCCAGAACACCCCCAGTAATGCCCCTTATGCTGTGCCCCCTCCCCTATGCAGTACTACTCTTCCTCTTCACGATGTCCAGGCTGGCGCGCACCTCCTTCTTCTTCTCCCTCCCAGATCCACTTGCGGAGCCGGCGTGCCTCATATGTGATGATGTCACCGCGGCCGGCATCCAGGCAGAGCCACGCACAGACACAGAGAGATGCCGGCCGCGGTGAGAGAATGGACTGACCCCTGGCGGCAGCGTGGTGCCGGGGAAGGGGGAAGCTGACGTCGCGGATGTGTTGGCCGCACCCCTCTAGTGACGCCACTGGGGAGGAGACAGGGAAGGGGGCCCACGGGACACTACAATGGGCCGGCAGCAGCAGCGATGTGTGAGTATCGCTGATGCTACAGGCTACAGGCTTGCCGACACTGACAGTATAATAGGACGGAGCTTTGGGCTTTCTGTATGGGGGGCGATCGCCCTTATCGTCCCCTCTTGGATGCGCCACTGATGGGAGTGCGCATGCACCTACAGGTCATGCATGCGCACAAGAGCACCGACGTCCGGCGGACGGAGCCAGGCAGGGGCGCAACCCGGATCTCCTTCCCATAGGGAAGGAATGGGTTGCGATGCCGGAGCAGGAGCATTCGCCATCTGAAGATGGTGAATGCTCCCGCAGTCAAGCTCCAAAAATATAATATTTTCGGAGCTTGATGAATTCTGTCCCCATACTAGTGTATGGGGACAGCTGGCCATTCTGCAAGAGGAAGGTAAGTAGGAGATATCTGTGATACTAGTGTATGGGGACAGCGGGCCATTCCGAGAGAGGAAGGTAAGTAGGAGATATCTGTGATATCTCCTGCTTTACTTTCTTGATGAATGGCCCGATAACTTAATTTACACATTTGCAGGTGAAATGTGCATTTTCACCTGCTTTTGTGAAAATTAAGTGATGATGAATAGGCCCCTAAATGAGGCTGCATGTATACAGTTAGAGACTCAAGTCCTGCACTCTACTGTTTCTATACTCTGTCAAAATACAAGAAAATGTGTTTGGTAATAGTGTAAGTTGCTCTGTTTATATTACTGTATCTGTAAGTATTTGACACGCAGTGGTAACCAGTGCTTGCACTGATTAGCACTGCATTGTGGGGTCGTATAAATGAACTGTAAGAAACGCTATAGATTAGACAGCTTACAAAAGATGCTGCCACAACTCTACAGACCACGGAAAAAAGCCCAAGTTGGCATGTGGTAATTGGAACACCTCTATACATACTTGCTAGTTTTAACGCCATTGTGTAAGGGCTTAAAGCAATATATATGAAACTAGCTGTTGCCCGCAGCCACAGGTACCCTGGAAAGGGGGCGTGGACTAGTGATAATGGGCGTGACCTCACGGAATGGGGCGTGGCCTCATGGCCTGATCCCCCGTGGTCCCGTTCCTAATATTACTGGGAGGGTGCAGGGGGTGCTGACTGCCTTGTGTTGCAGTGTCGGCTCCCTCACAGTGTCAGGAGCCGGGTGCTGCACTTAATACTACAGTGCAGCACACGGCTCCTGTCACTGTGGGGGAGTGTCAGTCTGCGCCTTGGTGTCACACCTCGGCGGGTGACACCCCGGAACCCCCCTTGTGACGCCACTGCCCGCAGCTTCACCCACGATGAAATCGCTTCTGCCAACATTTGTTTTATTTGAGGTGTTCTAGTTATATTGCTTTCCATAGGGACCCTGTAGCGGGAGTGGCCCACATGACCAGCAGCACTATACAGACTGGTGGCAGCAGCACCTTTACCCACCACTCACACCAATGTCACTGTGTGCCCTGTGCACAGACTGCTGTGTAGCCTATCCTATTCACCCACCACTCACCCCAATGTCACTGTGTGCCCTGTGCACAGACTGCTGTGTAGCCTATCCTATTCACCCACCACTCACCCCAATGTCACTGTGTGCCCTGTGCACAGACTGCTATGTAGCCTCTCCTATTCACCCACCACTCACCCCAATGTCACTGTGTGCCCTGTGCACAGACTGCTATGTAGCCTATTATATTCACCCACCACTCATACCAATGTCACTGTGTGCCCTGTGCACAGACTGCTATGTAGCCTATCCTATTCACCCACCACTCACACCAATGTCACTGTGTGTCCTGTGCACAGACTGCTATGTAGCCTATTATATTCACCCTCCACTCACACCAATGTCACTGTGTGCTCTGTGCACAGACTGCTATGTAGCCTATCCTATTCACCCACCACTCACACCAATGTGACTGTGTGCCCTGGGCACAGACTGCTATGTAGCCTATCCTATTCACCCACCTCTCACACCTATGTCACTGTGTGCCCTGTGCACAGACTGCTCTGTAACCTCTCCTATTCAACCACCACTCACACCAATGTCACTGTGTGCCCTGTGCACAGACTGCTATGTAGCCTATCCTATTCACCCACCACTCACACCAATGTGACTGTGTGCCCTGGGCATAGACTGCTATGTAGCCTATCCTATTCACCCACCTCTCACACCAATGTCACTGTGTGCCTTGTGCACAGACTGCTGTGTAGCCTATCCTATTCATCCACCTTTCACACCAATGTCACTGCGTGCCCTGTGCACAGACTGCTCTGTAACCTCTCCTATTCACCCACCACTCACACCAATGTCACTGTGTGCCCTGTGCACAGACTGCTATGAAGCCTATCCTATTCACCCACCTCTCACACCAATGTCACTGTGTGCCCTGTGCACAGACTGCTATGTAGCCTATCCTATTCACCCACCACTCACACCAATGTCACTGTGTGCCCTGTGCACAGACTGCTATGAAGCCTATCCTATTCACCCACCTCTCACACCAATGTCACTGTGTGCCCTGTGCACAGACTGCTGTGTAGCCTATCCTATTCACCCACCTCTCACACCATTGTCATTGTGTGCCCTGTGCACAGACTGCTGTGTAGCCTATCCTATTCACCCACCACTCACACCTATGTCACTGTGTGCCCTGTGCACAGACTGCTATGTAGCATATCCTATTCACCCACCACTCACACCAATGTGACTGTGTGCCCTGTGCACAGACTGCTATGTAGCCTATCCTATTCACCCACCACTCACACCAATGTCACTGTGTGCCCTGTGCACAGACTGCTATGAAGCCTATCCTATTCACCCACCTCTCACACCAATGTTACTGTGTGCCCAGTGCACAGACTGCTATGTAGCCTATCCTATTCACCCACCTCTCACACCAATGTCACTGCATGCCCTGTGCACAGACTGCTATGTAGCCTATCCTATTCACCCACCACTCACACCTATGTCACTGTGTGCCCTGTGCACAGACTGCTATGTAGCCTATTATATTCACCCTCCACTCACACCAATGTCACTGTGTGCTCTGTGCACAGACTGCTATGTAGCCTATCCTATTCACCCACCACTCACACCAATGTGACTGTGTGCCCTGGGCACAGACTGCTATGTAGCCTATCCTATTCACCCACCTCTCACACCTATGTCACTGTGTGCCCTGTGCACAGACTGCTCTGTAACCTCTCCTATTCACCCACCACTCACACCAATGTCACTGTGTGCCCTGTGCACAGACTGCTATGTAGCCTATCCTATTCACCCACCACTCACACCAATGTGACTGTGTGCCCTGGGCATAGACTGCTATGTAGCCTATCCTATTCACCCACCTCTCACACCAATGTCACTGTGTGCCTTGTGCACAGACTGCTGTGTAGCCTATCCTATTCATCCACCTTTCACACCAATGTCACTGCGTGCCCTGTGCACAGACTGCTCTGTAGCCTATCCTATTCACCCACCACTCACACCTATGTCACTGTGTGCCCTGTGCACAGACTGCTATGTAGCCTATCCTATTCACCCACCACTCACACCAATGTCACTGTGTGCCCTGTGCACAGACTGCTATGAAGCCTATCCTATTCACCCACCTCTCACACCAATGTCACTGCATGCCCTGTGCACAGACTGCTATGTAGCCTATCCTATTCACCCACCACTCACACCTATGTCACTGTTTGCCCTGTGCACAGACTGCTGTGTAGCCTATACTATTCACCCACCACTCACACCTATGTCACTGTGTGCCCTGTGCACAGACTGCAATGTAGCCTATCCTATTCACCCACCACTCACACCAGTGTCACTGTGTGCCCTGTGCACAGACTGCTGTGTAGCCTATCCTGTTCACCCACCACTCATACCAGTGTCACTGTGTGCCCTGTGCACAGACTATGTAGCTTATCCTATTCAAGTGAACGTGGGCCCAAAGTACCTCTCCCCCCTCCCGTTACTGGCCACGCACATGGTGCCACACCTATCTCTTGCATTGATGATGTCAATAAATTTTGTTTTTGCTATTGCTCAGCTTTAACTTGACGGATCAAGATGAAACAAAGTGCAGGTTATTTCTAGGAGTTTCCACTACAAAATGATGCAGTTTTCATGAAAATCTGTTCAGTAATTTTTGTGCCAACTTGGAACAAATGAACAGACACAGCTGCCAGGTCCCGTGAAGCTGCCAGCCATACATCTCTGGCACCCTTCCCTCCAAAAACACAAGGCATCTGAAATGGCATTATCTATTCCTGCACAGAGGGTGAGGGAGCTCTGAAGTTCCCTTCATCTCTACATAGGAAATGGGAAAAATGTTACTATGGGACCCACAAAGTTGTAGTTACACTGACAGTGAGTGGGTGGCACCAATGTGGCCCAGTCTATGGTATGATCTTCCTGCAGCATTGCATTAGGTCAATCAGTACATTGCAACCATTTATCTTCCATCTCCATAAGAGTCCATATAAGACCTTTGTAGAAAACAAGGATTGACAATCATTTTTGGATCTGCTAACAATAGGGACCACTCAGACATTTGCAAAGATTAAAACAGCAATTTCTATAATCCCCAACTTTTGTTCATATATCACAAGAATAAGAATGTTCCTGGATGGAGTATGGAGAGTGCTAGAACTATTTTTTTGTTTCATTCTGGCATCCATGATTGGCTGTCTGCTTAGCTTAGTTATCAAGGATCCCTATATGAAGCTCTGGGCCTGATTCAGACCCGCTCGCGAGCGCTATGCACTCGCAAGCGGGTCGATGGTGGCCCAGTGCGCATGCTCACGACGGAGCCGGCTCCGTCGTGAGCATGCGTGAGACCCAGATAGCGACGGGCAAACCTTCGCTCCGGGTCTCGTACCAAAGGGGGCGTGCTGTCGTTGTTGAGTGACAGCACGCCCCCTTTGGTGGGCGGGGCGGGGGTGCGGCTGCCCAGGCGGAGGCGTTCCCATGGGAACGCCTACCGTCTGGGGCCAGCCCCACTGACATCACTAGTGATGTCAGTGGGAGTGCTTTCGGCTCTGTCTGAGCCGAAAGCACTCTTGGGCTTGCGGCAAAAAGACCCTACCACAAGGGTCTTGTTGCAAGCCCGATGGTCGCGATGGTATTGACCATCGCGACCATCATCATGGCCGCTCGCTATAGCTGTGGGTGGTCACCCACAGCTATGCGAGCGGCCAGGAGGCCGTTCTGCAAAACCAGAGGGCAGGCCCTGATTCAGTGCGAGCGTTCTGTCAGAGCGTCCGGCTCTGAATCAGGCCCCCTGTTCGCTGAATAGTGGAACACAACTCAGAGGCTGACAAACTAACTACAGAATATGTACGGTGTTCATATTGATATAGCCTACTGGGGTGGTGGCTACAATAGGTGTCAGGTGGAATGTGAAAGTGACTGTTAGGCCACACAGAGAGTCCTTAACTAGGATGCTGGGCTTATTGATATCAACAAGGTATCAGGTAACAGTGGTAACACAGCGGTATCAGCAGAATAGCAGTGTTGGAGGGGTTAACAGTGATACTTAGGTGTCTCACCTCACTGTGAAGTACTGTGAATCCGCACAGATAGCGCCATCGGCAAAAGAGCACATGAGCAGTAACCTAGCCGTGATGTCATAGGTGGAAGGTCACACCTCACTGACTCTGGGTCCTAGAACCCAGCATGTATATTAGAGAGAGGAGACAATTGCTGAGTGCACTGCTCCCTAAAGGGGCCTATCCACTAGCGTTCAGACCTTCAGGTCACCGAGGTGCTGTGCCCACACTGAATGGCGCTCACTGAACGTCATTCAGTGAAGGAACCCAACCTCCTATCTCTGAACATGCCGAACCTGACGAGCGTCGTCAGGTTGACGGGCATGTTCAGTAGATAGTTGGGGACGGCAAGGACCCAACGTGCACGCGCATCGCTGATCCTTGCCGGCTATCCATTACCCAACTTTGTGAACATTGCAACCATAACCTCCTGGTTCACAAAGTCAGGTAATGGATAGGACCCTTTACAGTCCAATGGTCACAGCTGGAGATATTACTAAACTGTAATGGTGCAGTTCAAGTATAGACCACTAGGTGCTACCTCATTACAATGAGTGCCAGTACTAAAGCACACATCTTTCCTCCAGCAGGAATTTACTGGTAACCTCATTACAGAAGCCCTTACAGCAGTTTCCAGTTGAAGTGGCACATAGGGACTAGACAGACATGAGAGAAATTGGGGTCATTGACCTTTCCCTGTTCCAGAGGTTATCACAACCTGCACAGCCATTGCCCTATGCTGAGATCTGTATTTACAGACATGTGTGGAGAATTGTATGTCTGTTTAGCTAATGTTATACTTACATGCCAGAAGAATTTTTAAAGCGAGATAATACAGAAATTTTGATCATTTTAAAATAATATGTTTATACATGTTTATCCAAATGTAATCATTTAAATAATTTGACATTTTGACCTTTATAAGGGTAAGTAATAAGCTGATGCACTCCAGTCTTCCGTGCACTGTGACTGTGCAGAAGTTTTTCACGTCCATTTGCAGGGAAAGATGGCAGCAACTGCTAAAATCGTACATCATTAGGAGCAGCATTGCAGGAAGATCTGCAATGCTGGTGATATGATGTACATGCATTTGTCTTGAAAAAGGTACATGAGTTGTACAGAAGCGTCGACCTTCTGTAATATTAGAGTCATTATGTGACCAAGCTTTGACCATGTTTGGGGGGATGTGAATATGCATTATCTATTCTTTATGTGCAAAATTGGTGAGTGCCTCTGGATAAAAATAGAAGCCTTAGCACAGCACTTACATTCAGTAATTAGTGTCTCTCAACAGGCCACTGACCTGTTCCCCAGGCAGTGAATCATTGACTACAGAGACTGACACATCCTTTATCAGCCTCTCACAGGTCTACCAGACAACCTGGGACATATATATCTCCCTTGACAACCTTTCCAGTGTTTTTGTCATGCTATATATACAGAATATATGTTATATATGCCACTGTGGACATTTTTTTATTGCCATGTAACACAAGTGATGGGAGACTCAAAATTTGGGGAGTGGATGGCCCCAGGGCTGGCTTAAGTTTTGGGGAGTCCCCACGGCAACTAACTTGTAGGGATAGCCAATAAGATTGTCAAAATAATATTCTGGAGATGTTATTAAAAAGTATAATAGGTAAATACTCCCAGCACTGCAATTGTGCAATGCTGGGTACACATTAGACGATGTGCATCCAGCACGACATTGTTCGCAACGGACTCAGCGGGGGAGCCAGCAGCAGCAGGTGCATACCCACTTGCTGATGCCGGCAGTGATGGAGTGATGGCACGCATGGGTGGGTTGCAGCGTGGCATCGCTATCGACATCCTCAGATCTTTCTGCATGTACAAAAGATCTGAGGATGTGACGGACGACCCACGGGAGCGCGCGTCTGCATTGTGATAGTGCATACACACTGGAAGATTTTAACAATTCATTGTTCCGATGCGTTGGAATCGGGCAAATCATTCACAATATCGTCTGGTGTGTTCCCAGCTTTAAACTCATTGTGGTGCCCCCAGGACCCAAAGATCACATTATGTGACTGCACCCCCCACACTACACTGGTACATAGCTACATAGCTACAGTACATCACACTGGTGATGTACTGTAGCTATGCTTGGGGTTCCCCTGTGCATGGGAGCATGAGGGCAACTGCTCCATCCATCCTGTTGTTAATCCAGCACTGGATGGTTCTCTGGCATCCTGCTCACTTCCTAGTGAAGGGACTTTTACTTCCTTGGAGAAATATACAGCGAAACGTGGATCCATGGGAGGGTGGGGGCCAATATAATCATTCTAACAAAATTGTGAGATTTGGTCCAACTCTCTTTTTATAGACTCTCAATTCACGGCATTAGGCAGTGAGGGGCGGGGCCTGAAGGTGCAAAGAGCCTGGCCCCACCCCCTTTAGCCTTCAGCAGCAACTCCCCTTCTGGCATCTCCTAGAGCAGGTGTATAAAAGTCAGTAATAATGATGTGACATCACAACTGGCAAAATATATAATTTAACCTATACATTTATATACAGAGTCTGAAACCTCAATTCACATTTAGCTTCTTCCTCTCATTTGCTTAAACTGACTACAGATGATGCTAAAGGCAAACAGAGGGAGGACTTAAATAAAGTAAATGAGTAGGAAAGTAAATGTTTCAGGGCTGGAAGTATAAATAGTTTGTGGGAAATGATAAATCATAGTGGCAGGTGCACTCTACTTTATTTTTCCAATGGTTACAGCCTAAACATAACATTCATCTCCAACTATTATACTATGTATCATATTATTGCTACACTGCATTCTCACTCTGCCAAAACAAAGAAACTTATACTGACAAATATGTATTTAACCTGAATGTTAACAGATTCTGCATCATATTATTCTTATATTATTCTAGGGAAAGTGCCAAGCAATAAAATATTATTTTGATTTATTTGTCTCCAAGTTTAATTTGCTTATTTATTCACATTATTTTTCATTGTGGATGGACAATAAATATTTCCACACATCAGCTAATTATTAGAAGCTTGTACTGTACATGAATCAGAATCACACAGTTTTGTGTTTGCATCTAATGTCCAGTTATCTGACTGCACATCATCAGGACAGGTGTCCTGTGTATATATATATATATATATATATATATATATAATGTCCAGTTATCTCCTGACTGCACATCATCAGGACAGGATCACACAGTGCTGGGTATATATGTAATGTCCAGTGATCTCCTGACTGCAGATTATCAGGAAAAGGATCACACAGTGCTGGGTATATATATACAGTATATATATATACTGTATATATATATATATATATATATAATGCCCAGTTATCTGACTGCACATAATCAGGACAGGATCACACAGTGATGGGTATGGTATGCGTTCTGCATTCCGGCGGATGGGATGCCAACGCTTACATTACCAATGCTAGAATAGAGACACCAGTCAAAATCCTGGTGCCAGCATCCGACTGCCGGGATGCTAAAGGTAAGTAATGGGGTGAGGGGAGGGTTAGGCTTACGTTTAGGGGTTAGGCATTAGGGGGAGGGTTAGGCACTAAGGGGGAGGGTTAAGTTTAGGGTGTGGGTGCGGGGAGGGGGAGGTTAGATTCAGGCACTAGGGGGGGAGGTTACGGTTAGGCACCAAAGAGGGAGGGTTAGGGTAGGCAGAGGGGGGGGGTTAGCATACCAATCAACTAGTGTCGGCATGTTAACCGTGTCGGCATCCCGGCGTCGGGATTCTGACCGCCAAGATCCCAACTGTTTGTATTGCCAACCGATTCTTTGGAAACATATATTGTATACTGTCCAGCGATCTCCCCACTGCAGATTATCAGGACAGGGTCACACAGTACTGGGTATGTATGTAATGTCCAGTGATCTCCTGTCTGTAGATTATCAGGACAGGGTCACACAGTGCTGGGCAGGGCTGTAACTATGGTGGTGCGACCTGTGCCATGGCACAGGGCACCGCAGGTCAGGGGGTGCTGTCTGTGCCAGTCAATTTTCCTGTTTATTATCATTCTCACTTGTAGCTTCCTCTTCTTTTATCCCCAGCATCTCCTGGCCTCCCCTATCTCTTCTCTGGCCTTCCCCATGAGGGCATGGCCCTTTTTTAGGTGCACTATCTTATGTCCCTATTTAAAAATGGGGGGGCGCCAATGCTCTCTCTGGCACAGGGCACCAAAAAGTCTAGTTATGGCTCTGGTGCTGGGTATATATGTAATGTCCAGTGATCTTCTGACTGCAGATTATCAGGACAGGGTCACACAGTGCTGGGTATAGCTATAGTTCCCACTGAGCTGGTCCCATGGCCCAGCTGCCCAAAGTGTTTATTTTTTGTTGTGCAATGTTTCTCGTCTGCTCGTGTGTCAGTTGCACCGTGCATACATCCCTATGCCGTGCATACATACCTATGCTGTGCATATATCCCTATGCCGTGCATACATCCCAATGCCGTGCATACATCCCTATGCCGTGCATACATACCTATGCCTTGCATACATCTCTATGCCGTGCATACATCCCTATGCCGTGCATACATCCCTATGCCGTGCATACATACCTATGCCGTTCATACATCCCTATGCCGTGCATACATACCTATGCCGTGCATACATACCTATGCTGTGCATACATCCCTATGCCGTGCATACATACCTATGCCTTGCATACATCCCTATGCTGTGCATACATCCCTATGCCGTGCATACATCCCTATGCCATGCATACATCCCTATGCCGTGCATACACCCCTATGGTGCTCAAACAAAGTCGCAGTACATATTTAGACGAATGCACCAAGAAGTGTATTAGAAATGTGTTGGGCATTCCTAGGTGGTTACAGGGGGCTGTAACATAGTATGGGTGTGGTATTGGAGTGATGGGTGTGTTATTGGAGTGATGGGAGTGTAATTTGAGTGATGGGAGTGTTATTGGAGTAATGGGCATATTACTGGAGTGATGGGAGTGTAATTGGAGTGATGGGCATGTAATTGGAGTGATGGGAGTGTAATTGGAGTGATGGGAGTGCAATTGGAGTGATGGGCGTGTTATTGGAGTGATGGGAGTGTACTTGGAGTGATAGGCATGTTATTGGAGTGATGGGAGTGTAATTGGAGTGATGGGCATGTTATTGGAGTGATGGGAGTGTAATTGGAGTGATGGGAGTGCAATTGGAGTGAAGGGTGTGTTATTGGAGTGATGGGAGTGCAATTGGAGTGATGGGCATGTTATTGGAGTGATGGGAGTGTAATTGGAGTGATGGGAGTGCAGTTGGAGTGAAGGGCGTGTTATTGGAGTGATGGGAGTGTAATTGGAGTGATGGGAGTGTTATTAGAGTGATGGGAGTGTAATTGGAGTGATGGGCATGTTATTGGAGTGAAGGGAGTGTAATTAAAGTGATGGGAGTGTAATTGGAGTGATGGGAGTGTAATTGGAGTGATGGGCGTGTTATTGGAGTGATGGGTTTGTTATTGGAGTGATGGGCGTGTAATTGGAGTGATGGGAGTGTAATTGGAGTGATGGGCGTGTTATTGGAGTGATGGGAGTGTTATTGGAGTGATGGGAGTGTAATTGGAGTGATGGGCATGTTATTGGAGTGATGGGAGTGTAATTGGAGTTATGGGAGTGTTATTGGAGTGATGGGCGTGTTATTGGAGTGATGGGAGTGTAATTGGAGTGATGGGAGTGTTATTGGAGTGATGGGAGTGTAATTGGAGTGATGGGCGTGTTATTGGAGTGATGGGAGTAATTGGAGTGATGGGAGTGTAATTGGAGTGATGGGAGTGTAATTGGAGTGATGGGCGTGTTATTGGAGTGGTGGGAGTGTAATTGGAGTGATGGGTGTGTTATTGGAGTGGTGGGAGTGTAATTGGAGTGATGGGTGTGTTATTGGAGTGGTGGGAGTATAATTGGAGTGATGGGAGTGTTACTGGAGTGATGGGAGTGTTGCTGAAAGTGGTTGTGTACAGAGACGCTGACTCTCTCACATTGCAGGCCATGCTCAGACGGATACTCTGCACCTAGCATAGGGCTGAACGTTTCAATGATGCGACCGATGGTGGCATCTAAAGACACACAAAGCATGATTGCAGCGTCTGTATACACTGACAGTGGGCATCTCAGTCCTTGCACATTAGGATAAACGGATGTACACCAGGAAAGGGCATTGTAGCAGCATTAGCAGAAAGTTGAAGATGCAACTGCAGCAAAAGACGTAAGGAGGCCCCAATTGTGTCCAGCTCAGATTTAGGCCCTATGAGGAGGGATCCTGACCCTCCCCCCTCCCCCCCATCGACAGATCCTGTCCCCATTAGGACTGCTTCCACATATTTCCCTGGCTGGTTTTCCATCCCAATCCGCCCAAGCTGAGGGGGGGGGGGGTGTCCTCTGTCTTCCTTGTCTGTGTACTGTTTCTATGTGAGGGTTTTTTGCTATTGTTCTGTACATGGGGTCCTTACAAACATTGCTGTGGGGCCCACAAAGACTGGTTTTGCCCATGTTGCTGGACATTACGGCAGGGGTAATCCACATTGTGTCCCCTCTACTGTGGTGTCCCCAGCCTGTCAAAGCCTCCTGCTGGTAGCGCCTTTTTAGGGAAACGACACCCTGTTTGTCTCCCTTATTATTCCTTTACCAGCCATGGCTTTGAGTGCTAGTATTCATAACACTTTGGGAGGAGCTACACATTTTTAAAACTGAATCTATTTATTTACAAAAAAACTCTTCAGAATAGGCCAAGTAGCCAGTGATGTGGGGTATAAACATGTTGCACATTACCGGCCGCTTCACTATTCACCCACCAAATTGTTGGCTATTACATCTGATGATTTTCAGGCCCAAAATCACCAGGAAATGTCTGAGATGTGCCAGGAGTTATGAGTCTGTTACATCCCGGCCTCACTATATTTTTCCATTTTGATCCATGACTACTAAGTAGATCCGTGGTGGAAAGTCTGAGGATTTGTTTACTTATCACCACTTATATTTTGTTTCTAGTTCATTTGTCTGCCCAAAAAGACTTCCTATGCACTCGTTGTGCCAAAACTGAATAACTTGCTACTCCAGCAAGCACTAACACCACACAGATCTGTAGTTTTTCCTAATTACCTAATATCTCCACAGGCTTAGTAAATCTATAAGGAAGAGAGAGGTGCAGCTTTTAATACATTAAAGTACCATTTATACCAGTAAGTCCCATGTACTGTCCAATGGCAAAAAAAAACCTCTCATAGAAACATGGCAGTGACAAGACAGACAGGCTGTGAGCCCCATAGCATCTGCACCCACTGCACCAGTGGTAGTTATGTCCTTGCCAGTAGCAGACCCAAAAGTATATAATGCTGAGAGATGCGACCAGTGCTGCCACTCAAGGTGCAAGGCTGACCGGGCAGCACCATTGCCCTGAGAGGTACCGAGTACGTCCTTAGGTCATGCCCAGATCCCAGTTTCCTGCTGCCGGCCTCCTTTACTTTCAGACAATATGTGATTTCAGGATTCGCTGACGTCATTGATAGGAGGAATTCAAAGAAGATCCACTGACGATTCTCTAGGAAATAATAGTGCGCCAATCCGCACACCATCGCATTTTACCCCCTCTTACGTCCTAGAAATAGAAGTGGCTGCATAGCAGCTTTCATACAATTATAGAACACCGGCCCTATTTATCACACTCTGCTTATTTACTGCAAATGTAATAATATATTTTCTAGTAAATATGCAAAATTTTCGGGAAACGGGCGCCGATAAGAGTCTATTAGGGAAATCCTTAATATCTGCGAGTATCCCCCCAAAAAATGGTTACTTTCCAGGGATATCCTGCAAATATTCGTTAAAATATATGTCCTTTAGTCTTTACTGTAATGCTATCGTTTTTTTATGCAAATTCTCCCTTAAACTTATCTAAAAGTATCAAACTCTTTTAATTGCAATAGCTTGTTCCATAAATTACTGTACAGCATTGTTTAAACCCAGCATCATGCTCACCAGACATTGACAGAAAACTCTGTGGGGCTGATTTGAAGCTACTTTCACTCCTTGTTAGTGTACTGTACACCTTGGGCTTGATTCAGAGCCGCTCGTAAGCGGCCGCTCGTTCGCTCCGAGCGATGTTTGCCCAACTGCGCATGCGTACGGATCGTAATACGCATGCGCGAACCAGTCAGTGCGGTCGAAATTCATGTGCTCGCAAAATAGCGAATGCCTGAAAATTTGAGTGACAGAAAGAGGCGTATGTGGGTGGTAACAGGGGAAGGTGCTTGAAAACGGGGAGTGGAGATTTTTTCCAAAAAACGACCACAAGTTTTGTTCGCTCGTTCAGACCTAGAGGCGTGAACAGACCGCAAAGAGCGAACGGTTCATTTGAATAGCCACCCCTATTTTCTGGACGAGCGAGCGCTAATTGTGTCCGGCTCTGAATCAGGCCCCTTGTCTGATCTGCTGCCACTTTGACATTTATTATATATGTACGTTGGTTTTTATATACCTGCGAAAACTGTTTATAGGAGTGAACCAAATTTAGTTGCTGAATAACATTATTCAAAATTGTCTCATATTTCAGTTTGTGAAAACGACTAATGCAGCCAGGGTTACGGGAAGCACAGTTGAAATTACCACATAGAATAAACACTTTGGACGTTAAACAAAAGGGTTTGATTAACTTGAATACTTATCTCTCTTTTCTAGTTTGTAGATCATAAAAACATGACTTAATCTATACCTAATATTATGCAGTGTCACATATTGTAATAAGCAGCTACTGGCACTGATTCCTAACATGTCCTTTATTTTCCTATCAATATTTCTCCATACTCTCTGCAAACTAAATACCAGTAATATTCTCTATGTGTCTCCTGAGTCCGGGTGCTGGCCTCCACTATGCTGGGATTGCTGGATCTGACAAACATTTGTTTTGTATTTTTGTTCATTTAAAATTTTCATTATTCTTATTTTTAATATTATTATTATTATTATTATTATTATTATTATTATTATTATTATTACTAGCATTACTATTATCAGCACTATTGTTTATAATGTGTAATATATATCATACTCATTTGTGTATATCTACCAACCAGTACATTATTTCTAATCATGTATGCAGTGATATTACAATGTTTGTGGTCTCAAAACTAATTAACCTTGTGTCCAGCATCTTCAGATTGAGCTCACATACTCCTATGACAGGGGAACACGAGCAGGGGTGTATCTAGGAGTCCGAGCGTCTCTGCCAAATTAAGGGACTGGTGCCCCCTTCCCCTCACAGCTCTCCCTCCTTACACAGCTCTCCCTCCTCACAGCTCTTCCCCCTCAAGCTCTTCCTCCTTACAGCTCTTCCCCATCACACAGCTCTTCCACCTCATACAGCTCTTCCCCCTCACAGCTCTTCCTCCTCACAGCTCTTCCCCATCACACAGCTCTTCCCCCTCATAGCTCTCCCTCCTTACACAGCTCTCCCTCCTCATAGCTCTCCCCATCACACAGCTCTTCCCCATCACAGCTCTTCCTCCTCACAGCTCTTCCCCCTCATACAGCTCTTCCCCCTCACAAAGCTCTTCCCCCTCACAGCTCGTCCCAATCACACAGCTCTTTCCCCCCTCACAGAGCTCTCCCATCACATAACTCTCCCCCCTCATACAGCTCCCTCATCACACAGCCCCCATCACGCAGCTCCCCCATCACACAGTTCCATCACACAGCTCTCCACCACACAGCTCCCCATCACACAGCTCCCCCATCAATTAGACAGCTCCCCCATCAATCACACAGCTCCCCCATCAATCACACAGTTCCCTCATCACAAAGCTCCCTCATCACACAGCTCTCCCACACACAGCTCCCCATCACACAGCTCCCCCATCACACAGCTCCCCCATCAATCAGGCAGCTCCCCCATCAATCACACAGCTCCGCCATCAATCACACAGTTCCCCCATCACACAGCTCCCTCATCACATAGCTCCCCATCACACAGCTCCCTCATCACACAGCTCCCTCATCAATCACACAGCTCCCTCATCACACAGCTCCCCCATCAATCACACAGCTCCCTAATCACACAGTTCCATCACACAGCTCTTCCCCCACACAGCTCCCCATCACACAGCTCCCCCATCAATCAGACAGCTCCCCCATCGATCAGACAGCTCCCCCATCAATCAGACAGCACCCCATCAATCACATAGCTCCCTCATTACCCAGTTCCATCACACAGCTCTCCCCCCACACAGCTCCCCTATCACACAGCTACCCCATCAATTAGACAGCTCCCCCATCAATCAGAACAGCTCCCCCATCAATCAGACAGCTCCCCCATCAATCATACAGCTTCCCCATCAATAACAAAGCTCCCTCATCACACAGCTCCCCCATCAATCACACAGCTCCCTCATCACACAGTTCCATAACACAGCTCCCCCCCACACAGCTCCCCCATCACAAAGCTCGCCCATCAATTAGACAGCTCCCCCATCAATCACACAGCTCCCCCATCAAACACAGCTCCCTCATCACACAGCTCCCCCATCACACAGCTCCCTCATCAATCACACAGCTCCCTCATCACACAGCTCCCCCATCAATCACTCAGCTCCCTCATCACACAGCTTCCTCATCAATCACACAGCTCCTCCATCAATCAGACAGCTCCCCCATCAATAGCACAGCTCCTCCATCAATCACACAGCTCCCAATCAATCACACAGCTCCCCCATCAATCACACAGCACCCCCATCAATCACACAGCTCCCTCATCAATCGCACAGCTCCCTCATCAATCGCACAGTTCCCCCATCACATTGCACAGAAATATACATAGAAATCTTCACAACATTTTATTCTCATAAACTGACAAGTCTATGCAGGGCCCTCCTCTTGGTATGCCCACCAACAGAGAAATCCCTTAGCTTCAAATTATCAGGACACAGTGGGGGAACGACCACTGTAGCCAGTTGTGTAGCTGGTACGAAGCCCGGAGATGAAAAAGACTGTGGCATCTGTAGCCGCGGAACAACCTGCAATAGTGCTAGTTATTAATAATGGGTATAGTAGGCAGTTCCACTTTTGCTGAAACCCAAACCAGTCTTCATTGTACATACCCTTGACATGATAGCAGAGTGGGGACACACTTAAAAAAAATTGTTATGATGCCCAGCGATGTAGATTACATAAAAAACATTCTGTACTATACTCATCTAAACTCAATTCGTGCATTTTGAAGGTCCTGTTGCCAGGTAAATGTCTCATTGGTCTATAAAGTAACAGGAATAGAGGAATCTGTTTATACATGTGTGATACCCAGCATTTGGAGAGGTATCACAAAATGTGCCCTGAAGCTGCTCCGTTTAGCAGCAGAAATAACCTACAGCCCCTACAATCTACCGGGGCTGGCCAGAGGAGTCCAGGAGGCTGGGACTTTCGGTGTTACCCATTTCTTATACTGTAGGCTATAAACACACACATGCCTTATTTTGTTTGATAGACATTACTCCTTATTATTATTATTATTATCATTTATTTATATGGCGCCACAAGTGTTCCGCAGTGCCTTACACAGTACATAAACAAATTATACATGTAACAGCGCTGCTAAGGTAGCATTTAAGGCAGGCTTGTCCAACCCGCGGCCCGCGGGCTGCATGCGGCCCAGGAAGGCTCGTAATGCAGCCTGCATACCTCTCAAGTGTCCCGGATTCAGCGGGACATTCACGATATGTCACGCTGTTCCGGGATTGCTCACTGTAGTCCCGGCGCCCCCAGACCACGCCCCCACGCTCTCCTTCACTCACTGTGCCGCCAGCGTAATTGCGCATGCTGGGCGGTCACAGTGGCGTAGCAGTACTCTGTGGTGGCCGCGGCTCCGTCGGGTGATTTCTGCGCTCTGCTTACAAGCGATACTGCCTGGTAAGCAGAGCTTGGTACAGTAGCTGTGTGGGGGTGTTTGACTGGGGTACTCAGCTTGATGCAGGGGATTTGTGGGGTGTTGGGGTAGCTTGGTACAGGAGCCGGGGGGGTGGGGGACTCAGCTTGATGCAGGGGGTGGGGGATGGGTGAGAGAGCTTGGTACAGGAGCCGGGGCACTGGCATGGCATATATACTGGAGGGGGCACTGGCATGGCATTATATAACTGGAGGGGGCACTGGCATGGCATATATACTGGAGGGGCACTGGCATGGCATATATACTGGAGGGGCACTGGCATGGCATATATACTGGAGGGGGCACTGGCATGGCATATATACTGGAGGGGGCACTGGCATGGCATATATACTGGAGGGGGCACTTCCATCGAAGCAAATATGGATGCATTGGTGACTGAGAAATAATGTCAAACATCTCACTAACTTCATTTCTAAGTAAGTTTAATATGTTAACTATGTTTTCTATGGTTTTTTTGGATGATCAGGTATCGTTACTGTTATTTTATTTTATGTGCGGCCCAAACCAAATTTTCATCTTCTAATGTGGCCCAGGGAAGGTGAAAGGTTGGACACCCCAGATTTAAGGGAAGATCCTATTGCATAAATACCGTAAGGGCCCCAACTGTGTTAACAAAGATTTAAGCACAACCGCATTTGCAAAGCGGGGGCTGCAAAAAGGCATCGCCCCTCCAAGTGATGCTACGCCCCCTTTTTGTCCACCACTGGGTGCCAATACATAGACAGGCAAGCTGGTGCTCACCTGATAGAGATGACCAGTAGTTTTATTTGTTTATTTTTATATGTGAGAGTCACAAAGGTCAATAATACCATTAACCAAAGAAACCTATGGGGGCTGCGGCTGCCGTCGGGGATGGAGGGATCGCAGCAGGTATCAGAGATATTTGCTGTGGCCCCTCCTTCATACATGGGGGTGATACTTAATATTTGCGGTTACCGCTGAAAATATAAGCCGCAAATATTTAATGATAAAAAGGCCCCCATACCACAAGGGAAAATGTGTCTCCCAATAGTTGGAAAGAATTATAAATGAAACTGCGTGATTAAAAATGGGTATACAGTTTAATAAACATGAGTACTAATACATGCAATACAAAATAATATTAAATAAATGGAATAGAGTAAATAAAAATACAAATTCAATTTTTACTCACCGTAAAATCTCTTCCTTGAAGTCCATCTGGGGGACACCATTACCTCTGGGTTATGCGTAGTGAGGTGTGGAGTCGGACACTACCTAATTGAAAACTGGCTCCCACCCCCTATATAACCTCTCCCCTTCCATCCTAAGCTCAGTCTTATGAAGACCCACGGCAGAAATGAGAAACCAGAGACCAACAGGTATCTAGTATGAAACCAAACAAGGGAGGGATCCCGGCATCCCCCAGATGGACTCCAAGGAAGAGATTTTATGGTGAGTAAAAATCAAATTTAATTTATAATTCATCTGGGGGATACCATTACTTCTGGGATATACCAAAGTAAGCCAATTAAGGGAGGGGCATCGAAACCGACCGTTCTAAGAACTTTCCGCCCAACATTAGCATCACTTGCGCCAAATGTATGGAAGCAGTAAAATTTAGTAAAAGTGTGTACGGATGACAAGTTAGTTGCTTTGCACAGCTGCTCAACCGAGGCCCCGACAGCACGAGTCGAGTGGGCCCGAATTGTGGCCGGAACCGTCAAATTCGAGGACAAATATGCCTGCCGAATGCCAGAAGTGACCCATCTAGAGATGGATCCTTTCGAGGCTGGCCAACCTCTTTTTGGTGCATCAATCAACACCAACAGTGAATCCGTATGCCTCAAAGACGCAGTACAGTCCAAGTAAATGTGTAATGCACGTACCACATCAAACAGTGCTAAGGAAGAATCTTCATTAGTTACTGAATCCTGACAAAAAGCTGGAAGGACAATGGACCTCATTCAGAGTCGGTCGTAAGAGGCCGCTCGGTCGTACACCGAACAACCGCGAAACTGAAAAAGGAAGCAATCGCACAACCGGTCGGTCGCAACCAAAGTGACGCCCATACGTGAACAATGCACCTCCTCTAGCTAACGAATGATAGCAGCTAGCGATCAAGTCAATCGTTGTCAGTCATTGTCAGTCGCTGTATGTTAATTTTCTTCTGCTGGTTGTGGCCGCTTGTGTTGTGTGCAAATTACAGCAAAAATTAACAAAAAAACGCATAGAATAAGCCATCCCCATGAAATATATTTATTCTTATTATTCGCTAATGCAAACGCAGCTGAATCAATTACAAGCCAATTACCAGTGTTATTAGGTACAACAAACGATTATTAGCTGCTTGCATTGTGTGGTTCAAAATAGAAACATCAATCCTAACATCAGTAACATTCGATAGTATCGTTTGTACTCTGGGGCTTGAGAGAGCACGTACCCAACCTCAAGCTGTACCATCAGCCAGGCCTCTAACCTGCTCGCAGAGTGACGTTTTACTACTTCCGGCCTGCTATGTCAGTCGTAGCAGGTAATTTATGTATGCCCCTAAAACGCCCTGAAAACGGTGAGTAACACCTGCGTTTTCAGACCACCACCCCCATCAACACCCACAAACGGCCTTTCATGTCAATCAACTCTCGGAAGCCACTTCCTGCTCGTAAGCCGTACGATCGACAGCATTTTGCATCGCAAAGTCTCGTACGCACATGCGCAAAACTAACCGTATGCATGCGTGGTTTAGAAACATCGGATGCGTATGACCGAGCGGCCGCTTACGACCGACTCTGAATGAGGTCCAATATCTTAGTTAATGTGGTAAGCTGATACCACCTTTGGAAGAAAGGAAGATTTAGTGCGCAACTACCCTATCCTCATAAAAAATGAGAAGCGGAGATTTACAGGAAAGACATTCAGATACCCGTCTGGCCAAGGCAATGGCCAAAAGTAAACCAACCTTCAAAGTAATACATCGCAAATCTACAGTTTCCAAATGCTCAAATTGTGCATTTTGAAGTGCCTTCAAAACTGAATTCAAGTCCCAAGGAGAAACCGGCAGAACATAAGGAGGCTGTATGCGAAGAACACCCTGTAAGAAGGTTTGAACTTCACCAATGGAGGCCAATTTTCTCTGAAACATGATCAATAGAGCCGAAATTTGTCCCTTAAAAAAGAACAATCTAAGACCCTTAACCAACTCCTCTTACAGAAAAGACAATAGATGAGATACTCAGAACCTTTCAGTGATGAACTTATGCTGTTCACATCAGGAAATATATATCTTCCATATCCGATGATAAATCTGGGAATTAACTGGTTTGCGAACCTGTATCATGGTTTTCACCACAGATTCTGAAAACCCTTTGACCCTCAAAATATTGGATTCAAGAACCATGCCGTCAAAGTAAAATGAGGCAAATTGGGGTGATGGTATGGATCCTGAAGCAACAGATCTGGATGCAGGGGCAGACAATATAGAATGTCTGCCAACATGGGTCCGAAGAATTGCATACCAATGATGGCGCGGCCAGTCTGGAGCAACCCAAATGACTGGCCATGCCACTGATCAAATCCACTGAATTACCTTTGGTAACATTACCAGAGGAGGAAAGATGTATCCCAGCTGGAACACCCAAGGTGCTGTCATGGCATCCACCACAGATGCCTGAGGATCCCAGGACCAAGATCCGTACCTTGGAAGCTTCTTGTTGAGACAAGAAGCCATTAGATCTTTGTCTGGAGATCCCCATCTGGCAACTATTTCTGCAAACACCTCCTAGTGTAATTCCCATTCCCCTGGATGCACACTGTGGCAATTTAAGAATACACCTCCCAGTTGTCCACTCCCGGAAAGTAAATTGCTGAAATAAGTGGAACCCAATTTTCTGCCCAATGAAGGATGTGAGAAACCTCCCTCATTGCTTGCCAACTACGTGTGCCATCCTGCTTGTTTACGTAAGCAATTGTTGTGGCATTGTCTCATTGGATTTGCACCGGTAAATTCCTTAGATGGCATTGAGCCTGAAACAATGCATATTGAATTGCTCTTAATCTCAGTACATTTATGGAATGAGAGGCTTCCTGGACAGATTAAAGACCCTGTAAGTGTCTGTCTAGAACCACCACCCCCCAGCCTGTTAGGCTGGCATCTGTGGTGACAATGGTCCAATTTATTGCTGACAATTGGCAACCCCTGTTCAGATTTGCATCCTCTAGCCACCACCAGAGAGACTGCCGGGTCTGCAGAGATAATCTGAACATCTGCCTTTTTAATTGAGGGTCTGGCTTCACCCATTGATGAAGAAATTTGTTTTGTAGTGGATGGGCATGAAATCTGATGAAAGGAACGGCTTTGAATTAAGCCACCATTTTTTCCAGTATCTGTATAGCCCTGAGAACTGAAATATGAGACGTATGTAAAATGGTCCTTATAAAAAAATACCATCCTCTAAGATGGAAATTTGACTTGGGAATATTGATGATCCAGCCGAATCTCTGGGGCATGCCTAATGTAATCTGAAGATGTTGCAATAGGGCTATTGAGGATGCCCTTAGCAACAAATCATCCAGATAAGCCAACACATTGACCACCCCACTCCTGAGTAGGGAGATCATGTGTGCCATAACCTTTGTAAAGGCTCTGGGAACGGTGGCCAAAACGAATGGCAGAGCCTGAAACTGAAAATACTGATGTCCCACTGCAAACCGCAGAAGATGTTGATGACCCCTCCATATAGGAATATGGAGGTAGGCATCCTTGATATCTATGGAGGCCAGAAATTCCTCTATCTCCATGGGAACAAATGACTGACCTCATTGACTCCATCTTGAATTTTTCTAAATGGAGAAAAGCATTTAAGGTTGAGAATGGGACTAAACGACCCGTCTGGCTACCAAGAAAAGACTAGAAGAACCCCAGGCCTTGCTGTAGTACTGGAATTGGAATAATAACTCCGGAATCGGAAAGCACGGAAATTGCCTGTTTGAGAGTCGCCCTTCTACATGCATCCACCAACGAGTGGAAAAAAATATTTTTGGAACTGGACCCTCCAAATCCAAACTGTAACCCCTAGTTACTAAATATCAGGTATAGAGGGTGAGATCCAAAGGGTCAGATGTTGCCCTCTGTACCTGAGATCATTCTGTATTCCTGTCTCTAGGACAGGAATACAGATTATTGATTATTCCTCTTCCAGGAGCATGCAATTAAACAGATATAAAAATAAAAAACAACTCCTTTGCCAGAACAACATTATTTGAAGGAGGTAAAACCATAAAAGCTAATATAAAACGATTATCTCATTTTAAAACATTAAATAAAGCCTAATAAATAATTTCATAAAATGATTTACTTTAGCAAATACAGCTAGCAAACATATTTATATCCATATTAAAAGATGCAGCTAAAACATGTATTAAAAACTAACTGTTGCCCGCGGCTTCGTCACCGAAGAAATTGCTTCTGCCAACATTTGTTTTTATTTGAGGTGTTCTAGTTGTATTGCTTTGCACAGGGGCCCAGTCGCGAGAGAGGCCCATGTGACCAGCAGCGCTATACAGACTGGTGGCAGCACCGCCTTCACCCACCACTCACACCAATGTCACTGTGTGCCCCGTGCACAGACTGCTGTGTAGCCTATTCTATTCAAGGGAACGCGGGCAACAGTTAGTTACCAGCCGCACACATGGTGCCACATCTATCTCTCGCATTGAAGATGTCATTACATTTTGTTTTTGTTATTGAACAGCTTAACTTGACTGATCGAGATGAAACAAAGTGCAGGTTATTTCTAGGCGATTCCACTACAAAATGATGAAAATAGGGTTAGTAGTTTTTGCACCAACCTGGAACAAGCAAACAGACACAACATTCTAATGGTATACAGTCAGGGTACCGACGGTCGAAATGCCGACCATCGGCATCTCGACTGTCTAATCCCGGCAGGGGTCTAATGACAGGTGTCGATATCCTGACGCCTGTCATTTGACCTATCGGTAGGCATACCGATCGAAGGTAAGCCGGGCGCCTGGCGCAGACAGCCGAGCGGGGGGGGAGAGTTAGGTTAGGGGCTCCCATGGGGGACTTAGGGTTAGGCAACCCCCCCAGGAGGGTTAGGGTTAGGCTAGGGAAAGGGGGTGGCTTGTGTTAGGTACCCCATGGGGGGAGGTTAGGGTTAGACCCCCCCCGTGAGACTTAGGTTTAGGCTGAGGGGAAGGGGGGGTTAGGTTTAGGCACTTACAGGGGGGGTTAGGGTTAGGCACTTGGGGAGGAGGTTAGGGTTAGGCAGCCCTAAGGGAGGGTTAGTGTTAGGGGGTGTTAGGTAATAGCTGAAATACTTACCTGTCGGGATCTTCACTGCCGGTCTTCCAGCGTCGGGATTTGAACCGCCATGCGTCCGACGGTATTTCATACCGATCCCGTTCTTATAATATTAGTATAGATAGATGTAAAATATGCAGATAAAACATAACCAGAAAATACAAAGCTAATACATACTTCAGACAATACTTATGCAATTTTGCAGTTTATATATATATATGCTTAATAAAACATCAATTAAAATATGCAGATATCACATAATTAAATACACATGTAAAGATAAATAAAATCATAGCAGGGGTAGCTCATGATTTACCTTTTGGCCACATCTGAGGCAATTGGGACATCTCTCTTTGTGCGAGTGAGTTCAGCAAGGTTTGGATGGGTAGATAAATCTCTTGCTTGTTTTCAGTGGTCAAAGCAAACAAGCCCAGCAGTAATTGCTTGTCAAACCTCGCTCATTAAAAAACAATTAGCTCTATGCTATGTATACAAGTAGGAAATCTATTCCAGTCATCAGTCTTACATGTGAGCTCCTAATTAACCCTCATCTGATGAGCCCATTCCAGGTAGCCACTGCTGGTGGCTACCTGGAATGGGCTACCTGGTGGTCTCACTGATGGAGATCATTCAAACCTTGGAGAGAGATACAGTAGAGAAGTTCCCCATAGCAAACAATCAGCTTCGAGCTGTCATTTATCTAGCACAGTCTATAAAATGACAGTAAAACCCTTTGCAGATATAAATTCCCGGCTTCAACCCGGCTTGGACACGGGACACCGAGCATGGGTCGAAGCTGGGCTAGCCCTTTTACACATGGGTGACAACCCGGGTTATTCCTGGGTCGTCACCCTTCACAACAGACACGGGTCTTGCGTTAGGCAGTAGAGGATGTTTGGAGATGTCATCTCCAAGCGCCACTGAGCTGGCCAAACAGAGCCTTTTAGGCATGACCACGGTCATCGCGACCCGGGTTATGCCATTCAGACTAGAAGTGACCGGGGAATAACCCTGATATCAACCCGGGTCGGCCCCTTTCAGACATAGCTTAGATCCGGGACGGTGCGCGTGCACCAGCACAAACCTGGGTATTATGTGTGAAAGGGGTATAAGAAGCTAATTGGTTGCTATTGGCAATTTCTCCACTTTATCTCTCTCCAAGGTTTGATACATCTCCCCTTGTCAGACTCCTATCACCGCACACACATCGGTGTTACTAATGTAGCATAAAGGGAATCAAGTGATCAAGGGCCACATAATAGGCTACTACCCGCCACACGGATCTAGTTCTGTGCTGTCTGAGTGACATTTCCCACCAAGGGATATTCCAAGAGGGGGTATTATAATCACTAGTGATAGTGATCCTGGCATTGCTGAGAGTATAGAAATAGCACCTATAAATATAGTAGTTATTACAGTATAATGATGTTATTGTCTATTGTGTGCAAAGCTAATGAGGAAACAGTGAACTGTTTTAGGCAAGTACATGTCTAATAATAAGGTGAGTGCTTGCGGGCGGTCTCTGGGCCTGACTCAGAGATGTACGCTATGCCGATACTTACACAGATGAGTAACAGTCGGCAATTTGCGCATGCGTCTGAGTCTCACTGCACATGTGTCAGGGTACATCACCATAGTCGCTCACAGCAGCTATTATTTGCAGTGTGACTGACAGTCAGGGAGCATTTGGGGGAGGTAATAGGGAGTGACGGCAGAAGGCGCAGGCGTGTTGCAGCACATCCTGTGTCTGCGATTCCATACACAGTAAACTGTGTTCCGGCATCTCAGCCACCATAGCGTTACTCAGGAGGCCAATTGTCGAAGGATCTGTGACCGATGCTTTGAATCTGGATTACAAAACCCGCCAGTGGGCATCTCAATACATTCCTCAGCATCTGCAAGATTTGCAGAGCAGCTGTGTGCACAGACAGCTAATCTGTGGTGGCTAATCTGAATCAGGCCCTCCGTGTTGGTATATGTTGTGTACGAGCAGCCTGGCGATGGTCGCGATTATCGCATTGCGAGGAGACCCTTGTGGTAGGGTCTCAGCACTCGCAATGCCAAGTGGACTACTGACATCACGAGTGATGTCAGTAGGGCCGCCCACAAACATTTTTTACAGCCACCCCCCCCCTCCCCGCCTACAAAACGGGGCGAGCTGTCGATCAACATCGACAGCCGCCTCGTTTTGTTGTGAGCCCCGGAGCGAGTGATTTCTCACTACGCCGCACGTGCGCATTGGCCCACCATCGACCCGCTTGCGAGCGCAATGCGCTCGTGAGCGGGTCTGAAACAGGCCCTATATCTTTGTTCTATTATGTCAGTATCCTTGTAGTGGCAACTAAGGATCACAACAAAAACAGTTATTCTAAGAGTAGTGTTGCAACATTGTATATTAACTGCCTCACACTACTTTCATATGGTGTGACTTTATTCTTGTGGATCCAAGTTAACTAGGACACTTTTATTCCCTCATTATATTCTGATTTTTATTATTTTTTTATAATGTTGTTTTCTTCTGTGATATATATTATACATTCATAGGCAAACGCAGGGGGGGTTTCCGTCTGCCTGGAAACCCCCCTCCCCAGCCCACACCATGACAACAATAGAAATAGTAATATAATAGAATTTTACTAGCACTGCATGTTCTTCACAGTATCATAAATGAAATAATTAGCACCAACTGTGCAACTTTTAACATGTATCAGTCAGTAATAAATAACCTGTGCACCAACTAGGAGATCTGGAAAACATGCACTGTTAGGGATGTGCTGCTATAGAGCCCAATATGTACATATACAGTATGTCCAGGGCAGTGCTAGGTTCTTCTGCTGCTCCCCCAGACTCCCGGACTTGCTCCCATGCCCTGGAATGATGCCCACATCTAAAATAAAAACATTCAGCTTAGGCAGGATGGCCCTACTGCCACATCTAATGGCTTACTGTGATCACTGGTCCTGTATATGCTGGGATTATTACACACAATACACTTTGTATGAGGCATATTAAAGCTGGATAAGTGCTAATTCTGCCCTCTACATGGACTGGTCACACTCACTCTAAAATCAAGGATTTGGACACCCCCCTCTAGAAATCCTGCGTTTGCCACTGTCATGTGTAATTTTTATAAGCTTAAGGTATAATTTATATGTGATATCTCCTTTTTTCTTATTAAATAAATCGTACTGTATATGCTTTTTAACTTTTGGTCACCTATGGTTTAAGGCCTACCATTACAGAAATGGTGACATAGCGCTGCCGACGAACCCTTTGATATTTTTCCCTCTATTTGGGTGGTTGCAGCCACCTCACAGCACCTGCTAAGTCACAGTTTTTTCTTTTCCTTTCCTTTCACTTTTGCTCCCGGGTTTATTGCTTCCATTAAAGCGGGACTTACGTCACTAGCAGTCAGCCATGATGTGCCGAAAGGGCATATCAGCCGAAGCACTGATTTTTATAATGGGATTATTCTTTTTGATCTCTAGGCCACTAAGGGAGACTTCCGCTGGCCCTGACTGCTGGGTGCCTGCTGCCATCCGAGAACATGGGGAATGTTCAGTAGCTGCCTTCCGATAATCAGGCACCCAATCCCGCACGGAGGTGTTATCTAGGTTCTCTTCAGCCCCACAGAAACCACAACACTGTGGCAACTGAACTGGACTAACCACTCGGTTCCCATTCTACCTGATATTGCAGACAGCTGACTCGTAGTCATTGTTACTGTTGGACCGGTCCGGGATTGTATATGTGCATCTCCTATATAACAAGAGTATCAATGTTATCCAAACATCTTCTCCACTGCTAATAACAACATCACCAAAAGTTTATGGGGTCTATTCATTAATACTTACTATCCTTGGAGGTAATTAGGTTTAGAACTGGCATGGAGTTCAACCTAATTACCAGAGGAATTCATCATTCCCCCTCTCCACAACTATCTATTCCGAAAAGCTGTAATTTTTGCGACTACAACTTTTCGGGAAATAGATACTTTTCCTTGTCTACACTAACTCACCGCAGCTGTAATCAGTGCTGCGCATGCGCCGTTCCGTTCACAGAAGTAGCGCAAGCGCAGCATTGATTACAGCTGTAGTAATGGAATATAAATAATCTCATGTACCCGCACCCCCCACCTACCTGGCCGGCTGTCAGTGGCTGCAGCCACAGACCCCGGCCTCCAGGTCCGCAGCGGCTACAAGGGGACAGGACGGCCAGGCAGGGGGGATGTAGACTTTTAAAAAAAACTTTACTATGTTCTCCCTGCCGCAATGCCGCTGCCGGGAAGCGTCTCCCCTCCGTTACCCCGGTGGCACTTATAAGTGCAGTTAATTGAAGAAGCACTTACAAGTTTCACCGGGGAACAGAAGGGAGACGCTGTAGGGCAGCAGCAGCGTTGCAGCGGGGAGCCGGCGCCTGAGGAGGGACCAGGGAGCGATGGATTGAGCCGAAGGAGGACCTGCCCAGCTGAAAGCAGGTAATTATAAGCTTGTGGAGGCTGTACGCCACCTGAGAATGATGTACAGTAACACCATCAAATTCCGAAAATACATCACTTTTGGAATTTGATGAATAGCCTAATTTCTACATCCTGTGTTAAGTGTGTTAATGAATACTAAAAAACTGTAATTAAGGAAAAATTACCTTAAAACCGTTATTTTAGTGTTGATGAATAGGCTACTATTTCTTCCAAATAGGCACTACTTCTGCCAGGCAAATAATTCACAAAGAGGTGCTGATATATGACGGATAATCAGATAAACCATTGTCCCTGGCATCCAATAAGTGACACTGACAGTTACTGACACCCAGTTAGTGACAAAGGAAAATAAGAATCTCCAATATTCAATAAGGGCCACTGAAAGTAAGTGTTCCTGGCAACCACTAAGTCACAATTACCATAAGTGTCTCTGACGGGTTGGGTATGGGATCCCGGCGGTCGGGATGCTGCTGGTCAGAATACTCACAGCGACATCCCGACAGTCAGAATCCCAACATCCTTAGGTAAGTAAGGTAAGACTAACCCTTACCCCTACCCCACCCTCCCCAGTGCCTAATCCTACCCTCCCCCTTAGTGCCTAATCTCCCCCTCGCTGGTGCCTAACCCTAACCCTCCCTCCTTAGTGCCTAGCCCTAACCTCCCATCTTAGTGCCTAACCCTAACCTTCCCCTGCCCGGTGCCTAATTCTAACCCTCCCCCTATCCCCTGATACTTACCTTCAAGATGCCAGCAGTCAGAATTCTGGTGCGAGGATCCCGACGTTGCCGAGTACATCCCGTCTCTGACAACTAATAAGTGGCAATGACTTTCTCTTACAACCAATGCTGTAACTAGCCAGCACTGCACCATTTGTCAGCCACGCCCCTTGACCGGATGACATCATGATGTCACCTCCAGGGGGTGGGGCCAAACAAAGCCATGTGCTCTGTACTGCAGCACCGCTCACACACTCCTAGTTATGACCCTGCTTATCACCACTAAGTGACAATGACCATAAGTGTCCCTGAAATCTATTGAGTGACAATGACTATAAGGGGTAAATTTACTAAGAATCGAGAATGGTCGAGTTTAGGGTTTTTTATCTCAATTTGCCTCGCTGAATTTCGTGTGATTTTCCAGTTTTTCATGTCTCAAATTTACTAAGAAGTGAGTTTACCTGAAAGTGAGATCGCCGATGGTGAAGCAGATCGAGATATCTCCCCCGAGTAGCAAGTGAAGATGAGATTACTCACCCGAGATTGCAGTGTTTTCTCTTTGCAAAACTCTCCTGAGCTAGCAGCCTGCACATATCAGTGAGATATGTGTTAGCTGCTTGTGTGTTAGACCTGTAAAAAATGGGTTACATTTATTTTTTAAAATGATGTAGGGTCCCCCCCTCCCAAAAGCCTAACCAGCACCGGACTTGTCAGCCTGTCCTGGTACCTAAAATTATGGGGAACAAAACGAGTAGGGTTCCACCGTAATTTAGGTACCAGCACCAGGCTGCAGGGCCAGTCCTGGCTTTAAATATAGGGGGAATGCTGGCACCTGTAGTTCCACTGTAAAATACAATATTTTTCTTTGATTTTATACAATATTACCCAATACCCACAGCCCAGGGGTGCAGGGAAGAGCCCCAGACTTTGGACCAAGCCTGTGGTTTTGGGAGAGGGGGGACTCCTTTTTTAGGGGGTCCCTACCTCACCTGAGATCCCCGGCTTGGCCTGAGAGGCTTGGGGTGATAATGCTTTGGCCCTGGAGACCTGGTAATAGGGTCTCAGGGCTGAGGCATTACACCCCGGTTGTTTTGGGTCAGGTGCTGGTTTTAAATATAGTGGGACCCCTACACAATATTTTTCCCCCTATATTTAAAACCAGGACTGGCCCTGCAGCCTGGTGCTGGTACCTAAATTACGGTTGAACCCTACTCATTCTGTTCCCTGTAATTTTAGGTACCAGGACATGCTGACAAGTCCGGGGCTGGTTAGGCTTTTGGGGGGGAACCCTACATAATTTAAAAAAAAAGAAACCCTAATTTAACTATTTACAGGCAGAAACATACACAAATCACACTGATCTGTGTGTGTTTCTGGCAAACTCGCAGCTCTGGAAGTGAGTGTTTAAAACTTCAATTTTGAAGAGAGTTTGCTGTCATCTCACCCGAGCTTGTCATCCCGATTCTTGGTAAATTTGAGAGATGTATATTTTAGGTGAAAGGTACTTCCGATTTGCCCAATGGTGAGATGATTCGAGTTAGTTATCTCCCTCGAGTTTTGCGAGTGAGAAGAGAGAAATCTCTCTCTGTCTCACCCAACTTTACCTTTAGTAAATTTGCAAGATGAAAATCAACCCTTAAATCACCCGAGATTGGCATGTCGACCAATCTCGATTCTTAGTAAATTTACCCCTATGGGGCATATTCAACTGTGTGCATGAATTGCAAAAAGCCAGCACCTGCGAGGTTTTTCCTGTAGTTGCGGGATTTTTGCAATTCAATTAGGTGCAGAGTTTTGCAGTTTTGACTGTCGGGAGCTTTTTATCACGCAACCTCAGAGCAAGTGTGATTTTTTCTAAAATCGTTATTTTTAGGAAAAATCAGTGAGACTTGCTCTGGGACCCCGGCAGCGACCTTAGGACTAATTAAGCAATTAGAAGTTTGAAATTAGCTTAATTAGTTATTAATTACTTACCTTCTGCAGCGCAGTCTTCTGAATCTTCTTCAGCATCCAGCGTCGGAAGCCGGGTCCTTTGCTGCAGGGTAAGTATGTCAGTGTGTGTGAGTGTTTGTAAGTGTGTGTGTGTGTGGCCCCCAGTGTGTGTGGCCCCCCAGTGTCTCTGTGCTCCCCCCGGAATAGGTGCTGGGAGAACTACATCTCCCAGCAGCCCTTGCCCCTTCAACCAGCCCCTGGAGCCTCCCAGCAGCCCCCGGGACTCCCAGCAGCCCCCTCTCCAGTGTGAAGATAGAGGGGAGGCCACCGGGAGCCGTGGAGACCACCGGAGACCCCCATCCAGGTAAGTGAAGAATTATTTGTTTTGTTTTGTTTATGCGGCGCAGGGTTTTCAGAGCTGAAAATCCAGCAACCATTTTTTTTTATTGGATACCAGAGGTATCGGGAGCGCACATACCTGCGGTAGTACAAAATTGGGCGTGAGGGGCGCAAGGTTTTTTTACCTTGCTAAACCTCGCGTCCGATTGAATATGCCCCTATGTGTCCCCGACGACCATTAATTCATTATGAGAAGGATGTATCACATCAAACCTTCTAAAGAGGACAAATGAAGAAGTTGCCCATAGCAACCGATCACCTTCTACCCATCATTTTATAAAATGTACTTGATAAATGATAGCTATAAGCTTATTGGTTTCTATGGGCAACTTCTCCATTTACCATCTAGAAGGTTTGATAAATCTCCCCTGCAACATTTATGGGGGAGATGTACCAAGCAGTATGAAGAATAGAGACGTGGACAGTGGAGATGTTGCCAATAGCAACCAATCAGCATCTACCTATCATTTTAAAGAATGTACTTGATAATTTCTATCTCAAAGCCAATTGGTAGTTATGGGCAACTTCTCCACTGCTTGATACAGCTCCTCCAAAGTCCCTGACAACCAGTGACCAGTGGCAGAGCCAGGTGGGGGGGGTCGATCAGGACAATCTCCCCCCATAACATACATGCACCTTCACCATAGGCACTTTGGACAGCTGTGAGCTCCCTCTTGCGGTCTCGTGAAGTGTGTGTGTTACAGGGCGGAAGGGGGGGACAGAGAATGGTATCTCTTCAGCACAAATATAAGCTACAGATGCTAGCTGAGTGATGGTACCATTCACCAGTCAACACACAGTTGTGCCGTTCACTAATTTTTCCAGCTTCATCCAGCAGTACTTGTATAAAGACAGGGAATACTAGTCCCACATACTGCAATACATGTTATGCTGACCTGCTGCACCAAAGTCTTCCCCTTCTGGTCAGTTCTACACTAAATAGCTTCTGGAAACTAAGACAGATTTGTCATTTAGGCCCATCTGATCTTTAATATGCAATATAGGGTATAAAAGTAATATATTATTAATTTTAATATTTTAAAAATGGATTCTGTATTTTCCGTATCTTAGAGACAAAACAGATGCATGTCTATTAAATACTCCTGTTGTTGTGAAAACTAAGAGAACCATGTTGTATAATGTATTATTGCTACAGAAGTCTGCATTGAGAGAGGCAATGTCTGTCACTGAGAGAGAGATCATAAATTATGCTCTCTAATTAGACACACTTCTCCCAAATTAGACCCCCTGCTCTTTGCAGTGTTCATGTGGGAGGGGGTCTCCAGCCTTCTTCAGCAGAGAGTTGTGAGGTCAGATGTCCCCTGTACTCCAAACAAACAATACAATATGTCCTGCAGGTGAGGAACCCTTAAACTGTTCAGCAGATAGAAGGAGTTGCTGGGAGCCCACCCAGACTGTCCTATGCTCAGCACAGGCTGCAGAGAGCTCTGCTGTCTAATTAGGAGCGGAGATCAGAGGCCATGACATTGGGCAGCCTCACTAAATACTGTACGGTTTCAATTGCCCTATAAATCAGCACAAACTGCCTCACTGGGATGATAAGCCCAGCCAGGGAAGTGTACTATTACACTGTGTATGTTCCAGCTTAATGTTTCCAGTATGGGCACCTTAGTCAGCATTTTGTTTGCAAAGTGAGCATAAGCTATACAGGATTTCCCACCATTTGGGAAGTCTATGTACTGTGTCATTACCTTTTAGTCAGGGTTACTTATGAAGAGAAAGATTTATATGGTGCAGAACATCTACTATTGTGGGTCTGCGCATGCATATTTGGGCATACCACAATATCCTGAGTAAAGTGGGCTGTCTGGGAAGTTGATGAGTGATTACTATTGAATTGCAGTAGGGTCATGCCCACCCCCCATTCCCTGCAGTACAATGCCACTAATTGGGAGTTTGAACAGCAGGGTCAATGTGGGAGGGGGCTTATAAAAGTTGCCAAGTATAATGCAGAATTGGATGCATTTTGCATCATAACCACAGGAATAAAATGCACTTGAAAAAAAGATTTATTTCTTGCAGAATATTGAGTCTAACAATGCCCCTAGTTCTGCAAGAGTCCCATATGCACCAGGATGACTGGTAGAAAACAGCAGTATATGCATCTGGGTTACACCAGGAGATGTGCCAAAGTTACAGTATACAATTTGTAACCAATATAGTACTTTGAAGAAGTGTCATACAGAACCGCCAAGAGATATACATCCACTGGAACTAAGGAAGGGAATTGCCCAACGTGAGGGCATGCCCATCGGGTACTTTCTACAGAAACTCTATCCTGGGGTTGCCCTCCTCTCGGGCTCAATACCACGGGCATTTCTGTAATGGGTGCAGGATGTTTCGTACACCTTGCACCTGTTCACCATACCTCTCCGTCAGCGCCACAGAAATCACAGAGAAAGTGGCGCGGGCACTACTTTCTGAGGATGGTCACACAGTGCCAGAGTGCCAGAGTCTACTGGGGACATGTATGAGAGAGGAGGGGGCCTGCACAGAGGCTACACACAGGCCCTCTCCTCTGTTAGACTGCCCCTGGGACACATACATAAGACAGTGTCTCTGTTTCTTCACAATAAATATAAAATTGCAGTTACCATGTAAAATATAGTAAAATATACACACAAATACCCAGAAGCTCATTGAGTGTTTGAGCAAGTAATCTAATATGCATGTATTTTGTATATTCTCATATTCAACTGTTCCAACCTGGTTGTCTTTAAGTTATACAGTGGTTACAGAGTAGACGCTAACTGTATGACTGTATATTAGTGTTATAAAGAAAAATATAGAGAGCGTACAGCAATATTAACATAACTGGTAGGGAGCAGATTGGAAAACAGGGAGAGCGGAGGATATTCTGATATCAGGGTTGTCCAGACATAGTTCCCAGCTTTATATTAGTAATGCTGTTCCTGTTTATAACACACACAATGTATATTTATATAATTATTCAGCACTAATCCATAAAGCACCTGAGTGGAAATGCTCTTATTTGTGAAAAGGAAGCCATGAGAATAGCCAAGTCTGCAACCAAAGCACCAGTAACAGGAGGATTATTCCCAGGAAGCTGATGTGACCAGTAGCTGCCAGTCTGTGCCCAGCAGAGTGACTGTAATTACCTGCATTCTAATTAGGATTTGTAGCTTCTGCTTAATGATAGCTGTCATCCTACAAATATAAAAACAGTGTCCTCATATTACCAGTCTGTATATCATTACAGAATTACCTAGGTATTTGTATGACATACAGGATGATATGGACATCAGAACGCAATAACACATATGGATCCCTGTTAGGATCTTCTGTTTTGAGACACGGGACCTTATTCAGAGTCAGATTCAAATGGAGTAGCAAAAAATAAGTTGCATTTTGCGACCTATTTATAGTCAGTCGCTTTCACAAGTTAGCAGTAGGGATGGTCATTAACCATAGATGGGTTTTGCAAGCCCCTTAAGAGGGCTAAGATTCGCCCTGTGTTGGTCTGCCCCCTGAGCGCCTGACGTAATGACATTGCGCACATGACATCATTACTTCGCATAGACTGGGAAGGGTGGGCAGCATGGGGAAGTGCAACACTGAACACAGCATCCTGAGGACGCTTTGATCGGCTGCACAGACTGCAGGGTGCCCATCTAGAGTGTCTAAAGGACACTCTTGTGGGACTGTAGTAGTGATCCTGGGTGCAAGGTGCCATTCCAGGTGCCTGAAACAGAAGCCTGCAGAGCTGCCCAACACATATCTGGATGTGCCCAGTTCTCAACTCCATTAACAAGCCCCCTCTTTGTGACATGATGTCACATGTTGGGTTCGTGGAGAGGCTGGCCCAGGGGCTTTGATACGGGCCAACGGCGCTAGCATACATTAATGAGACATTGGGAATGTGCTTCAAACTTTGCAGCTAGAAATGTACTTTCCTAAAAGAGTACAGCCAGGAGGTGCAAATTTAAATGTATGGCACCTGTGACCTAACCATAATACAAGGAATGCCTCCCCAAATCCACCTTCTCAATCCCCCACCAATTCACTTAAATAATCCTGTCCTGCAAATTAAAATTTTGTTTAATGAGTAGAGAGACACACTTGTGTACCTAACCCACACTAAAGCTAGGTACACACTTGAGCGACTGGCATTCATTCCAGCATCGGAACGAATGACTGTCAATAGTTATACCCCTTTTACACCAGAGTTAAAACCCAGGTCATTGCAGGGTTAACCCGGGTAGCTCCTTGGTGTAAAAGGGGAGAGGGTTGGATCGCTGGGTCGAGTGACCCGGCAATCCAACCCAGGTAAGTTGCAGGGTTTAACACAGGAATAACCCGTGAAACCCTGCAGTGTGAACAGCGCGCTCCAGGTCACGATGACCTGGAGCGCGCCGCATGCTGGCCGATTGGTCCGGCTTCAGTGGTGACGTCATCTCTTCAGTGACGTCATCTCCAAGTGTTCACTTCAATGCCGGAAAAGCCGTGTCAATGCAGACCCGGCTCCGATGTGAACGGCGCCAACTCAGGAATATCCTGGGTCGGCGCCGGGAAAATTCCGGGTCTGATCCGGGTTGGAACTCTGTTCCAACTCCAGGCCAGACCCGGAACTTCGGAGTAAAAGTTGTATTATTGTGCGTCTACACTGGACGACTTTAATGAACAACGTAACGATCACTGATACATCATTCATTAACAATGCACTGGCCTCTAGCGATATCACTAGGTTTGATGTACAGCACATCAAACCTGGCGACCATCGCTATCGGCCGCGGGAGAGTGCAAACATGCGCGCACGCTGAGCGATGTAGGTGAAACATCGTTATGAAATGGCATATTGGCCCGACATCGCTCCAGTGTGTACCCTGTTACAAGAAAAAGCAATTATTGCAGTAAGACAATACATCTGGTAACAACATTGTCATTTTTATTACATAGTTGCAATTGTCTTCACAACAGGGATTGCTGTAATATATATCAGTTATCTCTTTGCAGACTTGTTGGATATTAAGACAAGTCTCTGTAATAAACAGAATAACGGCATAGGATTGGGATGGAAATTTAAACAGCATTTATTTGTAACGATAATGATAAGAAAACAACAATAAATAATAAACAGACAAATAATTGAGGAGGCCTCTTGGTTCTTATTTTAATTCACAATTTTTATTTAAAGATCTTTCTTAATTTTTTTGGTTTAACATTATTTCAATTGCTTAAGCACATAAATGTAATCATTTTAATAGATTTAAATAAAGTTTACATATTTAACTTTCGTCAGTCAATGTGTCAGTGGCAAACGCAGGATTTCTAGAGTGGGGTTTCCTAATGCTTAATTTTAGAGCGAGTATGGCCTGTCCATGAAGAGGGCAGAATTAGTACTTAAACAGCTTTAATATGTGTCATATAAAGTGTAGTGTGTGTCATAATTCCCGCATATACAGGACCAGTGATCACAGTAAGCCATTAGATGCGGCAGTAGGGCCATCCTGCCTGAGCTGAATGTTTTTATTTTAGATGTGGGCACCATTCCTGACTATTGGAGCAAGCCCGGGAGCCTGGAGGAGCAGCAGCAGGATCTAGCACTGCCCTGGACATATATGTACATACTGGGCTCTATAGCAGTGCATCCCTAACAGTGCATGTGTTCCAGATCTCCTAGTTGGTGCACTGGTTATTTATCACTGGCTGATACATGTTAAAAGATCCACAGGTGGTACTAATTATTTCATTTGTGATACTGAGAAGAACATGCAGCACTAGTAACAATCTATTATATTACTATTTCTATTGTGGTCATGGTGTGGGCTGGGGAGGGGGGTTTCCAGGCAGACGGAAACCCCCCTGCGTTTGCCTATGGTATGTACACTAATACGGACTTCTTTTTTTCAAGTTCTTTGGAAACGGTGTGCTTGACGTGTATTTCCGTGGTTGCACCCCCTTATGAAATACAATAATAAAGATATTTGAATTATTATCATATAGTAGATACTAGGAGGGGTTATACTGACCGATTTTTGATTATAGATACAAGAAATTCCAGTGCAGTGAGATACTTTTCTTTCCCAGATGTACCTAGCTTTAGCTACAGGGGCATATTTATAATGGGGCAGGGTGTACGGTGCAAAAATCACTGGGAAAATGGCGGCGGAAATCTTCCCGGTAACTCGCACACGCACATTGCGGCTGACCCTGGAAAAATGGCGTGTGTGTGCCTTTTCCCAGGAGACCCGCGCATGCGCTGTAAATTCTGGCACTAACCAGAATCTACTGCCGCACCACCCGCCGTGGCACCGCTAGAGAGAGGTGGGGGCCTGCACTGAGGGCCCGACTCAGATCCAGATGATAAGAAGCGCTCGCTCGTAGCTGGCCGATTTTTGCAATCTACGCATGTGTATGCATCGCAGTGCGTGTGCGCAAACTAGTCCGAGTGATTGGGAAGCGTACGCTTGCCCAGCATAGTCAGCCCAGCTGAATGAGTGACAGGAGAAGCCGTTCGTGGGTGGTAACAGGGGCAGGCCCTAGAAACGGGGGAGTGGAGGTACAAACGCAGGCGTGTCTGAGCATCTTAACACCGTTTCAGAGGCGTGCAACTGCATAATTAACAGGCAGCTTCATAGTACACGTCACCTGGTTGTATGTCACACTGAAGTGATCGCAGTCTTTGAGGTAGGGTATAGTCTATCTCAAGCGCTGCGTTCGCTGCCGATGGTACCCAATGTACCGATGGTTGCATACACTTCCTGCAGATGACGTGCGCATTTGGGCATCTTAAGGTAGGCTTGTGGGTGTCTGCATACACAAAGTGATCGCACGGCCAGACATAGTGGGTGTGCTTATGCCTTGCCGTGCGTTCGCCTGCCATGCTATCACTTAGCCAAATTTGCATATGCTGGGAACGAGCGTTCACATCCTGCAACCGGGTCTGAATCGAGCCCTGAGTCTGCAAACGGGCCCCCTCCTTTCTTAAACCGCCCCTGTTTAGCTAGGAATGTATGTGCTCCACTTGGGATTGGTATAAAATACCGCCGGACGCCGTAAGACCGGCAGTGAAGATCCCGACAGATAAGTATTTAAACAATTACTAACCTAACCCCCCCTTAACCCTAACCCTCCCTTAGGGGTGACTAACCCTAACCTCCCCCCCAAGTTCCTAACACTAACCCCCGCTGTAAGTGCCTAAACCTAACCCCCCTTCCCTGCAGCCTAAACCTAAGTCTCCCGGGGGGGTGCCTAACCCTAACTCCCCCTTACGCTGGCCTAACCCTAACCCACCTGGGGGGGTGCCTAACCATAAGTCCCCCCCGGGAACCCCTAACCTAAAGCTCCCCCCCCCCGCGCGGCTGTCCACGCCCGGCTTACCTTCGATCAGAATGTCGGGCTCCCGGCGTAGGTAAAATGACAGGCGTCGGGATTTTGACACCTGTCATTAGACCCCTGCCGGGATTAGACAGTCGGGAAGCCGACGGTTGGCATTTCGACCGGCGGCTTCCTAAATTCATTCCCTCCACTTAACCCGTCAGAATTATTTTGCAGGCCCGCAGATTATTCCATGCATAGACGGTATCCGAATAGAAGATGGACAATGAATAGGTTTGTAGTCAATAGGTCAACACCAGATGGTCGACAGGGACAAAAGTCAAGAGTTGCATTACAAAAGGTCGACAGTGCAAAAGGTCAACATGTTCAAATGGTCAAAACAAAAATGGTCAACATGTTTTTTATGTTGTTTTCAACATTTTAGGGTTAGGGTAAGCGGTTAGGGTGAGGGTTAGGCACTTGGGGAAGGGATAAGCTGCCGGTGGGGAAGGTTAGGTTTAGGCACTAAGGAGAGGGTTGGGGTTAAGTGTAGGCACCAGGGATAGAGAAAGGGTTAGGCACTAGGGAATATTAAGGGTTAGGATTCCACATTCGTTGTTTGACCACATTCCTGTGATGCTCAATGCATTACCTATGACACACACTGCATTATCTCTGACATATTATGCATGGTCTGTGACACAATGTGTAGGGTCTGTGACTCACTGTGCAGGATCTGTGACTCACTGTGCAGGGTCTGTGGCACACTGTGCATTACCTGTGACTCACTGTGTAGGGTCTGTGACTTACTGTGCAGGGTCTGTGACACACTGTGCAAGGTCTGTGACACACTGTGCATTATATGTGACACACTGTGCAGGGTCTGAGACACACTGTGCATTACCTGTGACTCACTGTGCAGGGTCTGCGACTCACTGTACAGGGTCTGTGACACACTGTGTAGGGTCTGTGACACACTGTGCATTATCTGTGACTCACTGTGTAGGGTCTGTTACAAGGGGTGTATCTAGGGATCCAAGCGCCCCTGGCAAGGTAATGGACTGGTGCCCCCCTCCCCCCATAATTTCAGGAAGTGCCCCCCAGTAGTAGTCCCCCCTATGCAGTGCCCCCAGTAGTAGCCCCCTCTATGCAGTGCCCCCAGTAGTAGTCCACCCTATGCAGTGCCCCCAGTAATAGTCCACCCTATGCAGTGCCCCCAGTAGTAGTCCCCCTTATGCATTGCACTCAGTAGTAGTCCCTCTATACAGTGCCCCAGTAGTAGTCCCCCTTATGCATTGCCCTCAGTAGTAGTCTCCCTATACAGTGCCCCCAGTAGTAGTCCCCACTATTCAGTGCCCCCAGTAGCAGCCACCCCCCCATAACATGCCCCCAGTAGTGGCCCCCACAATACAGTGCCCTCAGTAACGTCCATCCCCCCACCATAACGTGCCCCCAGTAGCGCCCCCCACAATACAGTGCCCCCAGTAGCAGCCACCCCCTATACAGTGCCCCCTAGTAGCCACACTCCCCCACTGTGCTGTGCCAGGATAAAAAAGCAACTTACCTGATGCCCGCTCCTGTGATGACCGCCGCTGTCCACTCCTCCGGGCTCGCTCTACACTATGGGATGGGAGAGCCGTCATGACGTCTCTCCCATCACCCGCTGCGGGAGGGAGCCGGAAGGCGTAGCTCATGAGTGAGCTCCAGCCGGCTCCCTCCGTGGATGCAGCAGCCAATGAGAGTCTGTAGGACTCTCATTGGCTGCTATAACAAACAGACAGCCGCCGCTGGTGGCTGTGTGTTTGTAAACTGTGTAGGGCTGACCGCTCTCACTGCAATCTGCTCTACACTTAGGGCCCGGGGGACTAGCGGGAAAGTCCACCCATTGGCTGCTGGTGGCACTGCCGGATGGTGCCCTCCCTTTGGCCGGCGCCCCTGACGAATGTCATCCTGGCCAATGGGTAGATATGCTCCTGTCTATGACACACTGTGCAGGGTTTGTGACTCACTGTGCATTATCTGTGACACACTGTGCAGGGTCTGTGACACACTGTGCAGGGTCTGTGACACATTGTGCATTATCTGTGACACACTGTGCGGGGTTTGTGACTCACTGTGCAAGGTCTGTGCATTACCAGTGACATACTGTCATACTTGCTGATGTTAGATATTTCCTCTCTCCGGTAGATGCAGGTTGGTGGTGATGGGCGCGGAATATCTGCGCAATTATCATAGAATAGTGTTATTAGCCCCGCCCCCTCCTCACGGACTGTGGATTCCTGGTAAGATGCTCCCATTCTGCCCCATTCTGGATCCTTCTGCCATTTTCCAGGGAGAGTAAGGAAGTATGCACACTGTGTATTGTCTGTGACATACTGCATATGGTCTGTGATGCACTGAGCATGGTCTGTGACACATGGGCGTGGTCTGCGATGCTCTATGCATTACCTATAACTCACTGTCAGAGGCGTAGCTAGGAGCCATGGTGTCCGGAGCAATGGTATGTTGTGGCACCCCCCTCGCCTGTACTAAATTGGGGGCGTGGCCAACATGTGGGGGCATGTGAGCATTTGAAAGGAAAAAAAGTGTATGGAGGGATGTTTGAAATATTTAATTAAAAATATGTATTTATAAATTAATATTCGAGATATAAATATATGCAAGTGTAAAACTTTATTTGCACACTGAAATTAGTATTTTTAAAAAAACAAAAACACTAATACGTCAAATTCTACGTGACCCATAATCTCATCAGTAATTTTGGTCATTTATTAGTAAATAATGTGAAATAAGAGCAGCATATTGTTGGTTTCATACTATACATTATTGGCCTTATTCAAAGGGGGAGGCACTACAGCCACAATAGCATCTCTCACTACACAGACGCTACTTTATGCTAACGGCACAGCCGATGCTTTTCCTGATAAGACACCCACCGACTGCAGCGCTCAGCCACCGTCATGAGCAGGGCAGCCATCAGGGGGGGACTGCCGGGCCTGGAGTCCCGGACCTGGACACTCTGGGGGCCTGCCTGCTTCTCCTACCGCCTGTCCACTACCTCTACCCTGCTAAACTTACTTTCACAACAGGCTCTGCCGGAGGTCTGCGGCCACCTGCGCCCATTCCTACAGTATATCCTCTCACTATCTCTCCAAACGCCCGTCGCTGCTGCTATGTATATGGCTGGCTGTGGATCCTCCCAGCCTGCTCTGTGCTGCTAGCCAATAACACAATCGAGCAGCCTGGAGCATCCTCTCTGCCTGCCTACCACAGGGGCCCTACGATATCTGAAGGCGGCCCTGGTCATGAGTATCAAAACGCATCATTGGACATTGCACCAGACCTATGGAGGTGCAGAATATCCAAGGATTCACAGCTGTGTGTATGTATGTGTATGTGTATATATATATATATATATATATATATATATAGTAGTGGAAGAAAGGATGGCACTCCATAGACTTGCAATGTGATGTAAAAGTAGTCCTTTATTGACGTTTTGGGGTTTCCCCCTTCCTCAGGGACAACAGTACAAAAAACACATATAACATACAGGTATATAAAGCCACATAATCACTGTACATTGCACTCACCTGCAGGACCCACGCGTCCGGCTCCACGCAATCGCGCCCAGCATAGCCGGCGCTGAATACGTGACGTCATCAAGCGGGGCCCCGCAAGTCAGTGGACCATGTGATCTGGTTGCCAAGCAACCACAAACAACAATAAATGTATAATATTAAAAATGAACATAAAAGCCAGCGTTCAACTATACGCCAGCATGAATAGGCATTACTAGTGTACATTACTAATGCCAACTGGCATATCACAGATAAAACACACAAAAAAAATATATATGGTGTTCCAATAGAGTGACATGGCAGCCCCGGTACTCCTGGATTTAGTGTCAGAAAAGATTGGATCCAAGTGATTGAAAAGCATGTATCCTACAGAAGTAGCCAGCACGCACCTCTTTCATTTTTAATTTTTTTTTATTCATTGTGGTGGGCACATTCGCGGCTTCTTTGTGTGTGCAGTACCCGGCATATCTGGCATAAAGCTCCGCCCCCAAATTCAAGCGCCGCCCCGGACCTCCCTCCCTACGCCCCTGCTCACTGTGCTTTATCTGTGACATATTATGCATAGTCTGTCACACACTGTGCAGGGTCTGCGATGCACTATGCATTACCTATGACTCAGTGTGCATTATCTGTCACATATTATGCATGGTCTGTCACACACTGTGCAGGGTCTGCGATGCACTATGCATTACCTATGACTCAGTGTGCATTATCTGTCACATATTATGCATGGTCTGTGACACACTGGGCCTGGTCTGTGACACACTGTGCATTACCTGTGACTCACTGTGCATTATCTGTGACAAATTATGCATAGTCTGTGACACACTGGGCCTGGTCTGTGACACACTGTGCATTACCTGTGACTCAATGCACAGTGAGTCATAGGTAATGCACAGCGAGTCATAGGTAATGCACAGTATCTGTGACATATGCATGGTCTGTATGCATGGTCACAATGCATGTATGCATGGTGACACAATGTGTAGGGTCTATGACTCACTGTGCATTATCTGTGACTCACTGTGCATTATCTGTGACATATTATGCATAGTCTGTGACACACTGGTCTGTGACACACTGTGCAAGATCTGTGATGCACTATGCATTACCTATGACTCACTGTGCATTATCTGTGATATATTATGCATAGTCTGTGACACACGGGGCCTGGTCTGTGACACACTGTGCAAGGTCTGTGATGCACTATGCATTACCTATGACTTACTGTGCATTATCTGTGACATATTATGCATAGTCTGTGACACACTGGGCCTGGTCTGTGACAAATTGTGCATGACCTGTGACTCAATGCACAGTGAGTCATAGGTAATGCACAGTGAGTCATAGGTAATGCACATGGCTGTGACATATGCATGGTCTGTGACACAATGTGTAGGGTCTGTGACACACTGTGCATTACCTATGACACACTGTGCAGGGTCTGAGATGCACTATGCATTACCTATGACTCAGTGTGCATTATCTATGATATATTATGCATTATCTGTGACTCACTGTACAAGATCTGTAACACACTGCACATTACCTGTGACACATGGTGCATTACCTCTGACTCTGTGTGCATTATCTGTGACTCACTGTGCAGGGTTAGTGACATACTTACTGACTTTTCAGTAATCCTTTCCGGGAGCAGCCCGGAGAGGAGATGCTGCTCTCCGCTTCAGGAGGCAGGGCCAGACTGTAGCCGTCATTAGGCCTGCCCCCTTTACATGACAAGCCCATGATTCACAGGCCCGCGAGAAGGGGGCAGGGCCAAATGGCGCAATTTGCACCATTTAGCCCCTCCATCTTCCTATGGACTCGCAAATTTCTCGTAAAATTTCCCCATCCTGCCCACTTCACTAGGAAGCGGGTGGGATGCAGGAGATCTGCCTACTCTTCTGGGGATTCGGGGCACTAGCGCATGCAAGAAGGGTTCCAGTTTAAGCCCTGCCCCCTCATGGCAAAATTCTGCGATTCGCGGGTTATTTGGGAGGAGGCGGAGCCACTATGACGTGATTCCATTAAAATTGCATCATTCGCCCCTTCCCGATTGATCCATGAATATTGGCATTTTGTTGCTAGGGGGAGGGGCCTAATGACATGGTGCCAACCTGCCAGGTCCCATCCTTATCAGGTCTACAACCCGTAGCTGCTGCAAGGTGTGTGTGTGTAATGTATGTGTGACATACACTAGGTGTGTATGTGTGTAAGGTATATGTGACATATGTATATGTGTCTATATATATATATATGTATGTGTGTGTGTGTATGTATGTAATATATATATATATATATATATGTACAGTATATATGTTTGTGTGTGGAAACCCCCCTGTAAAAACCCTGCGGGGAGTTACCCAAAAAAGGGGAGCCCCCCACAACTCTCGGGAGAGTAGGAAAGTATGGTTTGCGATACACTATGCAGGAATGGGTATGAAGTCCCGGCGGATGAATAGCCGCCGGTTCATATCCTGATGGCGGTAGCCCGAAGGGAGAATATCCCGACAGGGCATATCTACCCCTCTCCCTGCCTAACCCTAACCCTCCTTTAGCGGTGCCTAACCTTAACCAACCCCCCCTAGTGCCTAACCCTAACCTCCCCCTCAGGGGTGCCTAACCCTAGCCCACCCTTACCGCACCCTAAACCTAACCCTCCCGGAGGGGTTGCCTAACCTTCCCCAATAGGGGTGCCTAACAATAACCTCCCCCCCAAAGCCTAACTCTAACCCCTCTACGCTCCCTAAACCTTAACCCACCCCCCGCGCGTCGGGATTAAAATAGGCGTCTGTATTTTGACGCCTATTTTAAGTCCCTTGTCAGGATTTGGATGTCGGTATTGAGACCAGCGGCATCATGGCCCCCGGTCTCTTAACTACATCCCACTGTGCATTATCTGTGACAGACTGTGGAGGGTCTGACTGACAGATAATGCACAGTGTGTCACAGACCCTGCAGAGTGTGTCACAGGTAATGCACAGTGGGCCCGATTCAAACCCGAACGCTAAGAAGCGTTCGTTTGTAGCTAGCCGATTTTCGCATTCTGCACATGCGTATGCATCGCAGTGCGTGTGCGTGAACTACTCCGAGCGATCAGGAAGCGTACGCTCACCCAGCATAGACAGCCCAGCAGAGTGAGTGACAGGAGAAGCCGTTTGTGGGTGGTAACAGGAGCAGGCCACTAGAAACGGGGAAGTGTAGATGTGAACGCAGGCATGTCTGACCGAAATAACGCCATTTCAGAGGCGTGCATAATTAAGAGGCAGCGTCATTGTACACATCACCTGGTTGTATGTCACACTGAAGTGATCGCAGTGCTTGAGGTAGGGTATAGTCTATCTCAAGCGCTGCGTTCGCTTCCGATGGTACCCGATGTACCGATGGTTGCATACACTTCCTGGAGATGAAGTGCGCTAGTGGGCGTCTTAAGTCAGGTTGGTGGGCGTCTGCATACACAAAGTGATCACACGGCCAGACCTAGTGCGTGTGCTTATGCCTTGCTGTGCGTTCGCCTGCCATGCCATCACTAAGCTGAATTTGCATACGCTGAGATTGAGCGAACGCATCTAGCGACCAGGTCTGAAGCGAGCCCTGTGTGTCACAGACCCCACACAGTGAGTCACAGGTAATGCACAGTGTCACAGACCCTGAACAGTGAGTCACAGGTAATGCATAATGTGTCACAGACCCTGCACAGTGTGTCACAGGTAATGCACAGTGTGTCACAGACCCTGCACAGTGAGTCACAGGTAATGCACAGTGTGTCACAGACCCTGCACAGTGAGTCACAGGTAATGCACAGTGTGTAACAGACCCTGCACAGTGAGTCACAGGTAATGCACAGTGTGTAACAGACCCTGCACAGTGAGTCACAGGTAATGCACAGTGTGTCACAGACCCTGCACAGTGAGTCACAGGTAATGCACAGTGTGTCACAGGCCCTGCACAGTGAGTCACAGGTAATGCATAGTGTGTCACAGGCCCTGCACAGTGAGTCACAGGTAATGAACAGTGTGCCACAGTCCCTGCTCAGTGTGTCACAGGTAATGCATAATGTGTCACAGTCCCTGCACAGTCACAGACCATTGGGGGAGGTTACAAGGAGTGACGGCAAAAACGCAGGTGTGCCACAGCCATTTTTGGTGCATGTCTCAGCATACTACTGCGATCCAATACGCAGAAAACTTGGCGTCAGTATCTTTTCTGCACGGCCATAGGATTTCTCAGATGGTTGATTATCGAAAGATTTGCGACCACCACTGCGTGTTTATAGGCACTTGCTTGAATCTGTGAAGCCGCTAGTGGGCATCGCAATACATTTCCAGATGGCTGCATGCATGAACATATTTCCGCACAACAGCTGCGTACGAGATCGCAGCTGCAATTGCATTAGCGTACATCTCTGTATCAGGCCCATAGTGTAATAGAAAATGCGCTGTAGGTCACACTCCATTCACAGCTCATACAGAGCCATCCCTTGCACCAAGGACAGAGCTGGTACAAGTATGCACTGATAACTATGATTGCAGATGCATAGGGACGGAGTTGCCGCATAGATACATCCCAACCTGAATATGGGCAAATATTCACATTAATTTATGTGCACATATTATTATAGTCCGTATTATTATCCTTTATTTATTTGGCAACACAAGGGGTCCGCAGCGCCGTATAATGTACATATACAAAATGAGCAAAACTAAACAGTACAAAACAGGACGAGGACATAGTTTATAAACATTGCTACATCAGCGGTCATAATACCCAAATAAGCACCAGGGTGGCAGAAATGAAGGGTAAGGTGCCGTTGTAGGGAGTATGAATTAGATGATAGTATAAGTAAGAGAAGGAAAAGCACATGAGGGAAGAGGGCCCTGCTTGTGATAGCTTACAATCTAATGGGGAAAGGAGGCAGACATGGCTGACACAGATGAAGAGACAGGGCAAGGAGCGGTGGGTTAGGAGAAGAGTAGGATGGCTTTGATGAAAAAGTAGGTCTTGACAAAGTTTTGTAGAAAGGAGAGGAGAAGAGGGAGAGAGTTCCAGAGGTAGGGAGCAGGCGGGAGTGGGAGGCAGTATTCAGTTGGGAGGAGAGGCGGCAATCATTTGTGGAGCGAAGTGAACAGGCAAGAGAGTTAGAGGATATAGATATAAATAGGAGAACACTGGGTGAGGGCTTTGTAAGTGAGTGCCAGAAGCTTGAATTGGGTTCTAAAGGGGAAGGAAAGTCAGTGTAGGGCATGTAGGAAAGGGGAAACAGATTTAGTACATTTTGAAGAGGAAGCTGAGTCGGGCAGCAGCACTGAGGACAAATTGGAGTGGAGAGAGGTGGGAGTCAGGGAGGTTAGATAGGAGCAGGTTACAGTAGTCTAATCTAGAGATGACCAGTGAGTGGATGGGAGTCAGGGAGGCTAGATAGGAACAGGTCACAGTAGTCTAATCTAGAGATGACCAGTGAGTGGATGCGGGTCTTATTTGCCTCCAGAATAAGAAAGGGTCTGATCATGGAGATATCTCTGAGATGGAAATGACAGGACTGTGAGAGGTATTGGATGTGTTGTTTGAAGGAGAGGGAGGAGTCAAAGATAACTCCAAGACAGCGCACTTAGGGGCTAAAGGAGATGGGGTGCTGTCAACAGATAAAATTATGGAAGGTGAGGTTATTCGGGAGGTGGGAAGATGATCAGCTCAGTCTTAGACATGTTAAGTGTAAGAAAGCACTTGGACATCCAGGAAGAAATAGCAAAGAGACAGTGAGGAGAGAGAGAGGGAGTGATTAGGAGAGGAGATGCAGATCTGAGTGCCATCAGCATAGAGATGATATTAGAGGCCAAAAGAGTGGATGAGCTCACCTAAAGAGTATGTATATAAATAGAATAAGAAAGGTCCAAGAACAGAGCCTTGTAGACACCTACCATTAGTGGAAGTGGGAGGGGGGGGGGTGGAATCATGAGAGGAGATGGAAAAACAATGGTCAGAGAGACAGGAGAACAGCCTGGAGAGAACAGTATCACACAGACCAAGGGAGTGAAGGATTTGCAGGAGGAGAGAGTGGTCCACAATGTCAACCGCAGCAGAGAGGTTGAGGAGAAGGAGCAGAGAGCAATGTCCCTTGAATTTGGCAGCAAGGAGGCCATTGCTAACTTTAGTGAGGGCAGTTTCAGTGGAGTGGACAGCATAGAAGCCAGACTGACATGGGTTCAGCAGGGAGTGGGAGGAAAGAAAGGCGGTAAGGTGGTTGTAGACAATAAGCTCAACAAGTCTGGATGCAAATAGGAGGAGAGAGTTGGGTCATAGTTGGAAAAAGTGTCAGGATAGAGGGTGGGGTTTTAAAAAAAATGGGGGAGACCAGGGCATGCTTGAATGCAGAGGGGATAGTGCCCAATGAGAGGGAGAAGTTGAAGAGATGGGCAAGATGTAAACAGGCGGCAGGAGGATCCAATTACTGCCAACTTGCACACAATTCTAAACCAGCACCAATAAGTTACAGAAATGCAGTAGTGTGCTGCTAAATAGCTTTGTACAGAAATGACACTTATATTTGTGTAAGAATAACACTATTATATTTGTATAAGAATGATACTATTATATAACTGAAATTATAGATTATTTTTGTTAAAACAAAGATATTTATTTATTAAATATTCTACCAGATATATTTTATATTTGTTATTATTATATTGAAATGTGTATTTGACGTATTAAGGGGTCTATTTACTAAGCAGTGTTAGGAGAGAGTGAAAAGTGATAAGGTACCAGCCAATCAGCTCCTAACTGCCATCTCACAGGCTGTGTTTGAAAAATGACAGTTAGGAGCTGATTGGCTGGCACCTTATCACTTTTCACTCTGTCTCCTAATACTGCTTAGTAAATAGACCCCTAAATGAGTGTGCCATGTCCTCTCTCGCTAACCACTCACCGGATACATGTCATTACACTGATAATTACAGGAACTAAAGTCAGTGTAACTGTAAACACATAGGGCCTTATTCAGAGATGTGCGCTAATGCAACTGCGTTCTCTTATGGATCGCAGTTGCTAAAATATTCTAATGTCTTCCAATGCTTACCCGAGCATAGTGGCGCCCACTGCTGCCTTCTCATCTCCGTCTGATGACATGCAACAGCATAAACATCGGTACCATCGACGCACATCGGGCAGCCACACAGCATGTATGTCATGTTTTACCAGCCACAAACTCAGCTGCTTTCCTGACACGCAGAGAGCTCTCATGCTGCACAGGAGATCACAATGACTAATTTATGCCTATGAAATTGCGTTTAAATGTACAGACACGTCTGCGTTTGCCTAGCCACCCCCGTTACCTCCCCCAAACGCTGACTACCTGTCGCTCACTATGTACAAGAGTAACGCAATGCAATCGCTGCACGGGCGCAGTGCAACTTTCACAAATGCGCATTTGCAAACAATCACTCGATCTGAGCTGACTTACATTATATGGATTGTCCTGTGTGTGTGTATATATATATATATATATATATATATATATATATATATATACACACACACACACACAAACGATAGGCTTAATCCAGTGCCGTGGATTAAGCCTGTCGTTTATTTAAATTTTGTGGTCACACTTGCTAGGGCCCCCTGTTTTTCAAATGTAAGACAAACTTTTTTTCTTTTTCCAGGTACTTATTAACTGATATCCCTGGGTGTGGTCCTGTCTCTTTAAGCCAGGACCCATAGGCATGTTTAAAATGTATGCAAGCTTGAGCCAAAGGTGGCAGACCAAGATCATTTATCTGAGAATCAGTGTAGGGCAGTGATTCCCAACCTCGGTCCTCAAGGCACACTAACAGTCCTGGTTTTAGTGATATCCATGATTGTGCACAGATGGTTTAATCAAAATAACTGAGGCACTAATTAAGTCACTTGTGCTCAAGTATGGCTATCCCTAAAACCTAGACTGCTAGTGTGCCTTGAGGACCGTGGTTGGGAACCCCTGGTGTAGGGACTGGCCAGATGGGAATGACCATGAATTGGTGGCCAGCTTATTATTGCAATATTCTGGAACCAACATTCCCTGTATTTAAAGGAGTTGCAGTTTGAAAACCAAGTGAGTGCCGAGTTTCTATGATATTTTTTATATATATATATATATATATATATATATATATATATATATATACAGTATAATATATATATAATATACTGTACGTGTGTGTGCACATAAGTGTGTGTGTGTGTGTCACTGTTAAATATCCCCAGTCCTGGCAGTCTTTCTGGCTAATGGGATGGGAGTAAGATTTGGAGCATTCCTCCCCTGGGTGTAACAGTAGCTGCTTCTGTACCTGTCTGATGCACCCACTGGGAGGACAGGGGTGTGAGCTCACCCAGCCAGCAGAGATCAGGGGTGTGGGAGCAGCCAATCAGAGAGTTACATAGGAGGACATGAGGGCTATATGTAGAGGAGGTGGAGAAGGTGAGTGGGAAATAAGGAGCAGAGATAAGAGGAGACACCAGAACAGGATAGGGTCACATTAGATAATCAAGGGACAGTTTAACCCCAGATACACCCTCTTCTGTTCTGATTATACGTTCTAATGATAACTATCCAGAGGACATGCTGTAGGATCCCATAGATCGCTGTCTCTAGCTGACCCTCCTTCCACATCACCTAGCAGCATCCTCTGTGAGCCACCGTGGATGTCCCAGACTCCCAGCCAGGACATGGCTATCCGGCCTCACACCTCCTTTCTCATCCAGGACATCCTGTCAGACCTGGGCTGCAAAAGAAGGGACAGACATCTAGGGGTGCAAGGAGAAGACCAGGGCAAAGACCCCGCTGGGGAGACAGAAGGTGACAGCTGTGACCCAGACAGGGAGAGACCCCAATACTCAGTGGTGGCTCATCACATGGAGGCTGGAGGTGAGTACAGAGGTTCATGTGTACTGTGACTCCCCAGCTGTTGTGCACCTATAAAAGTCATGCTTGTACTTGTAGTTCCACAGCACCTGGAAAGCCACAGGTCACCTACCCAACGGTCTATATAATTGCATTTGAATCCAAGTCATATCAGAGTGCCCTCTGTAAGCATTGTCATTGCGAATATAATACTATATTATATACATGTAGTAATAGAACATTAACACTGCAGATAGATGCTGCTAACGTGCTGCTCCGCTGTCTGCTAATAGTAACACTTTCCCCACACTGAGCTGTCCCCATCCCACACACACAGCCCCCCCCCCCCCGCATCTCTCCCACCACACACGGGCCTGACAAACTGTTTTTACAGGTTAAATGAACCTGAACAGGGCAAAGGGGTCACTGTTAATTCACCAGTAAATATGAGTCTGTAGTCATCACAGCCACACACACACCGGGTATGTATTTATGTATGTGTGTGTATGTGTGTATATATGTATATTTAATATATGTGTGTGTGTGTATATATATATATATATATATATATATATATATATATATATATATATAATTAGTCATCTGTACATCAAAGTATAGAAATAAATAGAATAGTGATATATAGTATAGTGACCTAGTATTGTGATACATAGAACAGTGATATATAGAACAATAGTAATAATACATAGTATAGAGCATATAATTGTGATATATAGAAATGTGATGCATATAAATACACAGAATAGTGACACACAGTGATACATAGAATAGTGATATATAGCATAATGATACATAATATAGATATACACAGTATTGTGATACATAGAATGAAATAGAAAAGTGATACATAGTGTGTGTGTGTATATATATATATATATATAGAATAGTGACACATAGCAATACAGAGAATAGTGATATATAATATTGTGATACACAATAGTTATGTGTTAAATTGTATAGTGATAAATATTAGTGATGTGTTAAATTGTTTAGTGATACATAGTTCTGGGTAGACTTGGATAAATCATGGTAATATGTCATTAAAAATTTATATTGGTCAATATTTTTTGTATAATATTGTAACAAGATTATCTTTAGATGTTTTTAACCATGTTCGATACACTCAGTTAAATTAATTATTCAATTTATGAAGTAATGAATCAATCATTAAGTAGTGAGTATGGTGTGTTATTTCCTGTTTGTACTAATATATTTATTTTTTTCAAGACAAGTTTCGAGATTATACATTCAGGCAATAAATAAATGCTATAAACATACTTAAAAAGTACCACATTTAAAAAAAAAAAAAACGTATACCCAAATATTTAGCCTTGTATATTATTGTAAATAAATTATTCCAATTATAGTAAATTTTACACTAATTTAAAAATAAATAGTGATTTTGTTATTATGAAAAATCTGTAATAAAAAAAATAAAAGATGTATGCAGTTCATGAAAGCTTATTATTTTTTCAACAAACAAGAAATTAAACAGGAAAGTGTTATTGCAAATGCAAAATACAGACACATGCATATGCAATGCATTTTCCAAAAATAGTTTACATAGGTAATGGGACAATAAAGATCCTAGTGAAATATTCAGGTGTTGTCATTAGCAGTAGAAAAAAAATGAGAGGTAGTTCAGTAAAAAATAAAAATAAAAAACAATATATTATTAAATCTTTATCCTGTTAAAATGGCATTACATACCTTTCCATAACATATGAGCACACATTATTCAATATAGATGAGAACTGCAGTAGTTGGTGATATGATTATCTTTGACTAGAAGTGTATTTTTTTATGACATGCTTTTTTTTGTTTTGATATATCGTATCCAGCTTAATGTGACTGATATACTAAATGGTTGTTCTTTCTGTTTCTCCCCATAGAAGATCAGCTGGAAGCAGAGCAGTTGGACTTTGATGACTCCCAGCAGCCTTCAAGTGAAGAGGAGAAAATGACCAGGCAGCCTCCGAAAAGGTCACGGGCAGCTTTCTCCCATTCCCAGGTCATAGAGCTGGAAAGAAAGTTCTCCAACCAAAAATATCTCTCAGCTCCAGAAAGGGCCCAGCTAGCCAAGAGCCTGAAGCTGACCGAGACCCAGGTGAAGATCTGGTTCCAGAACCGGAGATACAAAACTAAACGGAAGCAGCTGGCCAGTGACCTGGAGGATCTGGACAAGACCTCTTCCCTCCCAGTCATGTGCAGGGATGGGGAATTGAGCAGGACCTCTCTGATGAGCTTCTATCAGAACTACCACTGTTACCCATACCTGTATTACCTGGCAGGGTGGCATCCCCCTCTTTGGTGATCTCAATCACAAAATATCAGGACTGTCAAATCATAATATTATAATTACTTTGACATAATGAATCCAGGTGGGAAGTCTTATTATGATACTGCCATTAGGTGGCCGCAGCAGAGTAGGGCACTCTGGGGTGTTTCTTAGTTAGGTGTTCAGCTTGTGGACATGGTATGTAACGCCAGCTAGTACAGTGCTGAGATTACACTGATTTATGTGCTATGCAGAAGAGATGACAATTTGCATTAATACTAACATGCATTTTATGTAAAGAAAAGACTGCTAAATTACTGTATTTATGTAGCCAAAAATGGCAAGAAATGTGGTCATGCCAGTTGAATGTCCAGCTTTGCCCAGGTGAGGCTGGCATAAGAACACCTTGCACATCTGTATGCATGTGATGACTGTCAGACAAATACTGGCACCACTCAGGTTACTGCTCTGTAACAGATGGAGAGAACTCCAGCCTAGCTAGGAAGGGAAGTGGCTGGCCATCCACCTTACTATTATCTGTTTAACCATCCATCTAGTTGGCTAGTTATAACGAAAATCTGGTAATGTTTGGGAGTAAATGGTAGATTGACATTTGTGGTTGGATGGTTGGACAGATAATCGTAAGGTGGATGGCAAACTTTCAACTGAGAAGTGAGTCATTTAATTGGTGAAGTCTAATACATTGTAATAAATATAAACTCTTCAGATGAGAGGAGTCAGCCTGTATCAGGTCTTATTTAATATTAAGCTAATATTATGAAGTTTTTTTTATCTTAAATGATAGGTTGTCCACCATTTTACTTAATAAGTGCACTTATAACCTATTGAAGCAATATTATGCCAAGCTGCTGCACCAGCTCAACACCTGGGGCTTAAATGCTGCAATATTTTGCAATCCCAAATATTTATCTTCTGTCTGTGCTAGAGGTAAGCAAGCCGTAACTGTCTAGCTGCCAACGCATGCTGGGACTTGTAGTTCCACTCCACAACAGCTGGTGCAGTGCAGACTGCTCTGTACTATTCATTTGCCAGTAAGTTACACCAAATAAACTAATTTGAGGTTTATTCATTTACCATTAAGATCTTAAGGGAAAAAAAACCTTTATTTCCCAGCAGTCTCTCACCTTTGAAATACAGGGAACCTATCACAGAACTTTACTGTCATATAACAACACATTGGGTTACACAATAAAATAATTCTACTTTCTAGGGCTAATTAAAATCACAGTGCAGAGAGCTATGTAGTGCTGTAACTCATAGCAACCAATCAAATGTGAGAATTTAGCAGTCTAGAAGAGACTGATACAATCAGATAAATGATTGGTTGCTATGGGTTACAGCAAAACAATTCTGTTTGCACCATTTTAAACAAATACCCCTCCTATACCTCTTACTACGTGTGTTTCCTCATGCTCCTCTTTTCTGTACCGCACTAATAGGATCATTACAGTAGCTGAAGATAACACTGCCTTATCTCCTTCATAAAGCTCATGTTAATGTCCCTCTCAGACCACTCCCCAGAGCAAACACCCACCACTGCCAAGTGTGGGAAATAACTGTTTAGGTTTAACTAGTGCCTTGCTGTATATCTTTGTGGTCCACCTGGTAACCAATGGGTTAACATACCAAAGGTCAGCCATATTGTTGGCAAATAACCTTATGCTAAACACAATGTATATGGCCTTCACATATATCCTTATTTGTAAATAAAGATGTCTATACTGATTATATGATACATTTTGTGTCTCTGCGTTTGTGTTATTAGCTATTTTCTGCTATTTTCTATTTAGTCACTAGGGGTGCTGTTCCATGGAGTATTTTCAGTTTCCCTACCAGGCACTCAATCCAATTAGCCGCACAGCGTGCGAGTTGCCGTTGCCAATGCGTTAAACCGCCGACTTGCGGCCTGCTCTGAACCCGAATTCGCATTAATTTACTCGGAGCCCTATGAGGCTGTGAGCACTTTTGTGCAAGTTCGGCTACCCTAAAGTGCAGCTGTTACTGCGATGACTCACACCAGCGTCTAGTGCGGCTACTTGGATTGACCCCCAAGTTTGTATGGCAGATCCTACTCAGTAATAAATAACACATTTGTTTTTGCTTTGTTTTTTTAAATTAACTTGGTTATTTATTTCATGTTTTAATACTAAATAACCTTTGGACATTTGGGTCTGAATTGTTACACTTTTTGACAAGAAACAAAGTATATTTGTATCATATGTATCCCTTATTTGCATATTAGGGTATTTTCACCTCAATTATCTCCCTCCATCTGAGTAGCTGTAAAGTGGGGATGCAGTCAGGCAGCCGATGGCTTCCCGACTGTCTAATCCCGACAGGGGACTAATGACAGGCGTCAAAATATGGACGCCTATAATTAACCCTACGCCGGGAGCCTGACGTCCGGAATACTGAATGAAGGTAAGCCGGGCGACGGGCACGGACAGCCGCAGGGGGGGGTTAGATTTCAGGGCTCCCGGGGGGACTTAGGGTTAGGCACCCCCCGGGAGACTTAGGTTTAGGCTGCGGGAAAGGTGGGGGTAGGTTTAGACACTCACAGGGGGGATTAGGGTTAGGCACTAGGTGGGAGGTTAGGTTTAGGCACCCCTAAGGGGGGGGTTAGGGTTAGGGGGAGAGAGGCCATCGGGCATCCACTGTCAGGATTCGAACTGCCGAGCACAGGTCTGGCAGTCATTCATACTGATCCAGTAAAGTGGGACTCAGGCCTATGACTTTGTTTTCATTAATCTGTCATAAATGCTATGTTTACAGTAATACTGTCAAAATATATTTATTTTTCTGTTATGCTACCTTTCACTCCTGTTATTTTAGTAGCTTTTTTTAAATGTATTATTTATTAAGGAAGAATGCAATTGAAGTGTAAGAGTTTATTGGAAAACCTTTGCTGCTGTGAATGTATTGTTGTACAATACATAGGCCCGTATTCAATTAGAGGCGAAAAGTTGGAAAAGTTTCGCCTGTCCGACTTTCCTCCTACATCGCGTGTTTTTGGTTGAAAAGACTTTTCATGCGCGCCCCCTCTTTTCGCCCTATTCAATTACAAAGGACGCGAAAACAGAACCCGGTGAAACTGTAACAGATGGAAAGTGCTGTAAGAAACGGGGAAATCAGCCTGAAACCCCCAAAAGATGCACTAACATTGGGATTCAATATAGATACCCCCGAATAGCCCTAATAAAGCTATTTGGGGTATTTAAGTTGTGACAATGTCCTGTCAAATTTGGGGTACTTGCAAATGGGTGCATGTATAGTTTTAAGTCCCTAAAGTGAAGTTTTAAAAAACGCACCTGCTGCAAGGTTCTGCAATCCTAAAAACACCTGTCCCATCCTTAGCGATCCCCAAGAAGTCTATTTCGCTACTTTTTCTGTTTGTACCCCAACTTTGAACTTTTTCGCCCCCATTTTCAAAGTCTATTTTTAGGTTGTTCCTTTCTTTTTTTAAGGGATTTTTTGACGCAGTTATCCTTTGTGAGGCTGTCCCAAGGGTGCAGAGTGGTTTTCCAACCTTTGCACCCCAAAACACAAATTCTACACTTTTTTCCGCCTGCTATTCATAGGTGCAACTTTTCCGCCTATTACATTGCATTGACTTTGTGCATACGTGAAAAGTCTTTGCAATTGAATACAGCGAAAAAGTTTCCGCCTGGCGAAATGACGTCATCCACGATACTTATCCGTGGATTCTGACTTTTCGCAGCTAATTGAATACGGCCCATAGTGGAAACTGCGCATCAGGCCCCTCCTAGTTGGCTCATAGAGAGGTGTCTCAACTAAATAAGTAAGACATCAGGGCAAATGTAATAGCCTGCAGCAGGGACTTCCCAGGCAAGTCTGCTAGATGTTTTAAAGGGGCAATCATTTGGGATGTAGTCTAAATCCCGGCTGTCGGGATGCGGGCGCTCACAATGCCGGCACCAGAATCTCGACACCAGTCAGAATCCCGGCTCCAGCATCCTGCCCACCAGCATCCCGATTGTAAAGAGTGTAGGAGAAGGGTTAGGGGTTAGGCACTAGGGGGAGGGTTAGGGTTAGGCACTAGGGGGAGGGTTAGGGTTAGGCACTAGGGGGGAGGGTTAGGGTTAGGCACTAGGGGGGAGGGTTGGGTTTAGGCTGTGGGGGGGTAGGTTTAGGCTGCGGGGGGAGGGTCAGGATTAGGTTGCGGGAAGGGTTAGGTTTAGGGGTAGGGTTAGGATAATTACGGACAGGTGTTGGTTTCCTAACCTTGTCAGGATGCCGGCGTCGGGATTCTGACTGCCCGTATCCCGAGAGCTGGCATCCCGTACCCAACCCAATCATTTACCAACCTGGTTGTGCCTTTTAAATGACTGCCCCTTTAAAACATCGAGTAGACTCATCGAAAAGTTGCTGATGCCTGCAAGATGCAGGTTATTACATTTATTTATCCTATGGTGTATTTGGATATATTATAGGACTGACAGGTATGTGTGATACAACCATGTCCTATTTGGCCTGAATTTGAGTCGCATGCAGTTTTAAGTCTGCACATAGGGCTGGTGCAAGGTTCGATGGTGAACCAATGGTGCATCTAAAGACATACCGAGACAGAACTGAACTGCCGCAAGACACTGCAAGCGGAAATTGACCATGGCATCAGCATAAGACGCTCTGCAGCTTCCTCAGTCTAAGCTCCATTGCTTCTTGAAAGCTTGCAACATTTCCTGCAACTACACTTGCAGCACACACTGAACCGTGAATTCACAATTTCCGCATATAATGTAACACAATCAAGTAAAACAGTAATGCAGTTACCAGAATAGAGAAGCCAATCATCGTAACCATCCTGAATAGCAAAGCAAAACAATAAATAAAAATGAAGGGACTGATTCAGACCCACTCGCGAGCGGCTGTCCGCTCGCAAGTGGGTCGATGTTCTGGACTGAGCATGCGCACGACGGAGGGAGCTCCGTCGTGCGCATGCGCCAGACGCGACGAGCGAAGGAAAGTCCTTCGCTCGTTGTGTCTGATCAAAGGGGGCGTGCTGTCAATGGTGATTGACAGCACGCCCCCTTTGGTAGGCGTGCCGGGGGCATGCCTCCCTGACGGGGGCGTTCCCATGGGAACGCCTCCCGTCAGAAGCCAGCCCAATGACATCACTAGTGATGTCAGTGGGAGTGATTTTGGCTCGGATAGAGCCAAAATCACTCCGGAGCTTGCGGTTGAAAACCTCAACCGCAGGCTCCGGCTCACAGTTTCGATGGTCGCGATGGTCACGACCATCGCGGCCATCAAAATGCACGCTCGTATAGCCTGTGGGTGGTGACCCACAGCTATACGAGCGTCCAGGAGGACGCTCCATTTTCATGGAGGCCGGCCCTCATTCAGAGCGTGCGCTCTGCTCAGAGCGTACGGCTCTGAATGAGAGCCGAAGCTTCTTGATGTAGAATATATCCTATTGGAGTGAGGGTAAAACATTAATAGCAATTTAAGCTTGTAACAAGTAATACCGTGTCAAAATAATGTAGAACATTTTTCATAAATAATAAGGAACAGTCTCATCTATAATAGTGGCTTCTCCCACACATAGATACCTAGTAAGTAAGAATACAATCAAACACGTTTTCATTTTGACAGGTAATTCAGCTGTTATTGACCTGATTGGACACAAATCTTAGTGCATAGAAGCGCACATATAATAATTATGTTCCATATGCCAATTGTTGTGGATAGAAAATGCAGCGGTCATAGATAGTCAGTGCTAATGGCGGAGCCCAACACAAGTTTATACTATCAATCAATCAACCACCTGGACTCAAGCATAGATATCTTTAATACCTGGACTGTAATGGTGGAGTTTGGGTAACCCTGGCTTACAGGTAGACGGTTGTATGAATCCTCTATCACTCTTCCTGGGAATTAGCACATGCCCATGCTCTCCTGAGAAGTGGATATTCTGCATTGTCTATCTTTGTCGATCAATCATATATTGACTGTGCGCTGTATTTACAGACTGGTGTAAACATGGAGAGGTATTCCTCCTGGGAAATGCATGCAATATAAATAACTAGGATCTGGAAGCTAAAGATATGATCCATCAAATGTAGGGATAATCAGATAACGCTGCAGAGATGAGAGAGGGGAGATCTGCATGTTTATCTGAGGATGGGACCCATTCTATGGACTGGGGGGTCTGGCAGGGTTGACACTGCTATATTCTCTAGGAATCCAGAGACATTCTTAGATAAGGAAAATATGTTGTAGTAAAATGAAAATGAGTAAGGATTTTTAACCCTTTTTGGAGTGAGGTGTGAGCACAGGTCTGACACACGAAAAAAAACGTGAGCATAAACAAAATATATACACCCATCAGCAATAAATTTACACTGATCAGCAATATATACACACCGATCAGCCACCACCTGCCTAATATTGTGTAGGTTCCCCATGTACCGCCAGAGCAGCTCTAACCCGTAGAGGAATGGACTCCCAAGAGGCTGTCCTGTGGTATGTGGCACCAGAAGACGTCAGCAGCAGATTCTTTAAGTCCTGTAAGCAGAACTGTAGAGAGTGGGGCAGGGACGGGTACTATAGATGGCGTGAGCTATCTGTGGAAGCATGACCACACGCCATACAAAAAATATGAAAAAATAGTATGCGTGGGTTATGCACAGCCAGGGGCAGATCTAAGGGTGTGGTGGGGGGCAGCACTGTGAGCGCCCCCCCCCCCCCTCCCCGCATATCAGTAGGTTGAGGAGACTGCTGATGTGCAGAGCAGCAGCCTTCCTGGACCCACCACAGTAGCCTGTGTTTGGCTTGGGGGGAAAGGTGACTGACAGGTAAGAATGGGTGGGGCGAACTGGCCCCTCCAACAACACCAGGCCTGGGTAATAATTAATACCCCACACGGTAGCCCTGCAGTAAATTACAGGATGGGTCCTCTATGCCTCAGACTTTTGTTTCCAGCACATCCCACAGATGCTTGATCGGATTGAGATCAAAACCTTGAACTCTTTATCATGTTACTTGAACCATTCCTGAGCAATGTTTGCATTGTGGCAGGGTGCATTATCCTGCTGAAAGAGGTCGCTGCCATCAGGGAATACTGTTGCCATGAAGAGGTATACTTGGTCTGCAACTATGTTTAGGTAGGTAAAACTTGTCAAAGTAATATCCACATGAATGCCAGTACCCAAAGTTCCCCAGATCATCACACTGCCTCCGCCGGCTTGCCTTCTTCCTATAGTACATCCTGGTGCCATCTCTTCCCCAGGTAACAATGCACACTCAAACTGGCTGTCCACAGCTTTCGGTAGTGGACTGAGCCCTGCATGGGTACTCTGACCGGTCTACGGCTACACAGCCCCACACGTAGCAAGCTGCGATGCACTGTTGACACCTTTCTATCATAGCCAGCATTATTATTTTCCGCAATTTGTGCTACAGCAACTCTTCTGTGGGATCGGACCAGGCTAGCCATTGCACCCCACGCGTTTTAGCAACCCGTAACCCTGTCACTGGCTGACCGCTTGTCTTTCCTTTTGGTAGGTACTAACCACTGTAATCTGGGAACACCCCACAAGACCTGCTGTATTGAAGATGCTCTGACCCAGTTGTCTAGCCATCACAATTTGGCCCTTGTCAAAGCCACTCAGATCCTTACGTTTGCCCATTTGTCTTGCTTCCAAAACATACATTTCAAGAACTGAGTTATCACTTGCTGCCTAATATATCCCACCCATTAACAGGTTCCATTGTAATGAGATAATCAATGTATTCACTTCACCTGTCAGTGGTTTTAATGTTGTGGCTGATCAGTGTATATGTTTTTGTATTGTATATTGCTATTACAGGTATACAATCGGGAAGCCGGCTGCCTTAATACCGACAGCCGGCTTCCTGACTGTCATATCCTGGCGAGGGTGAAATGCCGGGGCGTCTAGACGCCTGACATTTCCCCAACGCTGGGAGACCGGTGCCCGGCATCCCGATCGAACTGATGAGGACGCTGCGAGCGGACAGCCGCCGGGGGGGGAGGGTTAGGTTTAGGGGGAGGGAGGGTTAGGCACCCCCAGGGGGGACTTAGGGTTAAGCACCCCCCCCGGGGGACTTAGGTTTAGGCAGCGGGGAAGGGGGGGTTAGGGTTAGGCACTTAGAGGGTGGATTAGGGTTAGGCACTTGGGGGGGAGGTTAGGGTTAGGCACCCCTAAGGAGGGTTAGAGTTAGGGGGTTAGGTCAGTAAGTACTTACCTATCGACGATCGGGATTTCCAGCGCTGTCGGGCTTCCGCTACCGGGATCTCTTCCTCTGTCGGCCAGGCACTGCCGGGAATCGAACCACCAGCCGCATCCGGCGGTATTTCATACAGATTCCGCTATTACATAACAATAGGGATAGCAGCTTTAGCAAGCACTTCCTACTTCAGGGTACCTGAGTGAGGTGTGGATTGAATGATAGTAACTAGATAGATAATCAATAGATTAGTCTTACATATATTGGGTAGGCGGTTCAGGCATTTTGGTCATCGATTCCTATAACAACATATCACTTTTTAAAGGGGAAAGATATGTCCCAAAGTCACTAAAGACATGACAACACTGCACAACCACACACCTGAACCTGGCTAGGGCTGGAATTAGGGCCACACAAGCCTGGGGCTGAAAAGGACCGAGGAGCTGTTGTGAGAAGAGGAGGAGGTGTGGCCAGTGCTGTGTGGGTGTGCACACACACCGCACTATTAGCCCCAATGTGGAGGCCTGTGGTTGTAGTCCCATCTGCCCCATTGTTAATCTGGCCTTGAACCTGTCTCAATTATACACGTCGGACAAAATTTCATACAAAGACTATTCCATTCCATTCTATTCCGTTCACTAAGGTTTTCTACCCAAGTCTTTGTTCAAACAGCATAGTCTGTATTTTGAGTGACAGGTGATAGAGAGAAATAGAAAGGTGCAGCGCAGAAGTGGTTAACACTGGGGCCCCCACACCTTTAGCTTCCCAGCATGTCTGTGAAGTGTTTACATGAGGGCCTTGCTCTCTTCCATTACCTATGAGCCTGATAGAAGACAGATGAAGATCTCCCTATGGGAATGGCTCTTATCGCTCAGCACTGCAGAAGGGGCACCAGAGGTTAATACCAGCAGCAGCTCCCCCTTCTGGGATCCAGGGGGTTGTTTAAGAAGGTGTTAGCAGGGTATCAGAAGATAAGGCCGTAATAACATGCCAAACCCATACCTCCATCCTTTCACGCTACACCAGTAACAGGCAACCTGTGGCACTCCGACGGCTCTGGTCATGCTGTGACCAGTAGTTCCACAGCAGCGGAGGAGATCCACTATCTCTGTTCCCATCCTAGTGTAGCGACAGAACCTGTCTAGTTCAACCAGTTTATTTCCCTGTTGTAATATTTTTAATAATTAGTTTTACTGCGGATGTGTAGTTGCTACTGTATAGGAAGGAATTCATTCAATTTAGTAGATGCGACTTCTTACCTCATACCAGTTGTCCTTGGACACAAATGTGCAGATGTGTTTTCCCCCTCTATATATACTTTGTATATCTACCTATAAATGAGCCTAATCTATCAGCTGAGTTGTTAATTGATTGCCTAATTTTGAGGCATCAAACACTAATAACTTAAGTGAAAATTATACGAGTGCAATAGTGCCCCTTATACAGTGCCCCCAGTAATGACCCTTATACAGTGCCCCCAGTAGTGCCCATTATGCAGTGCCCCCAGTAGTGCCCCTTATGCAGTGCCCCCAGGAGTGCCCCTTATGTAGTGCCCCCAGTAAAGACCATTATGCAGTGCCCCCAGTAGTGCCCTTTATGCAGTGCCCCCAGTAGTGACCCTTATGCAGTGTCCCCAGTAATGACCCTTATACAGTGCCCCCAGTAGTGCCCATTATGCAGTGCCCCCAGTAGTGCCCTTTATGCAGTGCCCCCAGTAGTGACCCTTATGCAGTGCCCCCAGTGGGGTGCCGCGCGGAAGCCGACAGAGGCTGAACAGAGAGATGGAGCTGGACTGCACTTTGGATGTATCTGGTGAGGGGTGTATAAAGGTAAGTGTTGTTTATTTCATTATTGCCCTGATGAAAATTCATTGATTAATTGAAATGTTGACTTGACTGCGAGGACTCTGTGTCATATTTTCTGCATATTTGTCTGAGTGCCACCTATTGTGTGTGTATGTATATATATCATTGCATCCCCCTGGCGGGCCCATTATGCCCCAGACCGACACTGGGTCAGTCTCCCACCATGCACATTATCAGGAGAATCGGCAAACCCACAGAGCTAGGCGCAGGTTTGTTTGCGGACCCAGTGGCAAATGCAGGATGTCTAGAGGGGGTTTCCAAATGCTTGATTTTAAGGCAAGTGTGGTCAGTCCATGAAGAGGGCATAATCAGCACTTATCCAGCTATGATATACGTCATGCGAAGTATAGTGTATGGAATAATTCTGACATATACAGGACCAGCGATCACAGTAAGCCATTATATGCGGCAGTAGGACCATCCTGCCTGAGCTGAATGTTTTTATTTTAGATGTGGGCTCCATTCTAGGTCATTTGAGCAAGTTCGGGAGTCTGGGGGGGGGCAGCAAAACAACCTTGCCCTGCTCTTTACATTTATGTACAGAATATCCTTATGTACTGGATAGTGTATTATTTATTATACAGTATTAATCATTGACCCTATAGATGGTCTATATCAGTGCACTCCTAACAGTGCATGTTTTCCAGATTCGCTGGTTGGTGCACAAGTGAATACATTACTGGCTCACACATTTTAAAAGATCAGCAGATGGTGCTATTTATTTCATTTGTAACACTGAGGGGATCTTAAAAACATGCAATTTTAGTTTTATATGCTACTTCTATTGTGGTCATCATGATGTGGGCTGGGGGAGGGGTTTTTCCAGGCATCTGGAAAAAAAACCCTGCGTTTGCCTATGAGCTTGCAGATGATTCCTGTGGCTTTATTTACTAAACAACGATATTAAATACTGCCATTTTGCAATGGAGTTTTGGCAACTTTGCTGTGTCATAACTTTACTTTAAATTCTGTTGTAAAACCGCATAAAATCGTTAATTTGTAAAAGTGCTGTTTAGAAAATAAACCCCATTGAATGGCTCTGGCAGATGCAAGAGTTCCCAGTATTTTACAAATCTAGGGCCTGATACAGAATGCTAAATCACCGAACACCACCTGAATTGGTTTTTAAACCGCTTGTCTTTTAGTAGCAGACTCCCTAAAGGGGATGATCTTACAAGGTAGGGACAGAACAGTGCAACTTGTGGACATCCCCTTGGGTCAGATATATGAAAGGAGATGGGGCGTTGGCCTCTTCTGAGCATGTGCGGTCCAGTCTATATGCCAAATGCATGCAAACAAGAGGCCTCTCCAAGCAGGGGCATTGAGGGGGAGCAGGGGCACGGGTGTGACCAAGTACATGGGTCCTGTATGCTGTAGCAGCCGCCCCTCAGCATCGGGCCCTTTAGTTCCTCCACTACTCTTTGGGCAGGTTTATACTATACAACCAAAAGGGAATAATAAAGGAGACTGTGGGGTCTATTTACTAAGCAGCGTTAGGAGACAGAGTGAAAAGTGATAAGGTGCCAGCCAATCAGCTCCCAACTGCCATCTCACAGGCTGTGTTTGAAAAATGACAGTTGGGAGGTGATTGGCTGGTACCTTATCACTTTCTTATCACTTTTCACTCTGTCTCCTAACACTAGACACCTCAGGCATAAAATAGGGACTGGTGTTATGCCCCTGTAATTAATGAGTCCCCAAGGGCTATGTTCTCCAGGTATCAGCCTTGTTATGGGCAGGGTTGTCTTAAAAGCAGTGTGGGCCCTGGGCAAAGCAATGCACTGGGACCCCTACCCACCCATTCACGGGAAAAAAATGTAAATGGTCAATAAAATTAAACCCTCCTGCATGCCCATCGGACCTCCCACACATGCAGAGAGACTCTGTCTGACTGGTCTGAAGCAGACGGATGAAGTGAAACTGGGACTGAGGTGAGTACTCGTCACCGGGGGGGGGGGGGGGGGGCTAGATCAGAGTACAGTTCACCAGTGGCCGGCCTATAAAATATCACAAATTTGCCAACTGGCCACGGCTGCAGGGGGGCATGTTGGCGGGCCCCTACAAGCTTTGGGCCGTTGGGCAACTGCCCAACAAGCCCAATGGAAGAGATGGCCCTGGTTATAGGAGTACGTAGGAAGATGGCACCTGACTAGGCAGCTGCCAGAGATGTCATTTTCCCATGTGCTGTGAGATCCCCAATTCCACAGATCTGAGCATACGAAGCTGAGCAGTGATGGTAAGAGCAGGTAACAGCATCAGGCGCTCCCACACGTCTGCCAACCTGCAGGCCGCTGGCAGTTTACCTTTTATTTGAAGAGCTATTGAGAGGAAAAGGTCAGAATTTACATAGACCTCTGTAGACTAATCCTGATATATTTTTGTAGGCAATGCTTGCTGACAGCGATGGCGAAACAAGAGTGACACCAGGGTGTGTCTGTGGGGAAATACAACAATGCACCATCTCTGGATTCACATGCAGCAGAGCACACAAGCCTCCTGCATAGAGCTGTGTAACTGCAGACAGCTGTGCAAGGATAGGGGCGATGTGTGAGAGGGACCAGACCATTACTCCGTTACCTAAACTCTATTCTTTCACTTTTATAACCTGCAAGTAGGAAATATAAACCAGAATAATATACATGCTATATTGGTCCCCTGGCCCCCTACACTCATCACTGCCGCAATATATTTCAGCTGGCTCCTCGCACTCCCACTCCCATTGTTAATGTCGATTGCAGGACACGCCATTCTCCATTGTTATATTGATGTGGCAAGGTCTTTTTATTTATTTGTTTATTCATACACACATACACGCATATACACACACGCACACCATTTAAACTACTGACAGGTGAAGTGAATAACATTGATTATCTCATTACATGGCATCTGTCAAGGGGTGGGTTATATGAGGCAGCAAGTGAACACTCAGTTTTTGAAGTTGATGTGTTGGCAAGAATAAGGATTCAAGCGACTTTGACAAGGGCCAAATTGTGAAGGCTTGATGACTGGATCAGAGCATCTCCAAAATGACAGGACTTGTGGGGTGTTCAAGATATGCAATGGTTTGTACGAACCAAACTTGGTCCAAGGAAGGACAACTGGTGTACTCAAGGCTCACTGATGCGCATGGGGAGTGAAGGCTAGTTTGTCTGGTCAAATCCCACAGATGAACTACTGTAGCACAAATTGCCAAAAAAGTTAATGCTGGCTATAATGGGAAGGTCTCAGAACACTGGCTATGATGGGAAGGTCTCAGAACACTGGCTATGATGAGCAGGTCTCAGGACACTGGCTATGATGGGAAGGTCTCAGAACACTGGCTATGATGGGAAGGTCTCAGAACACTGGCTATGATGGGAAGGTCTCAGAACACTGGCTATGATGGGAAGGTCTCAGAACACAGGCCATGATGGGAAGGTCTCAGAACACTGGCTATGATGAGCAGGTCTCAGAACACTGGCTATGATGAGCAGGTCTCAGAACACTGGCTATGATGGGAAGGTCTCAGAACACTGGCTATGATGGGAAGGTCTCAGAACACTGGCTATGATGGGAAGGTTTCAGAACACTGGCTATGATGGGAAGGTCTCAGAACACTGGCTATGATGGGAAGGTCTCAGAACACTGGCTATGATGGGAAGGTCTCAGAACACTGGCTATGATGGGAAGGTCTCAGAACACTGGCTATGATGGGAAGGTCTCAGAACACTGGCTATGATGGGAAGGTCTCAGAACACTGGCTATGATGGGAAGGTCTCAGAACACAGGCTATGATGAGCAGGTCTCAGAACACTGGCTATGATAAGCAGGTCTCAGAACACTGGCTATGATGGGAAGGTCTCAGAACACTGGCTATGATGGGAAGGTCTCAGAACACTGGCTATGATGGGAAGGTCTCATAACACTGGCTATGATGGGAAGGTCTCAGAACACTGGCTATGACGGGAAGGTTTCAGAACACTGGCTATGATGGGAAGGTCTCAGAACACTGGCTATGATGGGAAGGTTTCAGAACACTGGCTATGATGGGAAGGTCTCAGAACACTGGCTATGATGGGAAAGGTCTCAGAACACAGTGCATAGCAGTTTGCTGCGTATGGAGCTGCGTTGCTGCAGACTGGTCAGAGTGCCCATGCTGACCTCTGTCCACCTTGGAGGCCTATTCATCATTACATAATTACCACTTATGATAATTATGTTTTGAACTTGAAAAAACCAAAGAACCGTTCGTAGGTATTCATCATTCCATACTGCCTAAAGTATCACTTCCGAAAAACTGCTTTTTTTGCATGTCAGTTTTTCGGAATTGCGATACTTTCCTCCTTAGCTATGCTGTCTCTGCTTTTAGCCCGCAGCCCCTGCCCGTGTCTCCCCTCTCTCAGCCACAGCCCCTGCCCTGTGTCTCCCCTCTCCCAGCCTGCAGCCATTGCCCCATTTCTTCCCTCTCTCAGAGCACCCTCCCATCTGTCACAACCCCGCCCTCCCGCCAGTGCGGCTGTATGTAAACCCTCCCCCGGTGCCTGTCCACTCCCGCGGCCGCCCTTCCCCTGCCAGCCGCCAGTGCCACTCGCCTCTCTCCCAGGTCGGTCTCCGTCCCAGCGCCCTTCCCCCGCTGGCCCCCAGTGCCACTCACCTCTCTCCCGGCCGGTATCCGTTAATAACTTGAAGACATGGGCAACGCTGGGTACTTCAGCTAGTTTTCTATATATAAGAAGGCTCAACCTCTAAAAGGGAGAATACAATTTTTTATTTAATGGACCTCAATCACTTCATTATTATTTTTATTTTATTATTAATATTATCCTTTATTTATAGGGCACCACAGGGGGAATTTCTCTCTCGCTCCAGGGCTTGCGCATGTGCAGTGCGGCCGCTGCACGTGCGCAGGGCCTTAACATTGACCCGGTTGCGAGCTCTCAGCACTTGCGACCGGATCTGAATGAGGTCCAGAGTTCCAAAGGCAGGAAACAGCACAAGCAAAGTTTTGGAGGCGGGAATGGGAGGAAGTAATCAGCTGGGAGGAGAGGTGCCAATCATTTGTAGAGCAATGTGGGCGTTGTTTGTTATAGTGTTATAAAAAATAATAATAAAACATTTGAGTAAGGAAGATGTAGTTTGCCAATATAGTTTGACTTGTGCTAAACACATTTTTATCTGATAGAGTAGTTTCTTGTCAAGACAGAGGGCCTTATTCAGACCCGGTCGCAAGGGCTGAGCGCTCGCAACCGGGTCAATGTTTGTCCACTGAGCATGCGCACGGCGGAGCCGGCTCCGATGTGCATATGCGCGAGACCCAGGTAGCGACAGGCGCCCCGTCGCTACGGGTCTCGCACCAAAGGGGGCGAGCTGTCGATGGTGATTGACAGCTCGCCCCATTTGGGAGGCGGGCAGGGGGGGTGGCCAGCTAAATGGAGGCATTCCCGATTGAACACTTGCCGTTTGGGGGCGGCCCCACTGACATCAGCAATGATGTCAGTGGGGAGCTTCCTGCTCGATCAGAGCAGGAAGCTCCCTGGGGATTGCGCTTGCCGAGACCCAACCTTAGGGTCTCGTCGCAAGCCCCGATGGTCGCGATGGTCCTGACCATCGCGACCATCAACTTGGTCACTCGCTAGAGCTGTGGGTGGTAACCCACAGCTTAGTTAGCGACCAGGAGGCCGCACTTCACACCACAAGCGGCCGCCCTCATTCAGAGCGACCGCTTGTATCTAGCGATCGACTCTGAATGAGGGCCAGAGTTTGGATGACTTCTTTTGCTCCATTTACTAAATGTAAGAAAAAAAAACCCATTGTATAACCTATGATTTGCTTTCTTCGTTATAGTGATACAAAAAATAATAACTAAACATTTGAGTAATGCAGATGTAGTTTGCCAATATGGTTTTATATTATCCAAAATGATTTTTCAGGTTCTTCTCAAGATGCCTTGGCCTCCAGAAAAAGTAGCTAACTAAGGGGTCTAGTATTTACTAAGCCTTGGATGGAGATATAGTCGACGGATATAAGGTACCAGCCAACCAGCTCTTAACTGGAATTTTTCAAACACAGCCTGTGACATGACAGTTAGAAGCTGATTGTTTGGTACCGTATCTCTGTTAACTTTATCTCCATCCAAGGCTTAGTAAATAGACCCCTAAGGAGCTATCCTATAAATGAGTGTAATAACACCTAGGATGGGATGCATCAATGCTGTAAATGCGGTCAAACCTCCAAAATATACGCTTTTCGGGGGTTTGACCACATTTTCCATATGCACCAAGCTCTGGAAAGCAAAGATTTCCGGAGCTTGGACCAGATTGCCTAATAGAAGTCTATGGGCTTCTTTTCGGGAGACTTCTCCAAGAGGGATCCAATAGTTTCCCCTCCAGGGTCCCCCGCGCCTCGCACATGCATTGACCGATGGCCAAACATGCGGAGAGGGACTCCCGGGTCATAGGGCCTTATTCACGGCCGCCTCAATGTTTGTCTAGTGCGCATGAGCACGAGGGAGCCGGCTCCTTCGTGCGCATGCGTGAGACCCGCTACGACCGACAGCGCTGGTCGTAGCGGGTCTCGCACCAAAGGGGGCGAGCTGTCGATGTTGATTGACAGCTCGCCCCGTTTGGAAGGCGGGCCGGGGGGGTGGCAGCCCAAACGGAGGCGTTCCCATGGGAACGCCTGCTTTTTGGGGAAGGCCCCACTGACATCACTAGTGATGTCAGTGGAGAGCTTCCGGCTCTGACAGAGCCAGAAGCTCTCCGGGGCTTACGACAAGTGAGACCCTACCCTAGGGTCTCGTCGTAAGCCCCGATGGTCGCGATGGTCAATGACCATCGCGACCATCACCCTAGCGGTCATTAGAGCTGTGGGTGTTAACCCACAGCCTGACAACCGAAACAGAGGCGGCCGGTCAGGATGCAAGCGGCCGCCCAGTTTCTGAGCGACCGCTTGCATCCTCCGACCGCCTCTGAATGAGGGCCATAGTCCCGGTAATCTCCACACCGCAAAGGATAGCTCTTATTGGGAGAGCTGTCCTTTGCTTAAATCATCCCACCCTTAGGGCGGGATATACTAAAGGAAAAATGCTGTAAAACCCCCGTTTTCTGTGTTTTTACTGCATTTTCATATGTACTAAGCCCCGGCCGCCCTATTTTCGGTGTGGAGGGTAATGCCAGAAAAACTGGCGTTACTCTATAGAAGCCTATGGGCTTCTTACCGCATCATGCTCCTGACGATTCGCCGCCGCCCCGCAGCCGCCCAGCACTGGCCCCCACTCACCTCAGTCTCCTGGTTGCCGGCCCGTGCTCCTCCTGGGTCCTCCGCCTCTTTCTCCTCCTAATCTTCTTCCGGATGCAGGGAGGAGGAGCCTGGGACTTCCTGCACAGGTCTCCAGCAGGAAGTTCCCGGGGCTCGGAGGGGGCGGAATCCCACGGAGACCCCCTCACCCGGCGTCAGCTGCTTCGCAAAGGGCAGCCTTTATTGCGAGAGCTATCCTTTGCGATACTAATCGCATATGACTGGGCATACGCAGCAAGGTTAGTACATCCCGCTCTTAGTGAGAAGTATGTAGCTTGTTTCTTAGTATTGCCATCATACAGTGTTCTTATGGGCAAGTAATAGACTGCTTTACCATTGCTTTATCGTATATTGGGCCTGATTCATTACGGATCGCAACTGCAACAGCGTACGCAGTTGGCCAATTGTTGCGTACTGCGCATGCGTATGCATCACAGTGTGTGTGCACGATAGCTACACTGCGATTGCACTGTGATTACGCAGAGCACAGTAAGCCATCGCACAGTGATTGAGAAACACGGTTGGAGAAACCTACGCGTGCCTGTCCGTTTAAACTCTGTTGCATGGGCGTGCATAAATTAGCCACTGCGACGGCATACGCAGTTTGAGCGCTCACTGCGAACGACGAGGCTAGCAATTTCTGACCTGTTGTAATTGTGCGTGAGGGGCCGATGTTACTCGATGTTCCCGATGTATACACATGACTGCAAGGTTTTACGGTTGTGAGATAGCAGTAGTGGGCGGCAGTGGGCATCTCCATGCTGGCTGTGCGACGGCATTGCAATAGCATTCATTAGCATATTTTCGCAGCGGTACTGCGTGCATAATCGCAGCTGTGACCGTTGTTATACAGGCCCGTTGTCATACTGTAAATCATGTTCCCAATGCTTTGTGAAATCTGAGAAATTGGATAATGGGCTGCTCGCAAGTGGGTTGATGGTGGCCCAGTGCGCACGCAGGCGTGCTCACTGCGTGTGCGCGAGCCCTGGAGCGAGCGCAAAAAGCACTCGATCCGTGGCTCACTACAAAAGGGGCGGCTGTCGATGTTGACCGACATTTCGTCCCATTTTGTAGGCGTGGCGTGGCGGTGGCTTCACAAATGGCCGTTTGTGGGCGGCCCCACTGACATCACCAGTGATGTCAGTGGGAGAGCTTCCGGCTCTATTAGAGCCAGAAGCTCTCTGGGGCTTGCAGCCATGAGACCCTATCACAAGGGTCTCGTCGCAAGCCCGATGGTCGCGATGGTCTTGACCATCGCGACCAGGGGTGCCGAGAGGGGGGGTGCGGGTACAGATTACCCGGGCCCGGGCTTCCTGAGGGGCCCGGCGGGGGCCCGGGTCTGGCGCCCCCCCCTTACAGCCCCCAGCAGCTGAGCTGCAGTTGGAGACTGCTCGTGGCTGCTGAGCAGCAGCCACAGCAGTCTCCTATGCCTGTGCGGGGGAGCGATCACACTGATCGCGCCCCCCTGGCTTTGCGCCGGGCTGAGGGGGCTCAGAGCGCCCCCCCTCCCCAGCGGCTGCAAATCTTTTAAAAAAAAAATTCTGTCACCAAGGGGGCGTGGCCATGCCTCCAGCGATTAGGCCACGCCCCCTATTACCGGGGCCCGCCACGGCTCTTGGCGGGCCTGATCGCGACCATCATCCTGGCCGATCGCAATAGCTGTGGGTGGTCACCCACAGCTGTGCAAGCGGCCAGGAGGCCGCTCCATAAAAAAAAACTCCCTGATTCAGAGCGAGCGCTCTCAAAGAGCGTCCGGCTCTGAATCAGGGCCGTAGTACAGAATAGAGAGGATACATCTCAGATGTCCTGAGCCAAAGCAGAATTCTACAAATAGAATATTAAGGCAAAATGACAGATAAAGGGCCTCATTTATCAACAAGTGCTATTCTTGTTATCACTCGTTATTAATGTTAAATGGTGCTCCAACCAATTGGTCATGTTTGGATATTTAAAGCACATTTAGGGGTAAATTTACTAAAGGTCGATTTTAATTGATGAAGTGTTTCAGGGGCTAAAACGCACAGAATAGTGATCCATAGTGAATCAGGCCCAGAATCCTAAAGACCTCGAGAATGTATAATGAGTGGTTGACCGTGTCAAATGCAGCAGAGGGGTCCAAGAGAATTCGAGTTATGTCATCACAATTTAGAAGTGATCAAGGGGTCTATTCATCATCACTTAATTTCTACAAAAGCAGGTGAACATGAACATTTTCACCTGCAAATGTAGAAATTAAGGACCTCATTCAGAGGCGGTCGCTCAGTAATATATGCACGCCCTTAAAACGCCCTTTTTAAGGTCAACCACACCTGCGTGCACACCACCACACCCCCGTTCACAAGCGCTTTCCCTTGTAACCACCCACAAATGGCACGAAATGTCAATCACAGCTACGACCTTGTAGTGACTAGTGAGCAAGAGGATTGCGGTCGGGAAGACAGGCTTGCGCACGCGCACGCGCACTGCCAGGTACATGTATGCGCAGTTGAAAAAAACATCGCTAGCTACGTCCAATCGCTCCGTGCGACTGCCGCTGAATGAGGTCCTAAGTGTCCGGGCCATTCATCAAGAAGATAAAGCAGGAGATATCACAGATATCTCTTGCTTACCTTTCTCTCCCAGAATGGCCCGCTGTCCCCATACACTAGTATCACAGATATCTCCTGCTTACCTTTCTCTCCCATATGGCACCGCTGTCCCCATACAATAATATCACAGATATCTCCTGCTTACCTTCCTCTCCCAGAATGGCCCACTGTCCCTATACACTAGTATCACAGATATCTCCTGCTTACCTTCCTCTCCCAGAATGGCCAGCTGTCCCCATACACTAGTATCACAGATATCTCCTGCTTACCTTCCTCTCCCAGACTGGCCAGCTGTCCCCATACACTAGTATCACAAATATCTCCTGCTTACCTTTCTCTCCCAGAATGGCCAGCTGTCCCCATACACTAGTATCACAGATATCTCCTGCTTACCTTCCTCTCCCAGAATGGCCAGCTGTCCCCATACACTAGTATCACAAATATCTCCTGCTTACCTTTCTCTCCCAGAATGGCCAGCTGTCCCCATACAATAGTATCACAGATATCTCCTGCTTACCTTTCTCTCCCAGAATGGCCCGCTGTCCCCATACACTAATATCACAGATATCTCCTGCTTACCTTTCTCTCCCAGAATGGCCCGCTGTCCCCATGCACTAGTATGGAGATAGAATTCATAAAGCTCCAAAAATACAATATTTTCGGAGCTTGACTGCGGAAGTATTCGCCATCTGCAGATAGCGTTTGATCCCGCTCGCAACCCGCTCTTTCCCTCCGCCCCTGTCTGGCTCCATCCGCCGGGACTTCTGCGCTTTGGGGAGATCGCTGATTTTCAGATCAGCAGTCTCCAAGCCGGAGCAATAATTAATTGCTCCGGCGCACGCGTTAAGTTAGTATGTTAATTATCGGGGTCCGATAGTATAATATACATGAATAGTATGTATGTATATATATATATATATATATATATATATATATATATATATATTATGCTCCGTGTGGCTTGGTGGGGAGGGGGGTTGGCTCTGTGTCGCTTGGAGGGGGCCCCCACAAAGCCTTCATCCATCCCGGGGGTGGACAGTGGGAGAAAAAGTGGGTGGACGTTTTCTCTTTATGGTGAGGGTGTTCAGGAGGGGGGGGTTGTATGGGGGGGTTGAGGAGAGAATCTTATGTATAAAAGAGACTTTTGGGTCTAGAAGTCTGAGTGGAATTGAGTGATTGGATGTATATTTGTTTGGCAGGATCCCAAGCTTAGGAGCAGTGATTAGCAATATATGTGAGGACGTATTAATAAGTGCAAGGCTTTTGACGTTGATGTTCTACTTTTGGCCAGTTTTTCAAAGCAGCCTAGGGCTTGATTCATTACCGAGCACAACTGCGTTTACTCGTGCAGATGGACGATTGTTGCTTTCTGCGTATGCATCGCAGTGCGCATGCACAAAGGTCTCACTGTGATCACACTGCGATAACAGACCCATCGCAGAGCAATTGACATGAGTGAGCGCTTGGTGGTGGTGACGGGGGGTGGTCGGCGAAACGCAGGCGTGTCTGTGCGTGTGTGAACGTCGTTACAGGGGCATGCTTAAATTGTCCATTGCGATGCCATACGCAGCTTGAGGTCCCACTGCGTGCGACGAGGTTAGCAATTGCTGAGTAAGGTCTGACCTTGTGCAATTGTGCGTGAGGCTACGATGATACTCGATGTTACCGATGGTTTTGCTGTTTTGCTAAGTATTACGGATTTAAAAGGATGTGGGCGTACTTATGTGAGGCTGCGACAGCATAGCGATTACAAACATTCGCATAATTTCACAGTGGGTCTGCATGCATGATCGCAGCTGCGATCGCAATAGCGAACCGTAATGAATCAGGCCCTATTTCTTTAATGTGCCATGAGTGAAATTAGGGTTAACTCTGAGAAGAGAGTCTTTTTGGTGATACTTGATCAATGGGCGCTTACAGGATACCATTTGAGATGTGGAATAGCCAGATCAGGGGAGATGAGATGTTGCATAGAAGTGGAAACATTGGCATATCTATAATTGGGAGGCCATGTTCCCAGAGATTTGCGCAATAGAGAAGTCTCTTGGAGCATAGCGCAGATGCAAATATTGTCACACTAAGTGGAAAAGGCTGTGTATTTGTAAAAAAAATTGTCGTACTGTAAGTTGTAGCGCAGTGTGTTAATCTTTTCTTATTCATAAAAAAATCTTGTGACACTTTAAGTGGAAACTTCACAATTTTACAATTTAATAACACAAAGTTTGCAATAAAAAAATGCAACTTTTCACTTCTTTCTTCAATCATGAATAAATGATTAGTCTACTCTACATGCCGACTACAAGACCACAACAAGGTGCTAAATAACGTGCATTATATATTAAACATAATGACATCACAAACACTTCAGCTGAGATTCACAGAAACATATTTTCAAAAGGTGAAAAGAGAGGATATGGTTTAAAAAATGGAATAAAGCAGCTAAAACTGCATTCTCTGATTATAGTGTCCCTACTCCCTACCCATGGCCAGGCCCAGCGACAGAGGGGGACTAGGGGCACAGCCGTACGGGCCCCGAGGTTCTAGGCCCCGGGAGGGGCCCACAGACAGTCCAAATTGTAATGAGTCAAACTGTCTCATACAGTACAGTGGCGCAGTGCTGGGGGCCATAGCAATGAAGGAGGAGGTGATCCGTCCCTCCTCCTCCCTGTAATATTATGCATTAGATATGCCTAAAGTTTGAGGACTACTTTGTACCAAGAAAAAATGTGACATATGAAAGATATAAGTTTTTCACTTGTGATCAGAAGAATGGAGATAGATTTGATCAGTATGTTACAAAGCTGTAATCAATTGCATGAAGTCAATCTTTGCAAGGCATGGTGTTCCTATGGAGGTGTTCACTGACAATGGTCCTCAGTTTTCCTGTGCTGAATTTAAACAATTTGCTGATGATTGGGAATTTGTCCATACTACGTCAAGTCCCCACTATCCATGGTCAAATGGATTGGTGGAAAGTTCAGTAAAAACTGTCTCATGAAAAAAGCGCAGGAAGGTAAAGAAGATTTCTACAAAAGATCTACCGCAGTACACCTCTGCAGAATGGATTCTCTCCAGCACATATGTTGATTGGAAGGAGAATTAGAGCAAATCTTCAAATACATGATGAACTGCTTAAAACGCATAGTTCAACATTAGTCAGACTGAGTAAGGAACGACAACAGGTGAAACAAAAACTGTTCCATGATAGACGAGCAAATAGCCTGTCTGATCTTAGATCGGGAGACGAAGTCCATCTCAGAGACTATGAGAAAAGCATTTGGATGCAGAAAGGTACTGTGCAAGCACAAGTAGCACCAAGTTCTTATACTATACGCACAGAGCGTGAAACAGAAGTAAGAAGAAATCGTGTGGATTTAAGATCTCAACCTAACCAACATGAAGACAACATGACTGAAGAATATCCTTCATCTGACATGTATGATAATCTGGATAACGGTGAACAAACCATGATTCAAGAAAGGTCCAACATGGTTGATGAAACACAGACTGAGGGGCCTATTCATTAAACTTAAAAATTCTCTAGAGATAATTAGCTTTAGAACTCTCATGGAGTTCTAGCTAATTATAGGTGGAATTCATCATTCCACCTCTCCATAAGTATCTATTCCGAAAAGCTGTCATTTTTGCGATGACAGCTTTTCGGGATATAGATACTTTTCCCTGCCTACACTACCTTATCGCATCTGGAAACAGTGCTGCGCATGCGCTGTTACATCTGTAAAACCAGTGCATGCGCAGCACTGCCTACAGATGCGTTAAGTTTGTGTACCCCCCCCCCTACCTGTCCGCGCAGCAGCCTCCGGCTCCGTCCTGCTGGTCTGTCATGTGGTTTCCCAGCAGACCACAGGACAGATTAGAAAAAAAAATATATATTTTTTTCTTTTTCTAAACTTTCTTGTGCTCTGCTGGGGAGCACACATGTCCGACCAGCCTCAGGAGCCTGAGGACGGAGCAGAGCGCCGGAGGGACTCGTCGGGGGACCTGCACACGCGAATACAGGTAAGTTTCACCTGCTATTCGCCACCTCACAGTGGTGAATAGTAACTGCATCAATTTCCGAAAATTTATAATTTTCGGAATTTGATGAATACCACAATTTCCACATCCCCATACTAATGTATGGGGAGTGTGGAAATTAACACAGGGGAACTTAGCAAGGAGATATCTGTGATATCTCCTGTGCTAAGTGGCTACATGAATACCAAAATAACGTTATTTAAGGAAAATGTCCTTAAAAACGTTATTTTAGTGTTGATGAATAGGCCCCTGTGTATGAAAGATCCAAAAGAGAAATTCGCAGACCTGAGAGACTTATTGAAACATGTTAGATGATATTCTTAACATATTACATTGTTGAATTGTTGCACGGAAGGATACAGGGCTTATCTTTAAAGAAAAGAGGATGTGATGTTATTGCATTAGATATGCCTAATGTTTGTAGACACTCCCTAACTTGTATGTGAAAGTCTGGATCTTCAGTGACTTTACCTAGGACCATGGGGAATGCTGAGAAGTGGGTGTAGTCTGGTGTACAGTATGTCTATAGTTTGCAAATGGCTGAATAAAGAGCATAGCAGTTGAAACCCATGCATCAGTGTCCATATTGAATGCATATACAAGCATGCAAACAAAACACTCCCCACTCGTCTCCTCCCCTGTTTTCTCCTCCCCTTACCTTCTTATCCTAGACTGCAGATGCCGGGGGGCCTGACGTCACACTGTAGTGTCCGGCCTGGCACAGACAACCTGATGTAGACAGCATCTCCTGGTACAGGGAAGAGATAGATAGTGCCTTCCGTACAGGCACAAGAACTGGGTAAAAGGTGAGTGCTCTCTCTCTCTCCCACCGTTCCTTATCTCTCCTTCCTCGTCCCCGCTCCATTATTCTCTCTCCCCCCTTCCTTTCTCTCTCTCTCCCCCCTTCCTTTCTCTCTCTTTTCCCCCCCTGCCAGGGATGGGGGGGCCCTAAATAAATGTGTATGCCGGGCCTCGTAATTTCTGTTGCCAGCCCTGCCCATGGCCCCTCACCCTGAATTTCAGCGAGTCAGAGGGGTAACTCCATGCAACCGTATTCCAGAGTGCAACTGCTCCTCCTGTAGCCCAGGTCAGAAGATGTGTAGGGGGTGTGGTGATATGGACTAAAATGGAGCTCACATCCACTAAAGTGGACAATGAATCCCCAATCTAACAGGGAGTGGAGCTGTAATTTATACACAACACAGGATGGGATGACGAAATAGGCTTGGGTGATGGTATAATCTGGGGTGATGTATACATCATCCTCTTCACACAATATTAATTTGTCCCCGCTGGAATCGACCATTACAGGTGCCTGTGTAAGTTTTGCACATAATTGACGGTAAAGGTCTTTCTCGTAGAATTTGTAGTTCATTTTGATGGACATAATCATTTCCACATTTTGGGGAAGTAGTCTCAGGCCGATCACTGACAAGGTTCCCAGCTGTGCTGAAAACTCTTTCTGAGTACACACATGAAGGTGGGCAGCTCAAGTAAAGCAAAGGCAGTTTTGAGTAAGGGCCTCCAAATTGCCTCTTTTTCCTGCCAGTAGTTCTTAAATCTCTTCAGATCTGTGGGCCTGATTCAGACCCGCTCGCGAGCGCTCGCAAGCGGGTCGATGGTGCTCTAGTGTGCATGCACACGAAGGAGGGAGCTCCATCGTGCGCATGCGCGAGACCCGGGGAGTGACGGGGAAGCCGTCGCTCCAGGTCTCGCACCAAAGGTGGGCGTGCCGGGGGTGTGGCTGCCAGACGGAGGCGTTCCCATGGGAACGCCTACCGTCTGGGTCCGACCCCACTGACATCACTAGTGATGTCAGTGGGAGCCAAAATCACTCCAGGGCTTGCGGTCACCGAGACCCTACCGCAGGGTCTCGTCGCAAGCCCGATGGTCGCGATGGTCTTGACCATCACGACCATCATCATGGACGCTCGCATAAGCTGTGGGTGGTAACCCACAGCTATGCGAGCGTCCAAGAGGCCGCTCCAAGTTTAGGTAGGGGGGCCGTGATTCAGAGCGAGCGCTCTGGTCAGAGCATCCGGCTCTGAATCAGGCCCTGTGTCCGTTGGGAAGATGAAACAATGTTTTCATCCCTTCAGGGATGAAAATCCACTCCCAGCAGCAGGCATGGTGCTCAAGATTTCTCAAGAAAGACACAACGTAAGACTTAGGGGCCTATTCATTAACACATAAAATTATCTGGAGGTAATTAGGTTTAGAACTTGCATGGAGTTCTACCTAATTACCAGAGGAATTCATCATTCCTCCACCCCATAAGTATCTATTCCAAAAAGCTGTCATTTTTGCAATGACAGCTTTTCAAAAAATAGATATTTTTCCCTGCCTGCTCTAACTTACCACAGCTGTAATCAGTGCCGTGCATATGCTATTACATCCGTAAAAGCAGCGCATGCGCAGCACTGCCTACAGCTGCAGTAATTCTGTCCCGCCCCCCAAAACCCCTCCGCTCACCTCCCCCCTGTCCCCCACTTACCTGGATGCTTTTTTTTCAATACTCTACATTTCTTTTACGTTTTTTTCTTTCCGCCCCCTTGCCGAAAAAAAAAAAAAATAAGATTTGCAGCGCCGCAGAGCGGCACTGCGCGCCGGAGAGGGGGGCACTCTGAGCCCCCTCAGCCCGGCGCAAAGCCAGGGGGGGCGCGGTCAGTGTGATCGCTCCCCCGCACAGGCATAGGAGACTGCTGTGGCTACTGCTCAGCAGCCACGAGCAGTCTCCAACTGCAGCTCAGCACACGCTGTGTGCTGGGCTGCTGTGAGGGAGGGGGGGTGGCATCAGACCCAGGCCCCCGCTGGGCTCCTCAGGAAGCCCAGACCCGGGTAATCTGTACCTGCTCCCCCCTCTCTCGGTGCCCCTGTGCATATGCATTAACATATGCGATCAGTAGCACAAAGGACAGCTCTCCCATAAGAGCTGTCCTTTGTGATCTGCCCTGCTCTGTGGACTTCTGGGTTCATGACCAGGGAGTCCATCTGCGCATGCGCAGAGTGACGCGGCGGCCACGGGGCATGCTGGGAGGGATCCGATCAGATCTCTCATATCAGCGCGATGCAGTAGAAGCCCATAGGTTTCTATAGGGTAACGCCAAAAGCTGGCATTACCCTTCACATTGGAGCCCGGCGGCTAGGAGATTGATGCATACGGAAAATGCGGTAAACAGGGGTTTTACCTCATTTTACGTTTAGTGTATCCCAGCCTAAATCTTATATCTTGCGCTTGTCCACATATATGTGCTGGTTAAGTGGCAGTTTGGAGGCCACTAACTAACTATGTTTTTTTAATGTCCCTGTACAGGTTGGGAAATGCTTTTTCATGTGGAAGCTTTGCAAACGATTATTTAACAGTCAATTGTTTTGGAAAGCACTACTACAAGTCTTCCTGGTCCCCTTCTGGGATGAAAAAAAATCCACTCCCAGCAGCAGGCATGGCGCTCAAGGATTCTTCTGGGGCAAGGACTGATGTGAATGTGAATTAGTAAAAAATTTTTGTAAATGCCTCTCCTCCTCCCCTCCCCTTCTCCCTCATAAATTGACTTTGATAGTAAATTTAATTTTTTTTTTTTATTCCAATCAACCCTTCCTGTCCCTGCCTTCAACTACATACATACTTCAACTCCCTTAGGCCTCTCTTGAATAATAAAAACATTTGTTCCCTGATGAGCCATGTTGGAAGTTAAACTGCCACGTGTTTGTGCCGCCCAATGCTGCCACATAGCTTATTCAGCCAGCTAGCTTGAAGCAAATTTTGGGCCTAAACTGGATGAAAACAATATAGTGAGCTGTGAGGTGGTCAAAATTGACTGGAAATGAGTGGAAATAAATGTTATTGAGGTTAATAATACTGTAGAAACAAAAACAGGCCCAAATTATGTGATTTGAGCTGTTTTTATGGGTTTTTTTTAGAAAAAGTACAGATCCAAAACCAAAACCTCAAAGCAAATCATGGAAGGGCGGTTTTGGCAAAACCAGGGGAGATACAGATCCAAAACTAAAAAACGGGGGTAATACAAAGATGCAGCATCAGACGCAGATCAGTCGACTACCAAAGTTCTCAGTAACCCTATGGTTGCTCAGAATGGCTGCCGGAACTGAGAAGGCGAGATATTTTTACTGTATACTGGATCACAGTGGCAGTTTGTGACACTCCCCCAAAACAACTGCGTTTTTGTCACCACTCCCCGTTACTTCCCCCAAAATGCTCCCTGACTGTCAATCACTCTGCAACCAAATCCTTGGTGCAACCACCGTCGGTAATGAAACTTGACACATTCACAGTGCAACTCATATGCATATGATCACTGATAATCCATCAACTGAGTAAACATCAGCTCTGCCTCCATCAGGGGTGTATCTACCCATTGGCCAGGATGGCACTCGCCAAGGGGCGCCGACTAAAGGGGGGGTGCCGACTAAAGGGGGGGCGCCGTCCAGCAATGTCACCAGCAGCCTCGGGGTGGACTACCCCTGCTAGTCCCCCAGCCCCACAAGTGTAGGGCAGACCGCAGTGAGAGTGGTCTGCCCTACACAGTTTACAAACACACAGCCGCCAGCAGCAGCTGTGTGTTTGTTATACCAGCCAGCCAATGAGAGTCAAACTCTCATTGGCTGCTGTGTCGTCCATGGAAGGAGCCGGCTGGAGCTCACTCATGAGCTCCGTCTTCCGGCTGCCCCCGCAGCGGGTGATGAGAGAGGCATCATGACGTCTCTCTCGTGCAAGAGAAGAGCCGGGACTCAGAGCAGACAGCGGTGGTCGCGTCAGGAGCGGGGTCAGGTAAGTTGTGGGGTTTTTTTTATGTGTGTATGTGTATATCTGGTACAGTAGGGGGTGGCCGCTACTGGGGGCACTTTATGGGGGGGGGGTGCCTGCTACTGGGGGCACTGTATAGGGGGCTCAGTGCTTGCGACCGGGTCTGAATCAGGCCCAGAGTGAGATCTCTCTCTCAACAGATCATCTTGGTGAAACCATGCTGCACTGCAGGTGGGGCAGATTTAAAATGTGCAGAGAGATTTAGATTTGGGAGGGAGGTGTCCAAACTGACATCTAAAGTGCAGTGTAATAATAAAGCTGTGCAGTATTTGTGGGCTACATGTAAAAGCAGCCAGTATTTATCCCGCATGTAAAAAAAAAAATTATGTATTTACACCCCTTGCATTGCAATATGGTTTGTCCAGGCACACAGTTAAGTGCTATCTCTCTTTCTATTCCCAACTCTGAATCAGGCCCTCAGTACGGATCGCAGCTGCATAATCGTATGCAATGAATCTGTGAAAATATGATAATGTCTGCCAGCGCTTGGCCAGCATAGAGACACCCACTACTGCCTTCTCATATCTGTAATACCTCGCAGTCCTGCATATTCATCTGTAACATCGGCCCCTCACGCACATTTACAGCAGGTCTGACCTGTCTCAGAAATGGCGTCTCGTCACACGCAGGGAGCACTCAGGCTGCGTAGGCAATCGTAGTGGCTAATTTATACACACCCATGCAACGGCGTTTAAACGGACAGGCACGCCTGCGTTTCTCCAACCACTCCCCCGTCACCATCCCAAAACACTCTCGACGATGGATTCCTCAGTGCGTCCGTAATCGCAGTGCGATTGCCACATGCATGCAGTGCATAGGCATATGCAGTACGCAACAATCGACTGATCTGCATATGCAGTTGCAATTGCGATCCATGCTGAATCAGGCCCAAAGTCCCTCTTTTTCTTACCTGTCATAATTGCCATTCAGGTGATACAATTTAAAGCAGATAATAGCACATAGTTTAGTACACGCCTTTTTATCCTGTGGACGCCAGTTTAACCCATGTTGTTATAGTAAGCCTTGCTCTTACCATGCATATTACACTATGGATATTATGTATGAGCAGTCCCTCTGTGGGGCAGTGACATCACTCCCCACTTGTGTATACTACAGTGATCCCAGCTCTTCTTGCTGCATGAGTTGGAAAAATGTTACATCTCAACGTCTAACGAACAAATGCAGGATTAGAACTATCATATTACTGTTTTGGGGTGGGTAATGTAACCAACTGGTGGGTTAGAAATTGAATACATATCCCTTTATCAAAGAGATTACTGGCTCCCCTAGGACACATGAGACTTCGCTATTTGATGCTCATGCACCCCTACTAGCAGACCAGCAATGCTTCTCTATGGGCCTGATTCAGAGCCGCTCGTAAGTGGCCGCTCGTTCGTTCCGACCGATGTTCGCACAACTGCGCATGCGTACGGATTTTAATACGCATGCGCGAACCAGTCAGTGCGGCCGAAAATCGTGTGCTCGCTAAATAGCGAATGCCTGCTATTTTGAGTGACAGAATGAGGCGTTCGTGGGTGGTAACAGGGGAAGGTGCTTGAAAACGGGGAGTGGAGATCAGAACGCAGGCATGCCTAAAGGTCAAAACGGGCGTTTTAAGGGTGTGCATAATTACTAAAGCAGCGTCATCGATCACGTCACTTGGTTGTTTTATAGTTAGAGCTGCTCGCATGATTGTGGTAGGAAAAACCAACCACAAGAATAGCGAGCAGTTCATACGCCGTCCGATGTACTCGATTAATCTAATAAATAGCGGACATGACATAGGATGCGAGCGGCCAGGGGGCGTAGTTTTCCAAAAAACTACCGCAAATTTTGTTCGCTCGTTCAGACATAGAGGCGTCAACAGACCGCAAAGAGCGAACGGTTAATTTAAATAGCCACCCCCTTTTTCTGGACGAGCGAGCGCAAATAGCGTCCGGCTCTGAATCAGACCCTATGTGAACAACTGTGCACAATCCATCTCCTAGTGCACTACAAGATAGGTGTACATTCAACTTTATCTCTTTGGAAACTCTCCAGGCTACTGTAACTAGCATTGCAAATAGGTGGTGCTGCAGCAAATGTGCATACAGTATAAATATCGCATCACAGTCCAGCCTACGACTAAGGCCAGGTACACATCAGAACGACGTCCAAAAGACGTGATGGTCGTTCCAATTCCCCTTCATCACAGAACAAATGATATATAGAGGGTACACACTATGCTACCTTAGGAACGACGGCAGAATTTCTCATGTCGGAGCATTGTATCCAATTGATCTGTTCTCCTGTGCACACCATGCAATCATCTTGCAGATCACTGGCAGGTCAGAGGTAAGACTGAACCTATATATATTGTGGTCTCCCGGCTGAGCGTACACACTGCACAGTGAACACCACAACGTGCACAACATCTTCCCATCTGGCGTGCAGCACATCAGATGTGAAGATGCGATGAACGACGCACGTGAACACGCGATTGAGCGTACACACTATGCGATGTGAGCGATATCATATGTCGTCCCAATTTGCCTGAAAACGACAAATCGTCCAAAATATTGCCTAATGTGTACCCCACCTAAGTCTATGTTACGAGTTACGAACACCAACTTATTACTTTAAACATCATTTTACTACAAACATAACTGCTTGATTTATCCTAATTTTTGTCTTTAATTAATCATGAGAGTGAGGAGACATTGGGTCTATTTGGGTTTTCTACACTGGTCGTATGTGTTCGGTATACACTACAGGTTAGACATTTATTATGTTGAAATTACACATTTTAACACTGTCACATTGTTAATATGCCAACATACTGTTTTTCTTCTCAATCTGTCCCTAACCCTAATGCTAACCGTAATGGGAACCATAACCCTAACGCAATGTCAATATTTCCCATTTTGCAAATGTCGACATCAATGTCGAACTTCTGCTGTTGACATTGTGAATATCGACATATTGAAAAGAGACATGGTGACTAGATACTGGTAGAAATACATCTAGAAATGAGTTTTTCAACAAAAGAACATAAGTACAGAATATCCTGCCTCCTTACCCATAGACCCATGCTTTATTAATAGTGGCAATCTCATAACCTGCAAGCACAAGACATACTTTCAGTCCCATATTAGCTGGTTCCTATTTAGCCTCACATCCATGTCTAGAAACCCCAGGCCGGTGCTGGGATGTACATTTTGAGGTTTGTCAGATCTACCCATCCCATGTGTGAGCTGTCAAAAGGAAATATTATGCGAACTTGAATTTCCCTCTTGGAATATAGCGAGCCAATATTTGTCTTCAGGTTAATATTCAAATCCTATTTAATGTACAGTTGTGCTTGGCAGCTTCAGCCAGCTGAGTAATTCAACCCAAGAAAATATGAATGTGCAATTAGCAGCCACATTTACCAGAGAATGACTCGCTAATCCTTGAGACAGGGGGGTCAATATTTATTCCTTGCAGGAGATGTGATGATATTTACACAGGATATGTACTTATACCCTCTAATTAGGCCCTTGTAAGGCTATTACTACAATAGGATGCCATTAAGCTAACAGCACTGTATTATAGTTGTTACACATGACATCTCCTGTTCTCTCTTTTCTGGGTACAGAATGCTGCACGGAGCTTACAGCCTGGTATCAGTGACATGTGTAGCACAGTGCTTGGATCTGTACACAGAAACAGTGGGCCTAATGCTGAGCGCTCGCAAGCGGGTCGATGTTGGCCCAGTGCGCATGCGCACGACGGAGGCGGCTCCGTCGTGCGCACACGCGAGACCCGGATAGCGACTTGCAAACCGACGCTCCAGGTCTCGTACCAAAGGGGGCGTGCTGTCGATGTTGAGTGACAGCACGCCCCCTTTGGTGGGCGTTCCGGGGGCGTGGCTGCCCAGACGGAGGCGTTCCCATGTGATGTCAGTGGGTGGACTTCTTGCTCTGTAAGAGCAAGAAGTCCACTGGGACTTGCGGCAACGAGACCCTACCACAAGGGTCTCATCGCAAGTCCGATGGTCGTGATGGTCTTGACCATCGCGACCATCATCCTGGCCGCTCGCACTAGCTGTGGGTGGTCACCCACAGCTATGCGAGCGGCCAAGTGGCCGCTCTAAAAATACAATAGGAGGGCACTGATTCAGAGCGAGCGCTCTGAAAGAGCATCCGGCTCTGAATCAGGCCCAGTGTTCTAGAGTCTGTTCCTGAATACAGGGCCTGATTCAGAGCCGGACGCTCTTTCAGAGCGCTCGCTCTGAATCAGTGCCCGCCTATTGTATTTTTAGAGCGGCCTCCTGGCCGCTCGCAAAGCTGTGGATGACCACCCACAGCTAGTGCGAGCGGCCAGGATGATGGTCAAGACCATCGCGACCATCGGACTTGCGACGAGACCCTTGTGGTAGGGTCTCGTTGCCGCAAGTCCCAGTGGACTTCTTGCTCTTACAGAGCAAGAAGTCCACCCACTGACATCACTTGTGATGTCAGTGGGGCCGGCCCTAGACGGTAGGCATTCCCATGGGAACGCCTTGGTCTGGGCAGCCACGCCCCCGTTACGCCCACCAAAGGGGCGTGCTGTCACTCAACATCGACAGCACGGCCCCTTTGTAGCGAGACTCGGAGTGACGGCATGCCCGTCGCTATCTGGGTCTCGCGCCTCCGTCGTGCGCATGCGCATTGGGCCAACATTGACCCGCTTGCGAGCGCTCAGCGCTCGCGAGTGGGTCTGAATCAGGCCCACAGTGTTTTACATTACCCAAATTCTGTTTCTGCATCGACTATCCATTAAAAGCTCAGTGATTGAGGGTAATGTGTATACCCAGACAAATGTTCTGGACCTGGCATCTGAGCACAATACCATGCTTTCAATGTCCCTGTAAAATCCACTGGATACTGTGCAACATATTCACCATCCAGATAAATGATCTGTGCTGAATGTCTGGGTACTGTACCACAAATTCACAATCTAGGTAAATGTTCTGAGCTGCATGTCTGGGTACTGTACCCCAAATTCACAGTCTAGTTAAATGGCTCTATGCTTGATGTCTGGGTACTGTACCACTAATTCTCCGTCCAGGTAAATGCCATGTGCTGGATGTCTGGGTACTGTACCACTAATTCTCCGTCGAGTTAAATGCTCTGTGATGGATGTCTAGGTACTGTACCACTAATTCTCCGTCCAGGTAAATGCTCTGTGCTGGATGTCTGGGTACTGTACACCAATTTCACTGTCTAAGTAAATGCTCTGTGCTGGATGTCTGGGTACTGTACCACTAATTCTTCTCCGTCCAGGTAAATGCTCTGTGATGGATGTCTGGGTACTGTACCACTAATTCTTCTCCGTCCTGGTAAATGCTCTGTGCTGGATGTCTGGGTACTGTACACCAAATTCACAGTCTACATAAATGCTCTGTGCTGGATGTCTGGGTACTGTACACCAATTTCACTGTCTACATAAATGCTCTGTGCTGGATGTCTGGGTACTGTACACCAAATTCACTGTCTAGGTAAATGATCTGTGATGGATGTCTGGGTACTGTGCACCAATTTCACTGTCTACATAAATGCTCTGTGCTGGATGTCTGGGTACTGTACACCAATTTCACTGTCTACATAAATGCTCTGTGCTGGATGTCTGGGTACTGTACACCAAATTCACTGTCTAGGTAAATGATCTGTGATGGATGTCTGGGTACTGTGCTATGTATTGAGCATCCAGGTAAATACTCTGTTCTGGATGTTTGAGCTTTTTTACATCCATGGAGAACTCATGTATCTTGGGTCCCATTGGTTTAAAGAGAAAATGTTGGGGGCAGATGTACTAAGCCTTGGAGAGAGATAAATTGGATGAAGATAACGTACCACCAATCAGCTCCTTACTGTTATTTTTAAAAAACAGCTGGTAAACTGACAGTTTGGAACTGATTGGTTGGTACTTTATCTCTCTCCAAGGCTTAGTACATCTCCCCCAAAATGTCACTTCAAAGTCCTACTGCCCAATGCAGACCCTGCAACAAGTTCCTCCCAATCGCAAATGTTCTGCTCCTGTATTTCCCACTTCATTGACTATAGTAACTGCCTGTGCTGGATTCATTAATTTTAACAGCACCATTACGATCCCAATTCAACACGTGGAAACTGCAATAGTATGTTCAATGGGTAATATACGAGCAGAGTTTATTATACCGAGTGGGAGGGCTCAAGTCACAGTGACCGGGATGTACTAAAGTGGAAAATGCAGTAAAACCCCAGAAAGGGTTTTTTTACCGCATTTTCCATATGTACTAAGCAAGCACTGGAATGTGATGCCACCTTCAGCCTATGGGCTTCCTACCGACCGGATCCGGGCTGCTGAGAGAGGGGGGCATGTGGAACTATAAGGCTCAGCATTCCACACTGCTAGGTGTTCACTTAGTTTAAGTGAGATTTAAGTGCACCATTTCTCTACAAACATTAATACGCACAATTGCACTGGTAGCTAATCGCATATTAGCGAATGCATAAGATCCTATATGAAAACACTGTTCTTTAGCTTTATGCGCACGCATCTGCTCCAAATTAACTAGCGTCTTTATATCAAACCCCGCATACTCACACATTACATATCCACATACAAGGTTCCACAAGCTTTAAGGTATAAGATTTAAGTTTGTTCAGTTAGTATAAATGCTGTGAAATAAAGATTATTTGGTAATTAAGGTTTTATACATGCTAAGTAAGCCGTGTTTGGTTTTGTACTGATGCGTACTCTTTCAACAGAATTCCGGTATTATCGGTGTGGAGATCACATCATGCATTCTCAACTTATGGACCGCAGAGACTTCAAGCAACAAAATGTATATTATATGAACAACTGTTAGGATGTTGCATGGGGTGGGAAACCCGAGACCCTCAGTTGTTGGAGGCTGGGTTGTGTCTATTTGAATCAGCCTGTTAAATGCTCTGTAACAGATGCATCCCCCTTGAAGACCATCAGTGCATCAGCAACAAACTTCTCTATTGTGTTGTCTATTTCTGGGGGTATATAAATATGTGTGCTCCAACACTGGGTCTTGGTCTTCTTGCTGAATGCTGACTGACGAGGGGTTTCTTGCTGATGCCTAACATCTGGACCAGAGAGCGCTGCGTATGTATAATTGTACTTGGGTCAGTATAATCTCTTTGCGCGTAGATTATATGAGGATCATAGCGTGTAACTGCTGTACTTTTACTTGAACAATACTTTGTGCTTTGGAACCACATATTCTAGGTCTGAAGTCTTTATTTACTGTATGACTGCGTACGCAAAATAGCGTCATCCTTAGAAGGTATAGGCAGGGGTATATAGAGGTTCAAATATAGATTCCTTAGTTGGGGGCTCATAGTGAAGTCACTTACCTACTCACAAGGCACATACGGTTATCGATATCTCAGCAAAGGTTGGAATGGCCACATGCAGGGTCTGCCTGCAACCGCTCGGTGTTGAGAGATCGCTACCCATTTTCGTGTGAGCCAAGTACGCTGACTAGAATCCAGGGACAAGAGAGGAAAAAGTTTGTTTTCCTTCGTTGATAGAACCTAACGTTTAAAGGGGCTGCCGCAGTATTGAGCACACGGCTGAGTCGCAGTTTTGCTCACAGTAAAGACGCACTTTTACGTACGCAGCTAAAAAGTTGTCATACGGTTGTGTGGTAGTCGCATTATTGTGTATGCGACTGGTTGCACAATAACGTATACGTACTTCCGGTTGTGCTGCCACGTGTTTAAACAAAGCCATTGAGGTTTACATTATTTTCAATTGTTGCCAATAATTGGGTTAACGTGTATTTTTCTGCGCAGGAAAAAGTATGTAACAGTGAGTATTTGTTGGACAAGGTTTAGGGTATCGTATGATCCTTAAGGGCTAGGTGCAAGGGTTAGTCTAGTTGCTCGGTAAGCAGCTTACCATTCTATACACAGTAGCAGGTGTACATGTTGTCTTTGTTGCAGAGAAGGTGTGGAAGTTGCCTATTTAAATCTTATCCAGGTGTGGAAGTTGCCTTTCTAAATATTATCCGGGTGTGGAAGTTGCCTTTTTCAAATCTTATCCAGGTGTGTGGGCGCATCCTGTTAATATCGTCCACAGGTAAGTGAAAGTATCTTGATTGTCTTTCACCAGTTTAAATCTTTATTGAAAAGCGTAGGAGTTGTCTCAGAATGGGAGCCGCGCAAACAATAGAGATGTTAGACAATGATGTGCTGCTAATGGAGGCGCCGATCGGATCGGCTCATCGTATTATGCATGCTAAGTACGGTACTTATGCAATAAGGTATTGTGATGTATGGCTTAAAATGACGATGAAGAGTGTTAGACTGTTTGCCTGAATTGGTAGTTTTGATAAGGATGTATTAGATAATGTCCGGGATCACATCGCTTTGATGCGCTCCCGAGAGAAAAAGGGAAAATATTATGAATGTTTAAAATTGTGGCAGCATGAAGGGGATTCGTGGCTTAAAAATGTGCAAGTGACGCAAACTAGCGTCGCGAGCGCATTGCCAGAGAATACATCCGCGACACAAAATTGCAATACGGGTGAGCCGCAAAATGGCGCGCACGTGCATCAAGTTGGCGTTTGTGGAGAGTATTGTCAGCAGTTCACGCTCACCACCCCCACCTTATGTGGATGGAGGTGCAAGTACAGTTACCAAAAATACCCATAACAATGTAACAAGCAATTTGAACCCTCTCTTAAGCAACCATAAGGAAAATGTTTATGATGTGGATGATGAGCCAATTGTAATGTCTTCCATTTCTCATACTGTGCAAATGATAGATGCTGCATCACCATAATCATGAGTGGTGCCGCCATCTTCATCGGTAACAGCAAGGGAAGTGCTAACACACTCTGCACCCGTAGAGGAAGTTGTTAATAACATACGTAGCAGCAGCAGGTTAAACCCCCAGCCAGGTAACCAGGTCAAAGGAAGCAGCGCTACCAGTCTGCATCCCATTCAGACGATAACTGTTCCGAATGGAAACGCAGATGCAAACGGTGTAGTGCCCATGAGGGAAGTAGTAATGCATTGTCCTTGGACAAGAGCAGAACTAAATTCCATCATAAATGATTTCCCCGATCCCAAAAAGGAACTAGCCAAATGTCAAAGATTTTTGAGGAATTTGGGTAGTTCTCATGAGCCAACTAATAAAGATTGGCGTGTGGTGTTAAGGGCCTGTCTACCACGCAATACCGACGTGACAAAATTTATCACGGATTGTGTATTGGATGGTGACGTTGCCTTAACAGACCAAGTAAACCAAGATAATATTTCCCACATCATAACTCAATTGGGTATATATATATTTTCCAGTAGTAGTTAACTGGAACAAAATTTTCACCATTAAGCAAAAGGAGAGTGAATCTGCAGAAGAGCGACCGGGCTCTGCAGGCTATCGCCCAGTACACTGGGATAGAAGATATTAAAGATACTCACAACAGAGGAATGATAGTCACGGTACTCATGGACGGTCTGAAAGACGACTTAAAGACTCGGGTTCAGACCTCACAACCTGGCTGGAGGGGAGTCACAATAGATAACCTCATAGAGTCCGCCATAGAACATGATAAAAATATCACAAAGAAGAGAGAGACCCAGAGCAAAAAACTAATGGCTGTCAGTATCCAAGCTCTGGAAGGAATGATGGTAACATTACAACCAACCGACACGCCTGCACCCTATACACACATTTGCACCTGAACAGTTACACGTCCTCACCAATCCCACACCACAGCAAACACATCCTTACCCCACATATCATACACAACCACAGGTCCCATACTACCCACAAACTTCATACCTCCCACAATACCCTTATCTTTCATATCCTTACCCATACCCACCATCTTTCCCTCTTGCTCAACTCCCACAACAATCCTTTCATCCACCCCGTTCAAAATTATTTTTTAACTGTCACAAAGTGGGACACATAAGTAAGAACTGCAAAGTGGAGAACACCACACAGGAACACGAGTTTCCCATGGGTTCATACTCATAGGCAACCCCAGTATCTTCTCCCAGGCCTTATATGACTGTTTACAATCTTTTCAACCTGCCAATGGATTAAAATGTGGACGATTTATTGTTGTATTTAGGTTATGTTTAAATGATATTAAACTATTGTGCTTTATCTCTCACTCACAGGACACAAGGTTGCTAAGGATAAACGGCAGCCATGCCAGGCTAAGGTCGAATACTTGGAATACTATCCAACCCAGTGGCCCAGGCATTATTTAGAGCAGTAGCTATTAATAACAAGATTTAATTGCAGGAACCTGTATGCAGATACTATATCCCTAGAATTATTAAAAATGAGGGGGACTTATTTTACAGGTGACGTTTCCAAGAACATGTGTAAGGTGATGGGTAACAACACTAAGATTATCCCAGACTGTCTTTTCCTTTATTTGCCCCCCTTTGAGATACTGGGCCTGATTCAGAGCCGAACTCTATTTGCACTCGCTCGTTCAGAAAAAGGGTCCGGATATTTAAATTGAGCGCTCGCTCTTTGCAGTCTGTTGACGCCTCTATGTCTGAGCGAGCAAACGAAACATGCGCTCGCTATTTTGTAAAGACGCCCCCTGGCCACTCGCATCCTACGTCATCTCCACTATTTATTAGATTAATCGAGTACATCGAAAGGCGTCTGAACTGCACGCAGTGCTTGTGGTAGGATTTTCCTACCGCAATCATGCGAACAGTTCAAGCTAAGAGACAACCAAGTGACGTGGCCGATGATGCTGCTTTGTTAATTATGCACACCCTTAAAACGCCCGTTTGGTAAGTTTGGCACGCCTGCGTTCGGATCACCACTCCCCGTTTTCAAGCACCTTCCCCTGTTACCACCCACAAACGCCTCATCCTGTCACTCAAATTAGCAGGCACTCGCTACTTTGCGAGCGCTCGATTTCCGACCGCAATGACTGGTTGGCGCATGCGCATTACAACCCATACGCATGCACAGATGAACATCGCTCGGAGCGAACGAGCGGCCGCTTACGAGCGGCTCTGAATCAGGCCCGCTGTTCAAACAGGCAGCCTCATGTGAAAATATGATAATGAGGTTACTGTGCAGGGTCTCACGAAGATAAATGAGAATAACAGAAATTGAAAGAGTTATTAACTAACATGTCTAATACAAACTGTCATGATGTCAAACCTGGAGAATTTGTTATGATCCAAATTTTTTTGGCTCAGGTTGTTTGACTGATCAGTGGAAAGGTCCGTATCTGATGATACCACATCCTCAAAGGGTGGCCGAGGAAGATACGTGGGTCCATTCCACTCACTATAGGGAGGTTAACCAACCGGTGGAGATACAAGGCAGAGACAAGCCCGATAATGTGGACCTGTCGATTGCGAGCTTGTGCCAGAAGGATTAAAAAGGGGATGGTGAGATATCTGAGCTAAAGAAATGTGTAGATCAGTGCTTCCAGCAATGGAGTGGTCTGCTGTGGTCATCCTAGTTCTTTTGTTTTTCCAGAGTTTTTGTCATGATGATCTGTTTGGGTATACTCAGTGTCTGTGATGGAGGACCGATTGAGGAAATGGGAGCTGATGGCAGTGCTGATGGAGTGGAGTCAGGAGGAGTGCAATGCCAATCAGGGGAGTGTCTGACCAATCTTAGTACTGTTATTATGTTACCTGGGAAGAGTAGTCCCAGAAGTTATGACCCTCACACATGTTGAAATGCCTGGTATACATAAAAACATACCATCACCATATCTTCACACGCAATATGAACAAAGAGGCAAAAGAAATATGATACCTTGTGACGTGCATAAAGCCACTCAGTTAATTAGTGAGACAACTGGCTTTCAAGTTTTAGTAGCACTGGATCCCACCAGGATCGCTTGGGGAACACTAAATTTTAGATATATTCAGGATCTTGTTAAATTGATAGATAATATCACCGAGATGTACGATGACACATTCAGGTATACAGGGAGGGAATTGCAAGCGTACAAAAAAGAACTGGTGCAACACAGACTAGTGTTAAATTATATAACTGCTGTTACTGAAGGGTATTGCGTAACTCTGGCCACCCAATTTGGAGTAAAATGTTGCACCTATGTCACCAATGATACCAGCGACCCCAAGGAGATGATAGACCGGAAGATGGATGAAATTCTGCAGCTAAAATGGGAATTTCGTAAGCACCATAACGCTTTAGTAGCTGAAGTAGGGGAGAAGATAGAAGGATGGGTTTCATGGCTGAACCCAGTGAAATGGTTTTCAGGTCTAGGGGAATGGGTCCAGGAAGTGATCGACAGCATGGGCAAATTCTTGATCCTTATACTAACTGTCATCATACTAATTGGCATATGTGTCCGATGTGTTCCTATTGTGCTGAAGGGTGGAAAATTTAAAAATAGAGTAAAACGAGAGAACGAAACTATGATGGTTTTACAACCCTGAACTAGGAAATACCATCATTTAATGTATTATATTTAGACCTGCATAGAATGTATTATTGAAATGTTATTTTTAAAACACCTCAGATAATGTAAAGTTTCAATTCCCCTTCAAGACTGCCTTTATAAGACTGGTGCATCCCCACACCTTTCACATGATCTTCCAAGATCTGCGGTGTGCGTATAATAGTAGTTTTATGTCCCCACTCAGAGACACATTATTGATGGATTAAGAACCACCTTGTGCCATCCCATAATAACACTAAATAATATGTAAATGTAAGCCTAAATTAAATGCTAATAGCAGATTGTGATAGCATGTTGTTCGCTATCAAAGGGTGGACTGTCGAAGCTGGATTATTGGCTGAGACAAGATCAGTTTAAAATTGAATCGCAGCGACACCATCTTGCGACTGGCCGCAAGACGCCATTTTGCGAATGGTCGCCTAAGCGCCATTTTAGATAAACTCACACTTTAGTACATGTGGCAATATTACTATTAGCATCATGCGATTGCATCTGTGACCATCGCCATAAGTTATGGCGATTCACCAAAAGCCCATTTCATGACTATACGTAGTTTGGGTGCTCTGGATAAAGTGTATATTATTATAATTCCCCTAAAGGATATATTGCATTAGCTAAACAGAGCAAATGGCCACGTGACAACTAGCCTGTGTAGACAAGTTCCCTGGATATAACATAGAATAGAATATAGATAATATCATAAGAGCGCTAATCAACCACAATATACTTAAGCTGGAAGGTAGTCCTTAATTTGCTTGTCACTTTTTTTCGGAGGATCCTCTTCAAACATTCAATATATAAAACGACAAAAGGACAAGAACAAACATGTGTAGAATAGTTTTCTGGAGAATTGTATACAGTAACCACAAAATCCGTAGTAAAATTTCAGTAGGATAGTGGAATAATGTACCACACTCACTTATAATCAGTGTGGCATGAAGCCTATAACAGTTTCTTTTCAACAAAAATTCTCAAAAAAGTCGTATATGACACCTCAGAGATACACAGGGAAACGTACCCTACTCACATGAAACAGAGAGGGATGACTCAAAGCGGTATCTTTACAGGATAAACACGTACCCAAACTTACTTCAAATGCATATAGTTGGAAACACATAAAGGTTTCTTTAGATAGATTAATCCAAAAAGAAAATTCCAAAAGAAATTGTCCAATCAACACTCTAGAATCTTTAATAAATTTGTGTAAAATAACACCATTTAAAAATATAAAATAACTTTTTGGCTGGAAAACTTCAAGGATAGGGAAAATCACAAAAATATCCAGGTATAGTTGTTAAACAGGTTTGTTAACTTAGAGACAATACGGAATAGTCTCCAAGAAACACACCTGATACCTTTAATATAGGTGAAATGTCCCCAGTGCAAGTGTTCTCAAAGTGATGCAAAAAGGCTTCTGACCAACGCGTTTCGATCCAAAGTCTTTTTCAAGGTCTCCTTAATGATGCATCCCATGCCTCTTATATACCCAAAATGACCGATCATGTGATCATGACCGGAAATTACATCACAATCCCATACAGTATATGATCCAATAAAATAACCCACAAGTAAAACCATCAATAAATGAACTAAATCTCTCTTAGTTATATCTTGGCCCCTTAATGCAGAAATAATTCTCTGGCAACTGAAAGGACTCGGCGTGTCTTACCGCTAGCCGGAAGTGTGTCACAGCACATTTCATCCGGCTTTGAGTTCCACGTGTAGCTCGTGAGAGGATAACTCGTTTCACCTCGCTTGCTGGAAATCCGTCACTGCCAAAACTTCCGGTTATGCGCTCCACGGTCGTGGAACGCAAACTTGAAGACCGGAAGTACAAATATAATATGTATTCACATTATGATGGCACACAAACCGGAGATGTACATACTTATATAACAAGATACAATCAGCATAAAATACATAAAAATAAAGATACTATAAAAACCATTTCAACCTCGAAATCGGCATTGAGGCCACCAGGTATGTGCGTCCAGTTTAGAGATCCACCTCATCTCAGCCCTAGCAAGGTTTCCTTCTAAATCCCTGTCTTTCCAGTTACTCTTAATAATTTGAATACCTAAAAATTAAACTATATCTTTATTAGAACACTTATGAACACTTTTAAAATGGTGAGATAAGGTATGTGTATCTAGACCATTCCTAATGTTACGCAGATGCTCGGACAATCTGGTCTTTAATTACCTTGAGGTTCGTCCAATATAACAGAGACCACATCTGCATTCAATTAAATATATCACATTAGTTGTGTGACAAGTAATAAATCCCTCTATTCTATACTCTTTTCCTTTTACTGTAAAATTAACAATTTTACTTTCTAAAGAAGGAATAGTTTTACACGCCACACAGACTCCGTACCTGTGGAACCCTTTTGTGCGAATAGGATTAACTATTTTACTTGGGAGCGCGCTTTTAACTAAGTAATTTTTTAAGTTGGGTGCCTTCCAATAAATGAACACAGGTTTAGGAGGTATAGTATCTTTCAACACCAGATCCTTTAATAGAATCCCCCAATGTTTTTTAACATTTTTTTCCATATTTTTATAGTCCGAACTAAAACCTGTAATAAAAGCCCATTCAATATTCTTTTGTTGTGATTTCTTATGTCTTTTATCTTCATGTCTTCCTATAATAAGAGCTCTATTCATTCCTAAAACCTCCTTCTCAGCCTCTTTAATAGATTCTAATTTATAACCCCTATTGATAAATCTAGCACTCATAGTGGTTAACTGTGTTTTAAGATGGTCTTCCTCACTGCAATTTCTTTTTAAACGCAGGAACTGTCCCTTTGGAATTCCCTTCAACCAGTTAGGATGATGATTACTGGTACTGGGAATATAACTATTTGAATCAGTAGGCTTATTATAGCCTTTAGTATGGATTTTATTATCTTTCAAGTAGATAGTCAAATCTAAAAAATTGACATTTGTTCTACTAATATCAAAAACTAACTTAATATTCTTCTCATTTTGATTGAGTCTTTCACAGAAAGATATAAGATCGGCCTCACTCCCCTTCCAAAGAAACAAAATATCGTCGATGAATCTGTTCCATGATACCAAGTTTGCGCCTTCCCCCCACACCGCGTCATGCTCCCAACGGGACATGAATAGGTTGGTGTAGGCAGGCGCAAACATGGTACCCATCGCTGTCCCCACTCGCTGAAGATAATAATTTCCTTCAAAAAAGAAATTATTATTATTTAGGATGAAATCAATACCCTACAAAATAAAATCGATTTTGTCCACTGACATCTCAGTTTGGGACAAATGCCATTTAATAGCCTCAATACCATCTGTGTGCTTAATGCTCGTATAGAGAGATGCTACATCAGCTGTTATCAAATAAGTTTCATCACAGATAACTATATCATTTAATTTTTGGATGGTATCTAAAGTGTCTCTCAAATAGGATCTACTCTTCTGGGCTAATGGCTGTAGAAAATAATCTATCATTTCCAACAAATTAGTTGTCAGGCTCCCTGTCCCTGCAATAATCGGTCTTCCTGACAGAGCGATGGGATTTTTATGAATTTTAGGTAGAGTATAGATACCTGGAGTTTTTGGGTTGGTAATATTAAGGTATTCATATTCTTTTTTGTTAATCGTTCCTTTGTCAAGGAATTTCTTTAAAAAAATTTCAAAATTTGTTCTAATTCTGACAGTTGGATCAGTTTTCAGTCTCTGATATGTATTATCTTGATTTAACTGATCTTCAATTTCCTTCACATAATAATTTTTATCTAAAATTACCACTCCCCCTCCCTTATCACAGGGTTTAATGACGATTGACTCATCTTCTTTTAAATCTTTTATCACTTTCTTTTCTTTCTTAGTTAAATTTCCTAACTTTCTTTTTGTTTTAAATTATTTAGATGTTTTAGATCATCTAAAACTGATTTTGTGAAACAGTCAATCATACTCCCTCTCACATGTATGGGGTTAAATGTAGACTTTTTTAAAATATAGATTGTCTAGTTTCAATAGAATCATCTCCTCCTTTTTCTTTATCATTTTCTTTTTCTTTTATCTTAAAAACATTTTTTACCGTTAATTTCCTTGAAAACTTTTGCACATCTATAAAAGTATTGAAATCATTCATACAATTGCTTGGTGCAAATTTTAAACCCTTCTTTAAAATGTTCTCTTCTTCATTTGTTAAAATTCGTTCACTTAAATTGAAGATTTTTGTGTCCTCCCCATTTATCTCTTTGATTTTCTCCCTACTCTTTTTATTAGTTTTTATTCTTTTTCTTATTTTTTTCTTTCCTCCCCTAGTACCTTTTTGTTCTCTTCTTTTTTATCTTATTGGACGAAAGTTTGACAAGCATCTCCTTCCTAAAAAAGGTGACTGATTTATATCATTGTCTAAATATTGATCATCTCTCAATACGTTATATCTATTGGGATGATACATCGATGGTCCAGATTCTCTTTCATGCCATCTTCTATCTCTCCTAAATGATCTTTTAGGGTACATCCATTCTGATTTATCATTATTACAATATTGCTGTTTTTGATATCTGGGGTATATCCTCTCCTTATTTGGGTTACGATAACCCCCTGCATATTGTCTAAAAGATTTTTGGTTGGAGTTCATTCTTTTATCTATATTGGGTATTCTACTCATGTCCTCAATATTGTCCGGAGTGGAGAATCCTACATGTCTTACTTCTTTATCCTTTCTATTTTTCTTCTTTTGTTTCTTCTTTATTTTTCTCTCAATTTCCCTAATTCTCTCAGATTCTTGTCCTCCTTTCCTGTAAAAATCATAGGGCCTGATTCAGACCCACTCGCGAGCGGCTGTACGCTCGCAAGTGGGTCGATGGTCTGCACTGAGCATGCGCACGACGGAGGGAGCTCCGTCGTGCGCATGCGCCAGACACGACGAGCGAAGGACTTTCCTTCGCTCGTTGTGTCCGATCAAAGGGGGCGTGCTGTCAATGTTGATTGACAGCACGCCCCCTTTGGTGGGCGTGCCGGGGGCGTGCCTCCCTGACGGGGGCGTTCCAACGGGAACGCCTCCCGTCAGAAGCCGGCCCACTGACATCACTAGTGATGTCAGTGGGAGTGATTTTGGCTCTGATAGAGCCAAAATCACTCCGGAGCTTGCGGTTGAAAACCTCAACCGCAGGCTCCGGCTCACAATTTCGATGGTCGCGATGGTCACGACCATCGCGGCCATCAAAATGCACGCTCGTATAGCCTGTGGGTGGTGACCCACAGCTATACGAGCGTCCAGGAGGACGCTCCATGAAAAAGGAGCCCGGCCCTCATGCAGAGCGTGCGCTCTGCTCAGAGCGTACGGCTCTGAATGAGGGCCATAATCCCTTTTTAATTTACGTTGTTTCTTTTTAATTAATTCAGCAGTATTTTTTTCCATACGAATTTCTATTTCTATTTCCAGAATAGTAAATTCTGGAGAATTTTCGAAGGGTTGTACTAATGTTTGTAGTACTATTATTTTTTCATTGATAGATCTCAATTTATCTCTCCTTTCTTTTATAATAAGATTCATCAGTGAAAAAGAGCATGTGCTCAAAATATCCCTCCATTCTGCTTTAAAGTTCTCACTAGAATCTTGAAAAGTAGGATTCTTTTTGATTCTCAAACCTTTAGGAATAATGGCCCTCATTCAGAGCCGTACGCTCTGAGCAGAGCGCACGCTTATTATGTGAAGGAAATTGAAGATCAGTTAAATCAAGATAATACATATCAGAGACTGAAAACTGATCCAACTGTCAGAATTAGAACTAATTTTGAAAATTTTTTAAAGAAATTCCTTGACAAAGGAACGATTAACAAAAAAGAATATGAATACCTTAATATTACCAACCCAAAAACTCCAGGTATCTATACTCTACCTAAAATTCATAAAAATCCCATCGCTCTGTCAGGAAGACCGATTATTGCAGGGACAGGGAGCCTGACAACTAATTTGTTGGAAATGATAGATTATTTTCTACAGCCATTAGCCCAGAAGAGTAGATCCTATTTGAGAGACACTTTAGATACCATCCAAAAATTAAATGATATAGTTATCTGTGATGAAACTTATTTGATAACAGCTGATGTAGCATCTCTCTATACGAGCATTAAGCACACAGATGGTATTGAGGCTATTAAATGGCATTTGTCCCAAACTGAGATGTCAGTGGACAAAATCGATTTTATTTTGGAGGGTATTGATTTCATCCTAAATAATAATAATTTATTTTTTGAAGGAAATTATTATCTTCAGCGAGTGGGGACAGCGATGGGTACCATGTTTGCGCCCGCCTACACCAACCTATTCATGTCCCGTTGGGAGCATGACGCGGTGTGGGGGGAAGGCGCAAACTTGGTATCATGGAACAGATTCATCGACGATATTTTGTTTCTTTGGAAGGGGAGTGAGGCCGATCTTATATCTTTCTGTGAAAGACTCAATCAAAATGAGAAGAATATTAAGTTAGTTTTTGATATTAGTAGAACAAATGTCAATTTTTTAGATTTGACTATCTACTTGAAAGATAATAAAATCCATACTAAAGGCTATAATAAACCTACTGATTCAAATAGTTATATTCCCAGTACCAGTCCTTTTGTCGTTTTATATATTGAATGTTTGAAGAGGATTCTCCGAAAAAAAGTGACAAGAAATTTAAAGACTACCTTCCAGCTTAAGTATATTGTGGTTGATTAGCGCTCTTATGATATTATCTATATTCCATTCTATGTAAATTCTTTCTTGTATTGGGCAAGATCAGATAAGGTTTTAGAGCTGCTTTTTGGAATCTGCACCGTGAGTGTTCCAATAGGATTTCCTACGTCTTCCCTGGATATAACGTCTGCTCTCACTCCTGGTGGCCCTGCTCGAATACACACCTTACATTAGCAGGCTTCCTGAAATAAAATACCTTCAAAGCCAAGAGTGTTATCTTAGGTTTGGGTCTTGTAGCTGTGCTAATTTGCATTTACACAAGAGCCTGGGAGAACAAAGGACTTTACTTTTGAGCCTGGGAAGGGTTGGGGCTGCTGAGAGAGGGGGGCGTGTGGAACTATAAGGCTCAGCATTCCACACTGCTAGGTGTTCAGTGAGATATAAGTGCACCATTTCTCATACACACATTAATACGCACAATTGCACTGGTAACTAATCGCATATTAGCGAATGCATAAGATCCTATATGAAAACACTGTTCATTAGTTTTATGCGCACGCATCTGCTTTAAGTTAACTAGCGTCTTTATATCAAACCCCGCATACTCACACTTTACATATCCACATACAAGGTTCCATAAGCTTTAAGGTATAAGATTTAAGTTTGTTCAGTTAGTATAAATGCTGTGAAATAAAGATTATTTGGTAATTAAGGTTTTATACATGCTAAGTAAGCCGTGTTTGGTTTTGTACTGATGCGTACTCTTTCAACAGAATTCCGGTATTATCGGTGTGGAGATCGCATCATGCATTCTCAACTTATGGACCGCAGAGACTTCAAGCAACAAAATGTATATTATATGAACAACTGTTAGGATGTTGCATGGGACGGGAAACCAGAGACCCTCAGTTGTTAGAGGCTGGGTTGTGTCTATTTGAATCAGCCTGTTAAATGCTCTGTAACAGATGCATCCCCCTTGAGGACCAATGGCATCAGCAACAAACTTCTCTATTGTGTTGTCTATTTCTGGGGGGTATAAATATGTGTGCTCCAACACTGGGTCTTGGTCTTCTTGCTGAATGCTGACTGACGAGGGGTTTCTTGCTGATGCCTAACATCTGGACCAGAGAGCGCTGCGTATATATAATTGTACTTGGGTCTGTATAATCTCTTTGCGCTTAGATTATATGAGGATCATAGCGTGTAACTGCTGTACTTTTACTTGAATAATACTTTGTGCTTTGGAACCAAAGATTCTAGGTCTGAAGTCTTTATTTACTGTATGACTGCATACGCAAAATAGCATCATCCTTAGAAGGTATAGGCAGGGGTATATAGAGGTTCAACTATAGATTCCTTATCGTTCATCATTTACCGCTTATAAACTGACAGATATTTCTAATATCTCTCAGCGATAAGCGATAATTGACCAACATGTTGGAGAGACGACACAATTTGTCGGGCGCGGGAGTGCACATCTGTCATCGTTCAGGGCCTATCCATGACAGATAAATTGAACGACTGAACGATATATCCTTCATCGTTCAAATGTATCTGCTAATGGATAGGCCCCTTTAAACCCGTAAGTCCTACTGTCTGGGGGCATCGCAAAGGACAGCTCTGTCGGGAGAGCTGTCCTTTGCAATATAAATTGCATTTCTAGGTACACACTTTGGTAATCAACCGCGGTATGTTCCCAAAGAGAGGCGGGATGTACCTAAAGGTGGCGTTACCCACCGTGACGAAGCGCCAGAATGCAATGCATTCTGGTGGTTCGTGAATATGGAAAATGCTGTAAAATACCTGTTTCGGAAGTTTTACCACATTTTCCACTTTAGTACATCCTAGCCTTGGAGAGAGATGAAGTAAAGAGAGATAAAGTACCAACCGAAGCAATGGTGGGGAGGGGGGGCGTGATTATGCGGTTCCCGCTGAGTCACATCATCATGGCCCTGCCCCCTGCTTCACTATGCTGATATTCTTAGCATTGTGTAGCGGGGGCGGGACCACGATGGCGCAATTGCACGGTCACACCCCCGTTCACCCCTAATGCCGGGTAATTTCCCCGGCCACGCCCTCTATGCCACGCTGCACCCCTAATGCCGGGTAATGTCCCTGGCCACGTCCCCCATGCTATGCCAACCTGGCAGCCAGAATGTCGGCAAGTATGGCCCTGTGTGAAAAAGTTTTATTCGCTACATAATAAGTCCAGCAAAATAGATCTTCAGGCATATCATCAACACCTATACCCAAATCTGTAGAATAAATATTTGTTATATAAACAAATCTGCAATTAGCTTTTATCTGTTTAGTGTAAGCTAGGCAATAAAAGCAAGCATCTGATTGGCTACACTACAATGATTTGGTGCAATGTTAGAAAATAAGCCACAATAATGCAGTGGAACAGGTGCCTGTTGCTGTGGAGACAAGCCTATGTGTGCTGCATGGCATTGAAGGGCATAGGCAAACACAAGGGGGGTTTCCGGTTGCCTGGAAACCCTTCTCCCCCCCAGCCCCCAACATGACCACAATAGAAATAGTAATATAATAGAATTTTACTAATGCTGCATGTTCTTCTCATGAATTTTACTAATGCTGCATGTTCAATGCTGCATGTTCTTCTCAATGAAAAAATCAGCACCACCTGTGGATCTTTTAACATGTGTCAGCCAGTAATAAATACACCTGTGCACCAACTAGGAGATCTGGAAAACAGGCACTGTTAGACGTGCACTGCTATTGACCATCAATAGGGCTAATTATTAATACTGTATAATATTACACTAATCAGTGCATAAGGAGACCAATATGTACATATATGTCCAGGGCAGTGCTAGGTTCTTCTCCTGCTCCCCCAGACTCCCAGACTTTTTCCAATGCTTTGGAATGGTGCCCATATCTGAAATAAAAACATTCAGCTGAGACAGGATGGCCCTACTCCTGCATTGAATAGCTTACTGTGATCACTGGTCCTGTATAAGCTGGAATTATGACACACAATACATTTTGTATAATGCATATTAAAGCTGGTTAAGTGCTAATTATGCCCTAGTCAGGGACTGCCCACACTCACTCTAAAATCAAGCATTTGGAAAACCCCATATAGAAATCCTGCGTTTGCCACTGAAGGGTGTAATAGTTATTGCATAACCATCGGTACTCAACCCAAGAAGAGAGGCTGAGATCTCTCATAGCAGGTTAGGCTTTTTCGTTATGCTGTGAAAATTCTAATTCCAGCTAAGCTTTTGAAAGGTCTCAGAGTCTCTCCTCTGGACAGCAAATCACTGGGATTCTAATTACAAAGCATTTGAACCATTTTAAGGACAGGTACTTCTGTGACCTATGCCTGGTTTTACCCACACCCCAAAACTCAAGAGGATTATTTCCCGAAACCTGTCATGAGGAGCAGGGCGGAGCAATATATCATACAAAATGAATGTATATTCTTGCGCACTCAGTTAGGATAAGAATATTCTTATTTTAAATGGTAGATCAAACAAGTCTCATCATCTTTCAGTACAATATGGCTTATACATTTAAATACCAAGGGTAATTAGTCCACCCAATATTGGGATTGGTGTAGATTCTTCTGATATCACTTTTCCCTCAGGTCTAGGGTATTTCGATATTCAACAAACAAAAATGGCAGCTGCTCAATCAATCTAGCAGTACTAATCAGGTGCATGAAAGGGAGGGGTCATACCAAGTAGAAAAAGGAGGGGGATTTAACCCCCTATTGTACCTCAGCACACTGAATAATACCTGCAACAATATATGAAGACTATATGGTCATAGAAATTCAGAGATATTAGTTGCATGCATTTGCAAATACATGGGAGGCTGCTGGGCAACGTCACGGCTTCTCTGTTACCAGCAGTCCTAAACACTAAGAGGTTCACGTCCGGGGCGCCGTGCACCCCAAAAAACGTCCAGCCCAGGACCCCCCCAGGGCACCACACGAAAATGGAAAAAGAGTGACAGTGCAGTGTAAAGTATAGCTGTGTGTGAGTAATCATTAAGTGTGGAATGAGAGGTTAAAATATATGTGAAAAAATACAAGAATAATAAACAAACATAAAAGGTGATGTGAAAAGCAACTATGTGTATTAAGTGGTGATGCCCTGAGGAGGCCCAGCCAGACCAGTCCCGGGGGCCCTACGCCCAAACGCTCACCCCAAATGTAAAATATACCAATTATAAGGCCTCATGATAAAGGCACATATATAATTTTGTCAAATGTAAGACCTCATGATAAAGGCACATACATAAATGCATCCAAATTGAGAGCCAGCTTACCTGGGAGTCCCCCCTGGGAACTCCAACTAGCACTACTAGAACCAGCATGCCCTACTAATGCTGGCTCCTTCATGCAACTCATAACAAACAAACAAAAATGGCAGCTGCTCAATCAATCTAGCAGTACTAATCAGGTGCATGAAAGGGAGGGGTCATACCAAGTAGAAAAAGGAGGGGGATTTAACCCCCTATTGTACCTCAGCACACTGAATAATACCTGCAACAATATATGAAGACTATATGGTCATAGAAATTCAGAGATATTAGTTGCATGCATTTGCAAATACATGGGAGGCTGCTGGGCCACGTCACGGCTTCTCTGTTACCAGCAGTCCCTAACACTAAGAGGTTCACGTCCGGGCGTAGTGCCACACTTAATGATTACTCACACACAGCTATACTTTACACTGCACTGTCACTCTTTTTCCATTTTCGTGTGGTGCCCTGGGGGGGTCCTGGGCTGGACGTTTTTTGGGGCGCACTGCGCCCCGGACGTGAACCTCTTAGTGTTAGGGACTGCTGGTAATAGAGAAGCCGTGACGTGGCCCAGCAGCCTCCCATGTATTTGCAAATGCATGCAACTAATATCTCTGAATTTCTATGACCATATAGTCTTCATATATTGTTGCAGGTATTATTCAGTGTACTGAGGTACAATAGGGGGTTAAATCCCCCTCCTTTTTCTATTTCGATATTCACCCAATTACAGATATTAAGGTCGGGATGCACTAAGCATTGCATCCGTGATACGGTACATCCCGCCTCTCATCGGGTACATACTGCGGCTGATTACCGCGGTATGTACCTAGAATAAAGCAAAGGACAGCTCTCCCGATAAGAGCTGTCCTTTGCGATGCCCCGGATAGAGGGACTTCTGTGTTTAGTACCCAGAAGTCCCTCTGATGTCCTTCTGTGCATGCCGGGGGGGGGGGGGGGGGGATCTGATTAGATCCCTTTCGGAGGCTTCTACTGGATAACGCCACCTGAAGATGGCGTTACCCACCGGGTAGATATGGGGACTGCAGAAAAAACTGCATCTTCTGGGATTTAATCGCATTTCCCCCTTTAGTACATCCTGCCCTAAGGGTGTAGTTTCCATTCACTCTAGATAGCTTATGCAGTAAATCCACAAGATCTTTCGGGAAGGACCAATTGAACTGCTAGGTGATATGGAAACGTTTATCCCAGGTGTTATTCCTGGTATCCAAACTCCTTGCTGTAATCCACCAACGCGTGTCAACTCTACACAGGATTCTTTCTCAAGACACCTTGTGGATTTACTGCATATGCTAATTAGGGGAGACCTAGTGGATTTACTGCATATGCTAATTAGGGGAGACCTAGTGGATTTACTGCATATGCTAATTAGGGGAGAACTAGTGGATTACTGCATATGCTAATTAGGGGAGACCTAGTGGATTACTGCATATGCTAATTAGGGGAGACCTAGTGGATTACTGCATATGCTAATTAGGGGAGACCTTGTGGATTTACTGCATATGCTAATTAGGGGAGACCTAGTGGATTTACTGCATATGCTAATTAGGGGAGACCTAGTGGATTACTGTTTATGCTAATTAGGGGAGACCTTGTGGATTACTGCATATGCTAATTAGGGGAGACCTTGTGGATTTACTGCATATGCTAATTAGCGGAGACCTAGTGGATTACTGCATATGCTAATTAGGGGAGACCTTGTGGATTTACTGCATATGCAAATTAGGGGAGACCTTGTGGATTTACTGCATATGCTAATTAGGGGAGACCTTGTGGATTATTGCATATGCTAATTAGGGGAGACCTTGTGGATTACTGCATATGCTAATTAGGGGAGACCTTGTGGATTTACTGCATATGCTAATTAGGGGAGACCTTGTGGATTTACTGCATATGCTAATTAGGGGAGACCTTGTGGATTACTGCATATGCTAATTAGGGGAGACCTTGTGGATTACTGCATATGCTAATTAGGGGAGACCTTGTGGATTTACTGCATATGCTAATTAGGGGAGACCTTGTGAATTTACTGCATATGCTAATTAGGGGAGACCTTGTGGATTTACTGCATATGCTAATTAGGGGAGACCTTGTGGATTACTGCATATGCTAATTAGGGGAGACATTGTGGATTTACTGCATATACTTCTCATCCTGAATACCGACCCACCCACAAAATAGCTCTCTCTATTCTTTTCTAGCCAAAGGGTTTACTAGTCCCCCTCAGGGTAATAAACACAAACTTTATCAGAGTCTCTGTGCAAAATGACTTATGACCTAACTTATAAAAGGACACAAACAAAAAGTGAATAGACATACTTCTTCACATATCAGTGGAGGACATTTATGAAACCTGGACCATAGAAAAATGTATTTTGTAACTCAGAGCAACTAATGAAGTTCTCCCAATTCTCGAATGCAGATAAGAAGGGGACACAATTCAGGCAATGTGTAACCTTATGGGGAGCCCTAATTCTCATATCTCCGTCTGCTTCTACTAATTTGTGATATCAACTCTTCACCAGATAATTGCACTTTTAGCCTGGATACTAATGACAGAATTTCTTCCGCCACATTGGTCTGAGGGACTGTCATTACCTTATGCCACTGACATGTTAAATGGGTCACTTCAAGAAAGGAGAACTTGTTCCAAATGCTTTTGCTTTCAATTTGCGCACTGTTTGTTTCTGTTTGGTTATTTCTTATGCTAAGCTGATTAATACTCCATAAACTGTTGTCATTTCCTTTCCTCCATGACTCCTGAGCAGCTTCGTTCCAAAGCTCATTACGTGACCCAGGAAAAGGTTAAAACAGGTTTAAACTTCCAAAATGTCATAGTATCTGTCTCAGAGCAAATGAGAAGATTAGTAAAGTAAAGATCTGCGCACAGCTTAGAATAATAGACTGTAGAAGTCATGAGACCCAGAGGTTTTAAAGAACAGGTTTTACACTAGGGGCAGCCTATTTACTAAGAAAAAATTGCAACCTGGCACCATTAACAACTATAGTATGTCGGTACATATTGCGGCAATAAAGATTTTTTTTTTTTTTTTGGCCTTATTTATCAAAACGTTTGTGCCAGGACAACGGCTCTGATGAGAAACTATCCTGGTGTGAAGAGCTTGACAGTGAAGTGATAACTATCACAATATCGCTATCACTTCACTGTAATTTCTGGCAAAGCGCATGTGCAGAACCATCTAGCGAATAGATTCTGCCGGAGAGGGATCAAAATGCCATTGTAGGGACAAAGCAGCTAACACCATCTTCAGGTGGCATTAGCCAAGATGCCAAGCTCTGAAAAGCTGTACTTTCAAAGCTTGATAAATAGGACCAGACCGCAGTCCCCATTAAGAATAATGGAGGGGTTTGCAGTCTATCCTGTTAGCTAGCCTAATGTAGGAATCATCTATGATATTTCCTGCAGTAAGCTATTTTCATATGATTTTTAAGTAAAAGGGTTAATAGGCCCCAGAGCTCTTTTACACAATTGTATAATATATGGCTCTGTTAGGTAAATAGCACCATTACTGGATTGTCATGTTCATGCCGAGTTTTCTGCTATGTCCGTGTAGTGCAATGTCCCCTGCACCTGATATTCTATTATGACAATTATTCATAAGCAAAATTGTTACACAATTACACTCTTCCTCTAATTGTCCAGTTCTGTATTAAACTACTCTGCCCTAGACTCAAACACCATATTTTCATATTTACGGCTCCATTTACTAACGAGTTTAAGGTGTTTTAAACTTGTTGCGAGCGAAAACTAGTGATGCTGTTATGTATAAAGTATGTAAGTGCTTCTGCAATGCAGCATTTTGTTTTTCAATTGTACAATCAAATCAGTGGACTGCCTTTATTTATCAATGAGCGGTATTTGGAAATTGCCATTCGTTGCATTATTTGAAACTCTCCAGCCTCATGCCTGTGTTACTCTGCGCTCACAAGCACTGTGGTCCTGTCGGCCAGCATCCAGGTCTATACCCATAATCCCCCCAGTGTGCAGCAGCCGGTGCCCCCCCCCCTTTCCTCCCTCTTTCCCTCCCGCAGCAGTCAGCGCTTGCAGCCCCCCTTCCTCCCTACCGCAGCAGCCTAAAACCAACCCTCCCACCCTCAGTGCACAGCAGCCAGCGACCCCCCCCCCCCCATTCTCCCTCCCTCCCTCTTGCAGCAGCCAGCGGCTCCCCTTCCTCCCTCCCTCCCGCAGCAACTAGCACCCCCCCCCTTTCCAACACACGCCTGGCTACCGCTCCATCCCTGTGAGGCAGCGAAAGCAGCCTCCCTTCCAGCCCGGCAAATAACACCCTGGGCTGGGAAGGGAGGTTGATGTCGCAGCCAGGCAGGAATCCTAGGGTTGTTGTGATGTGGCCGCTGCAGGAGACTGGACCGCTCCTGCGTTACAATCCACTAGGACATAGAGGGGGAATAAATATTCGTGGCGAGCGTAGCGAGCCCGCGAGGGGACACTTTTGGTCCCCCGTTAGCATCCCCGCCCCTCCCCCTTTCAGGCCGGGTCACGTGGGTGTGACATCACAGGTCCATCAGCGCTGCATAGTCTAGACCTAACCGGAATCCTAGAGGGGAGCCAGGTCTCACAGACTGCGCATGTGCCAGGAACGCTAACACACAACGCATGCGCCCATTACAGGAAAGAAAAACTTAATTCGTCAGCACTGTTTGGAAAGAAAAAACAGGATTTTTAACACTACCGCTCGCTGGCCAGCACATCATTAATAAATTCAAGTACAAAAAAAAAAAGCAGCAGCGAGCAGTAATGGTAAATAACAAAGCAGGACAAATTCGTTAGCAAATGGAGCCCTTAGGGTAACAGTATGCTGAAAGATATGAACATCTGACCCCCCCAGAGTTTGTGCTGACACTTGTTAACAATGCATACTGCATCCTATTGGCTACTATCAGAAGCTGGCGGCCGGGTGCTTAGGCTACAGGAAGCACTGCTGACAGGGCTCTGACTGTGGCTACTGTTACAGTACCTAATAGGAAGCAGTCTGCACAACCCATTTATTTTTTTGGGTCTGGAATAAAGGTTCCCAGGCTCACATAAAGCTATAAGTTAATACAAGTTTATAATAACTGTCGTCTTTACTGTATTGTCACAGCTGCCTTAGCTCTTTAATGCTGGGTACACATTGACGATCCTGGACTGTGACTGAAAGGATGACTGATGTAACGATACATTGGTCGCCCGTACGCACAGAGCGATATAGCACACGACCATGCAATATTTAGTTCACAACATTGCTGACAAACCGCTGGAGTACGCAATCGCGGGTCCACTTTACATGATGTGTCCGATATATCGTTCCACTTCATGTCAAAACGATATATCAGACAATGTATCATCTAATGCGGTGTTCCCAAACTTTCTCAGTTCGAGGCACCGTTAGGGTCTCCATAATTTTTTCAATGCACCCCTAAGCCAAAGTAATTACCAAGCAGTCCCATTTCTTAAGTAGTTGAGTCAAAATAACGTAATAAGTATTTAAAAAATAAAGAGAAAAACTGTGCTATTCTTTAGGGATGGCCATCTATGGGCCCATCGGTGATTACCATCAATGACACACAAACCATCTATGGCTTACCATCGATGGTTTTCACCCCCTCGATGGTCACATGTGGGCACGCCACGTCACGAACCAATGAAAAAAAGGGTGGGGCCTAGCGGTCATCAGGAGCAGGCTAAGCTCCCTCCTGTTACACACACCAAAAAAAACATCTGCTCCTGCTCATCCATCGATGGCAGAGAACCATTGGTTCTCTGCCATCGATGGCAAAAGTAGTTGACATCGGCCAGCAACGATGAATGTTTTGGAAACATCGATGGCCATCCCTACTATTCTTATCTATTGCCCTAACCATCTCTTTCCCTTTGCCCCCTCCTTGTCCCAGTAGTGCATGCAGGGGGGGGTTCTGAGCACCCAGAAACTCCCCCTGACAGAGGGGAGAGCGAGCACCATGTCAATAAGAACTGCACCCTCGCAGCAAAATGACGGAATTTGCGGGTCAATAGAGAGGAGGCGGAGTTGATATGAGGTGATTCCATTAAAATCACATCATTTAGCTCCACCCCCTCCCGATTGACTTGCGAATCGCAGCACTTTGTCATACTTTCCTACTCTCCTGATTCAGCCGGGAGCCTCCCAAAAATTGGGTGACACTTCCGGCCCCCAGGAAAAGTAGGCTAGCCTCTAGGCCAGCCGCTGACCCCCCCCCCCCCCCGGACCCTCCCACAATTCCCAGACAAACCCCCGCAGTGGGGGGCCATGACGCGAAGAAGCTAAGCTTTCCATTCCTTTATGAATTGCACTCACCATACACACCAATGGTGACGCGATTCATACACGAAGCGGGGGTGCCGTTGGAGACGGAATAACCTTCTCCACGGTAACCCATACTTCCCTACTTTTGCAAACTAGTTTCAGGGAGATTATAGGTGGTAACAGAATGTGTCGCGCGAAGTGCGGCACGCCACTGAGGGGGCGTGTCATGTTTCTAGCGCCACCTGTGGGTGTGTCTAGCTCCACCTGTGGGCGTGTCTATTGTCGCTCAGGGGCTTTGCGACATAAATATACTGTCTCCTGGAATAAATATATTGCTCTGCTAAATAAATATACCGTCCCTTGAAATAAATATATAGTCCCCTGAAATAAATATACAGTCCCCTGAAATACATATACCGTCCCCTGAAATACATATACCATCCCTGAAATAAATATACCGTCCCGTGAAATACATATACCATCCCGTGAAATAAATATACTGTCTCCTGGAATAAATATACACTCTGCTAAATACATATACCGTCCCCTGGAATACATATACCGTCCCCTGAAATAAATATACCGTCCCGTGAAATACATATACCGGCCCGTCAAAAACATATACCGTCCCCTGAAATACATATACCGTCCCCTAAAATACATATACCGTCCCCTAAAATAAATATACCGTCCCCTGGAATACATATACCGTCCCCTGGAATACATATACCGTCCCCTGAAATAAATATACTGTCCCCTGGAATACATATATCATCCCCTGAAATAAATATACCGTCCCCTAAAATACATATACCGTCCCCTGAAATAAATATACCGTCCCCTGAAATAAATATACTGCTGCTTTACATAATTGTGCTTTTTGTTGTTATGTTATTAATGAGGGATGCAGGGCCGGATTAACGGTGGGGGGCGACAGGGGTAATCGTCCCTGGGCCCCCACACGTTAAGGACCCCCACACCCATCGGGGTTAAAGTGGACCGAAGGAGATGGAACCAGTTCCGCCTCCTCCAGCCAACCTAACCCCGGCGCCGCAGGGAGGCTCCATTTACCCGGCTCCCTCCCCACAACGGCAGCCGGAGTCGGAGGCTTGAGCTCACTTGAGCTCCAGGTTCCGGCTCACGCAGTGCACTATGGCAGAGATGTCATGACGTCTCTGCCATAGTGCAGAGGAGCAGCCGAGCGGACAGCAGCGGACGCGGGGCTTAGCTTAAGGTAAGTATAAGCTTTACTTATTTTTTTTTAGTGCAAGCGGCCTGCTGGGGGCATTACTACGGGGACATTACTCGGGGGGGGGGGCATTACACCTGGGGCATTACTCGGGGAGGGGGGAGGCATTACTACTGGGGGCATTACTCAGGGGGGAGGCATTACTACTGGGGGCATTAGTCAGGGGGGCATTACTATTGGGGGCTCTACTAGAGAGGGAGCATTAGTATTGGGGGCACTAATAAATGGGCATTACTATTGGGGGCATTTTTACAGAGGGCTCTACTAAAGGGGGAATGACTACTGGGGGCATTACTATTGGGGGCACAACTACATGGGTATTACTACTGGGGGATTTATGCGGGGGGCATTACTACTAGGGCATTACTATTGGGCACACGCCAAATTACTACTGGGGGACATTACTATTTGGGGCACAACTACAGGGGCATTTATACAGAAGGCATTACTACAGGGGGCACTACTAATGAGAGTATTGCATAGGGGGCACTGCATAAGGGGCACTACTACTGGGTGCACTGCATATGGGGCACTACCACTGTGGGCACTGACACTACTGGGGGCTCTGCATAAGGTCCCCATTGCGCATACCCCCAGTTTGTCACATTTAATAGGGGCCCCCACATGTTTGTTGCCCAGGGGCCCCCACAGACATTAATCCGGCCCTGGAGGGATGCAAGACATTGTACAGTAATAACAGCTGGTTCCTCACTGAATAATGTGCCCGATTCAGAGATGCACCGTAATACGATCGCAGCTGCAATTTCGCACGGAATGCAGCTTGCGAAAATATGCTAATAGTTCCAGAGCTTACTACAGCAAAGAGATGGCCACCGCTGCCTTCTCATATGTGTACAAATAGCGTTAACATCGATGCATATTGAGCGGACATCTTGCCCCTGTGGCAGGTCTGACCAGTCGCAGACTCGGCACCTCTCCTGACACGTAGAGGGCTCTCATGCTGCATAGTATATCGCAAGGGCTAATCTATGCACGCCCATATAACGCCATTTATACGGTCAGACACGCCTGCATTTTATTGACCACCCCCCTGTTACCTCCTCCAAACGCTGACAACTTGTCACTCACTTTGTGAGTGGATTCTCTGTGCGTGCGGAATCGCAATTTAATTGCTGCACGTGGGCAGTGCGTCTTATACGTATGCACAAAGGCAAAACGCTCTATCTGCATAAATATAGCCATTGCGTCCATCCCTGAATCAGGCCCAATGTTGCTAGCCGGTGTATTTACAGAAGATGACCAGCAGAGGTAATCATTCCGTGAGCTGCTGGATTTAGTATCTGTGTGGTTCCCAGTGCAGGGAGTACCAGCAATATGGAAGGTTGTGGGCAAGGTGAGGTCAAATTATTTAAAAATCATATTGTACCTTTTGCTCCCACCTAATATACATTTATACACATGATTTATTCCTTTTATGTGAGCTTGTGAGACCACAGGAGGAGAGACACTATTACATTGTCAAAGACAGAGTAGACCCAAGTAAGTGCTGACAGGAGAAAGAGAAGAAACTGGGTGCTGGGTGTCACAAGCATTACCTGTCCCCAGAGGGGGCACTCACTGACAGCTATGGAATGGATGGCTGTCAGTGAGTGCCCTTTCAGAGTGCAGTTAATGTGACAGCATATCTTACACAAGACACTGCAAAAACTCTAATCCATGCACTCATTATTTTCCGCATTGACTATTCTAATAGTCTCCTTACTGGTCTTCCCAAAAACGGGCTCTCGCCAATACAAGCCATTATGAATTTAGCTGCAAGGCTGATCTTCCTCGCCAAACATTATTCGTCTGCTGCTTTGCTCTGTTAGTCCATTGGTTACCGGTTTTCTACCGTGTGCAATATAAACTACTTTTACTCAGAGGAGTAGCATGTCATAGCGCCCCCTGCCCCTCCCTGTACTGATCTGTGCCAGTGGGGTATGGCCAGCCTGCGGGGGAATACTGAAGTGAAGAGTAAAACAGTAAACAGTGCCAGTATCACACTGGGAGTTGAGGTCCCATTGGGGGAATAGAATGCTTTAGTGATGCACTATCTGACATTAAGGGGTAGCTCCTTTAACACTGCTTTATTTATGTATAGCACCTAGTATCTGACTTTTATCTCCTTTGAATCATTATCAGTCAATAGAGCAGATTGTATTATATATTCTGATCATTTAACTTAAATTGACAGAATACATGTGCTAGAGTGAGATTCCACAAGGTGCACAGCTTATTACTGCAATTACTGCCCCAAGCAGCTATCACTGGAGTGGGAACACCTATGGGAAGCTCCCTTCTCAGCTATGCTCCTACTATGCAAATATACATTGCACCTATATTAATATGAGTACTACTAACCATGTCATGTTCTGTCTACCACTATTATTATTATTCCAGGTCTCCTAATAATATTTTTTTTAAATCCGTAACTTATTTATGATATAGAGCAAACTAACTGAGATAAAACAAACAGGCGGCCGTCAAACTATGTAGCGCCCGATGAATTCCGGAACTCTGGATGGCTCCCTCTGTTCATTTTGGTGCCCGGAGCTCATGCTCCACGGGAACCACCCTTGCTACTCCCCTGCTTTTACTTACACATAAGGCTATTATAACCAAACGACACCAACATACATCTCTTCACTCATCTCAAAATATCTCCCAACCCAACCTCTCCGCTGAGCACAAGATCTGCATCTCTCATCCCCACGCATTACTTACTCCCATCCACGGATGCAGGATTTTTTTCGGGCTGCCCCAACCTCGGTGGAATACAACTCCAACGCACAATAAACTTTCATCTAGTCTCCAAACCTTCAAGTGTTTCCTGAAAACTCACCTCTTCAGACAAGCTCATCAGATTCCAGAACTGCCCATATAATCTTCATAGCTTCCATATCTAATTACATCCCCTTTCACAGTCCACACATAACCTCACACATTGGGGTAAATTTACTAAAGTGAGAGTTTTTAGAAATGAGTTTTAAAAGTGATGTTGCCCATAGCAACCAATCAGATTCTACTTAACATTTAACTAGCACATTCTGGAAGTTAATAGCTAGAATCTGATTGGTTGCTATGGGCAACATCACTTTTAAAACTCACTTCTATAAACTCTCACTTTAGTAAATTTACCCCATTGTCTTTCTTTAACATCCTCCTTACCTTTGGCCAACATTCCTGTGTGACTGGATCATACAGCCCACCAAGCAACTCTGCAATCTGGCTGGACCAAAATGCAATATATAGCACCTATCCTTGTGTATCAATGCCTATTTCCCTACCTCTATTTCTGTCTGTTATTACCAAGTTTTGTTCTAGTAAGTTTCCAATTGTTAAGTGCAATAGAATATATTGCACTATATAAGAAACTGTTAATAAATAGAAACTATTTTGATTAACAATTCCCTTTTCCCTTACATTATAACAGGGCCACCGTGCATGGGGGGAGGCCACCACTGCCACTGCGGCTGATTCCTCCGTTGCCGCCAGAGGCACAGTACAAATGGTGGCCAGCCTTTAAGTAACATCACGTCACGTGTCTTGACATCTGATGTCTCCTGTGCAGGCCCTGCCACCCCGGCTTCTCCAGACTTGTGCATGCGTAGTCCGTAGTCTAATGAACGCCTCCGTCTGAGCAGCCACGCCCCGGCACGCCCACCAAAGGGGGCGTACTGTCACTCCCCATCGACAGTACGCCCCCTTTGGTGCGAGACCCCAAGCGACGGCTTCCCCGTCGCTCGCCTGGTCTCGCGAATGCGCACGACGGAGCAGCCTCCGTCGTGCACATGCGCATTTCACTGCGCTCGCGAGCGGGTCTGAATGAGACCCAGAGAGCACTATAGTGAGGAACACCGACCATGATGGTTAGCAACCATTGTTGATCAATGGTTTTGCCATCAATGGTGGTCAGATGTTTCTCTGCCTTCTATTGCAGAGATGCGTTAAACCTAGTAACGGCTGAGGTGTGTCGTGGGTGTGTGATCATACATAACCAAAACTTATCTAAAATTGTCACGACCAGGGTTTCTCGGCATGGTGGTCGACGGGTATTGCCTGTGAGGTCACTGTGGCGGGGGGCGTCTGGCAGTGGTGCTGGTGTATGGCGAGGGGCATTGGCTGTGCGTGGTTCTGTGCGGGCATGCTGTCACGTTGGGCTGGTGAGGCCTGGCAGTGCTTCCATTCCCTTTGGCAAGGGCGCCGCCATCTTGCCTCCGGCCATGTGATTTGCTCGCCCAATCCTGGTTTGTCACATGCTCTCTCTGGCCAGTCAGGGCACAGCACTTGGTATTTAGGGAGGTTCAGAGCCTCACTTCATTGCCAGTGCAACGTGTGCTCACCACCTGTTACCTGTGAAACGCTACCTGCCTGCCTGCTTGCCTATTCCAACGCCACTGGACTACCCTGCATCCTCTATTACCTTCCCCTTGCCTGAGTACCTCAGTCCTGCTGTTCACCCTGCACCTTGCCTCCACTGACACTCTGCTGGACATTTCTTCCTTAGCCTGCATTCCCCATTTAATCAGTTACCACCTGGACAGTTGGAATGGGTATGCTATACCGCCGGCCGCACGGCTGGCGGTACGATTCCCGTCAGCGGCAGACCGACAGGAGCAGAGTTAGAAGCAGCGGAAGCCCGACAGCGCTGGAAATCCCGAACGTGGATAGGTAAGTATACACTAACCTAACCTAACCCCCCTAACCCTAACCCTCCTTAGGGGTGCCTAACCCTAACTTCCCCCCCAAGTGCCTAACCCTAATCCCCCCCTTCCCCGCTGCCTAAACCTAAGTCCGCAGGGTGGGGCCTAACCCTAAGTCCCCCCCGGGGGTGCCTAACCCTAACCCTCCCTCCCCCTAGCCTAACCCTAACCCTCCCGGGGGGGTGCCTAACCCTAAGTCCCCCCCGGGAGCCCTAAACCTAACCCTCCCCCCCCGCGGCTATCCGCTCGCGGCGCCCGGCATCACTACGATCGTGATGCCGGGCGCCGGTCTCCCGGCGTCTGGGAAATGCGGGCGTCTACATCTAGACGCCCGGCATTTCACCCATGCCAGGATAAGACAGTCGGGAAGCCGGCTGCCAGTATTTAGGCAGTTGGGCAGTAGAGAAAACCACCTCTACTGTAAGCTGGAGAAATGTGTCTTTAGTGTACCCAGTGTGCCATTTCTCGGTTATGTCATCTCTGGCTCCAGCCTAGAAATGGATCCCAAGAAAGTACAGGCGACCCTGGATTGGTCCCGACCTCAAACCTTGAATGCCATCCAGAGACTACTCGGATTCACCAACTATTATAGACATTTTATCAAAGGATTCTCGGCACTGATGGCTCCCATTACGGCCCTGACCCGTAAAGGCGCCAATCCTGCCCTATGGTCACCCGAAGCAGAGACAGCCTTCCAGCTTCTGAAACAAGCCTTTATCACAGCCCCTGTCCTAAGACAACCGGACCTGGATAGACCTTTCTTATTAGAGGTGGATGCCTCATCAGAAGCAGTGGGAGCAGTTTTATCTCAGCATTATGAAGACAACCGAGTTCATCCCTGTGAGTTTTTTTCCAAAAAGTTCTCTCCTGCCGAAAGGAACTATGCCATAGGAGAACAAGAACTCTTGGCAGTGAAGTTGGCGCTGAAGGAGTGGAGATACTTACTGGAAGGGGCCAAATTTCCCTTCACTATCTTCACTGACCATCGGAACCTCCTCTTTCTCAAAAATATCCAGTGTGTGAGTCCTCGTCTGGCCCGATGGGCCATCTTCTTTGCTCATTTCCAGTTCACCCTGACCTTCCGATCTGGAGCTCTTAATCAAACAGCGGATGCTCTGTCTAGATCTCTCCTCTGTAACGACAATTTGGAGACCCTACATAGTGCCCCTGTGCTGGAGTCAAGAGTGTTTGCCACCGTACAAATACAACCCCCTACTGGGAAGACCTTTGCGGCCCCAGAGTTAAGGAAGCAGCCCCTCACCTGGGCTCATTCCTCTTGCTTTGCAGGTCACTCAGGTACTCGGAAGACTCTGGAACTTTTAAAAAAAAGCTACTGGTGGCCATCCATGAAGGCTGATGTGCTGGAGTTTATTTACTCAAGTACCTCATGTGCTCAGCATAAGTCTTCGCATCAAGCCCCAGCTGGCAAATTGTTGCCCCTGCCTATTCCATCATGTCCATGGACACATCTCTCCATGGACTTTGTAACAGATTTACCGAACTCTCAGGGTTACACCACCATCTGGGTTGTGGTAAACCGATTTTCGAAGATGGTCCATTATGTACCTCTAAAGAAACTGCCTACTGCTCCTGACTTGGCTCATCTGTTCGTCCAGCACATATTCCGCCTCCATGGACTTCCTACCGAAATAATTTCTGATCGTGGTACGCAATTTGTGGCAAAATTCTGGAGAGCCCTATGTTCTGTTCTACAAGTAAAGTTGAACTTTTCCATGGCCTATCACCCTCAAAGCAATGGATCCACAGAGAGGGTCAATCAAAACCTTGAGCCTTTCCTAAGGATCTTCATGTCATCATCCCAAGACAATTGGTCTGAGTTGCTACCATGGGCGGAATTTGCACATATTGCCTCCTACCATTCCTCTACTAATCAAACCCCATTACTGATCATCTACAGTATTCATCCTCGGATTCCTGAATTCCGAAGCCTGACTGTCTTTGATGTGCCAGCTGTGGAGGATACCGTACGAAGATTTGCATCTAATTGGTCACAAGTAAGTATTGATTTGGAGAAGGCGCCCTCTCGCTACAAACTTCAGGCAGATAGGAGACGTAAGAAGGTACCTTGTATGCAAGTTGGAGACCAAGTCTGGTTGTCCACCCGGAACCTCCGCCTTAGAGTACCTTCGATGAAATTTGCTCCCCGCTTCATCGGACCCTTCTCCATCACAGAAATCATCAACCCTGTGGCGTATTGCCTTCAGTTGCCCGCTTACCTAAAAATTCCTAACTCATTCCACATCTCCCTCCTAAAACCCCTAATCTTGAACAAATTTCGCAAGGTCCTTCCTGTTCCCCCCTGCATCCAGACTAGACGAGAGAGGCGTGGAGTACGAGGTCTCCCAGGTCCTGGATTTTCGTATCCGCAGGGGATAACTACAGTATCTCCTAGATAGTGTGATTTGTGTATTTTTCTGAATGGCAAGTGTGTTCTAACTTCTAAGGGTTAATTAAAAAAAAAATACATGAGGCCCCCTCTCAAAGGCTAACCTGCCATGGACTTGCCAGCCTGTCCTGGTACCTAAAGTTACGGGGAACAAAACGAGTAGGGTTCCACCGTAAATTAGGTACCAGCACAAGGCTGCAGGGCCAGCCCTGGTTTTAATTATAGGGGGAAAAAAATTGCGTAGGGGTCCCCCTATAATTAAAACCAGCACCGGACCCTTTCTAGCAGAGGCTGATGCCACAGCCAGGGGAGCCCTATCCCCGCCACCCTAGGGCTGTGGTTGGTGTGTTGATAGTGTATGTAGTGTGTAAAAAATAGAATTAACAACATTTTCTTTACAGTCGAACTGCAGGTCCCAGCAAGCCTCCCCCACATGCTGGTACTTGGAGAACCACACCCTCCCCCTTTCCCTACGCTAACCCACCCTGGTGCCTAAACCTAACCTCCCCTCCAGTGCCTAACTCTCCACCTAGTTCCTAACCTCTAACCTTCCCCCCAACCTCACTACTTACCTTTGGGATGCCGGTGCCGGGATTCTGACAGGTGTCGGGATTCTGGTGCTGGTATTCTAAGCGCTGGCATCCCGATACTGAACGTATCCCGTCTGACACCTACTTCTGTATTTGCATCTGAGATGGACGGATTTGAATCAGGCCCTAAATTCTGAAAAACAGAGTGTTAGAACAGGGTTGTACAAGACCTATAGCAAAATTTCCACAAAAGAACCTTGCACTGCCCTGGACATATATTTACATATTGTTCTCCTCAGGGCCGGATTAAGGTTTGGGGGGGCCCTTGGGCAACAACTTTGTGGGTTCCCTATCAATATAATTGTATATATTTAAATATACACATAGACCACACACATATATTTATATACTTACACACACACAAATGTGAGGGGAGGGTGCGGTGCAGTGCCTGCTGCCGTGCAGGTGTACGTCTGTTCCTTACCTTGCGTCGCACCCTCTCACCTTCAGGCCGTGTGTTGAGCAGATGGTCCTGGAACCTCCAAATAGAACACGGACACGATGACCTAAGGGGAAGGAGACGAGGTGAGTACCGTCCTTCCTCACATCGACCGACGCGCCCTACCGAACTGGGGGATAAATTCAGGTTTTAAGTGAAGATCATCGGTACTCACGCACCAGGTGAAGATCCGTCCTTGCACCGGGTTGCAAGGTTCACCGTCCGCCCAGAAGGAAGGAAAGATAGATAGTGACAAACACACAGTGAGAGACAGTACACACAGATATTTCTCACCGTGTCCACTCTTGCTCTTCGTCCGCTCACTAGCCTACAGGTCCCTGTAAGGAGATACACAACACAGCCGTGCAGGGCCTAAACCTATGTCAAGCAACTACACATACTAAAACGGCATCACCCTCAACCTATGGTGTGTGTAGTGCGACAGATATAACAACTAAACTTTTGCCCTACACAGAACACCAATCACAGACCAAATATACAAGAGCAAAATACGGTACTGTCTCTTTAAATGTCTGCTACCTACCTATCCAGAGCTGGCCAGGTCCTCTTCCCAGTGACTGGGGAAACGCTACCTTATCGGTGGGAGCCGTACAGCTCTCCACCACTGCTCACACCTCTGATCATCTATCTCTGCGGGGCTACCTAATGGGCTCAGGGCCCTGGGCCTAACACCCAGGGTCTTACCAGCGGCTCAGGGCTTATGCCTGCCTACTGCAGGGTACTCAAGGGACTTGGGCCTACTGCCCAGAGTCCCGTCTCTATTTTGCAGCTCAGGCCTAGGGGCCTGCCTAACGGTGGGCTCTAGTAGTGGCCTGGGCCTAATGCCCAGACCACTTTTTATGGGGCTCAGGCCTATTTGCCTGCCTACCTGTGGGGCTCATATATAGGGCCTAGTGCCCTCCTGTATGGGTACAGGCCTATGCCTGATTTATGGCCACGGGCCTGGTGCCTGCCTACTCGATTATTTAGTTACCTGGGCCTAGTACCCAGGCCACTTACACCTACTTAAGGGGAATTTCCTTTTATAGGGCCTAATGCCCGCTACTGTGCCCTGGGCCTTGTGCCCGACTAATTGCCCACAGGTGTAGTGCCCGACAATACTCCACGGGCCTAGCGCCTGACAACCCTGGCGGTCTAGGGAGGGGGGTATATGGTGGGCCTCACGGAGGGCCTACCTGCTACGTTGGAAGAGGCTGCGGGGGGAACTTCGTGTAGCTCTTTACTTCCCACCTCCGCAGTCCTCTCCGGTACTCAGCCGCATTCTTCGGCCGCTGGCCCGTCCTGGCCAGCGGCGCCGCCTCTTCCTTTCTTCTTCCAGCCGGCGCCACCTGTCTTCTTTCTTGACAGCGGCGTCTTCTGGCTTCTTCCGCGGCCGCCGCCCCTGTTGACGCGCCGATCTTCTGCTCTTCGGGAGGTCTTCTCTCCTCCCTCTCCGCCGCCGAACTAACTTTTCCCGCTCGGCGCCATCTAATACAAGACAGCACGAGTGGGCGGGGCTATGACGCGGCGAGCCGCGATTGGCTCGTCGCGTCCGCCTCTGATTGGCTGCTGGCCCGCGAGCCAGGTTTGGCTCGCGGCCAGAGCCAAACACACGCCGCAAGGAACGCCGCGCCCAACGCTTGACCGGCGCTGGGAGCAGGTACTCTGTCCCAGCGCCGGCTACCCGCTGCTTCTTGGCTGCCGGGCGCCAAGCTCCGCTGAGCTTACACCCGAAGCCAAGCTTCTCCCGGCGCCACAGTACCGCCGGCACTGATGAAAGGGACCAGGCGGTCCCTTCACCAGGTGCCCGCGGTGTCTGCACCGACGCTAGGGACATTACTGTCCCCGCGCCGGCAACGGATGTGTCCCGCAGAGGACACATCCCCTCTGCCTGCCCCTGCACCTCTGCTGATGCTGGGATCAAACACGAGATCCCAGCACAGCCTTTCACATTTACATACATTCACACAGAATATATACACCACACATGCATGTGCCACACATACTGTGCATTACACACAAACATACATACATACACACACACAAGTCACACACACACATTTCACACACACACGCTTACCTTGAACCATCTGCACTGCATGTTGTGGATGGGGAGGGGACCTGGCAGGAAGGCACCATGTTGTTAAGCTCCGCCCCCTCGCGGCTTTGGCCGTGATTCGCGGGTCAATCGGAAAGGGGCAGAGACAAATGGTACAATTGTAATGGAAATGCATCATACTGGCTCCGACTCCAGCCGATTGACCCGCGAATCGCGGCATTTTGCCGCGAGGTGGGCGGGGCTTAATAACGGTGCCTGCTCTTGTGCAGCTGCTGCTGTGTGGGGGCCCCGGGACGACAGCCCGTCACCCCCTCTATAATCCGGCCCTGGTTCTCCTTATGCATTGGAGGGTGTATTATTATACCATATTAATAATTGACCCTATAGATGGTCTATATCAGTGCACCCATAACAGTGCATGTTTTCCAGATCACAAGTGTATTCATTACTGCCGCATACATTTTAAAAGATTAACAGGTGGTACTGATTATTTAATTTGTAACACTGAGGGGAGCTTAATGAAACAGTATTATATGATAGTTATATTGTGGTCATCATGGTATAGCTGGGGAGGGGGGATTCCAGGCAACCGAAACCCCCCCCTTCATTTGCCTATGAGTTTCCCAAGAGAGGTGTTATAGGTAGAAATAAGAAAAGTACCTAGGACTGAGCCTTGTAGTTCTCTAAATGTTAGAGGAAGCAGAGAGGTTGTGGATCAAGTGAAGCGAACTCTGAAAGAGCGATGTGATAAGTAGGATGATAATCAGGATAAGACTGAGGGTCTTATTCAGACCCGGTCGCAAGCGATGAGCGCTCGCAACCGGGTCGATGTTTAGGCCCTGCGCACGCGCAGCGGCCGCACTGCGCGTGCGCAAGCCCCGGAGCAAGAGAGAAACTCTCTCGCTCCGGAGCTCGACAGCTCAGCCTGTTTTGTATGCGGGGCGGGGGGGTGGTTTCACAAACGGAGGCATTCCTTAAGCCTACCGTTTTGTGGGCGGCCGCACTGATATCAGCAGTGATGTCAGTGGGGAGCTTCCTGCTCGATCAGAGCAGGAAGATCCGTGGGGCTTGCGGCTGCCGAGACCCAACCTTAGGGTCTCGTCGCAAGTCTAGATGGTCGCGATGGTCTTGACCATCGCGACCATCACCCTGGTCGGTCGCTAAAGCTGTGGGTGGTAACCCACAGCTTAGCTAGCGGCCAGGAGGCCGCACTTAGAAGTGGCCGCCCTCATTTAAAACGAGCGCTCGCTTCTTGCGAGCGCCTCTGAATGAAGGCCAGAGTCCTGAAGACCCAGGGATTGTAGCTTATGTATGAGAAGAGAGTGACCAACAGTGTAAAACCATCGGGTTTGTGTACAACTCTGAATCAGGCCCTAAAGCCTGAAAATAAGATACATCATGACAGGACTTTCCCCAGTAATGTGATCTTGCAATCAACACAATTCAAGTAAAAACCACAGTAATTTTTTAAGGAAGAAAATTAAATTAAAGACTACAAATAACTTAATGATCACTTATGTAACCAGTGTATTGTAGGTTTGTGTCATTCACATATTTTTCTTACATGTCTATTTGCCATACTTGCCTACCCTCCCGATTTGGTCGGGAGCCTCCCGAAAATCGGGTGCCGCTCCCGACCTCCCGGGAAGGCAGGCAATTCTCCTGGCTGCCGCTCACCCCTCCTATCCCCCCCGCTATAACCCCTGTAACCCCCGCCACGCCCACAAGTGACGTCACCCACCCGGCCACCCCCCCTTGTCTCGGCCACGCCCACCCCGTCCTGCCGATCTGGCTGCTCCCTCCCGGAAGGAGCAGACAGAATGTCGGCAGGTATGCTATTTGCCTTCCTCTTTACATAATTTATCTTGAATTCAGGCATGAAATCACAAAACATACAATGTCAATAAGGGTGTCTAAACAATTTATATATACACTTTAGAAAATAAGAATTTGCCAGTGTCACAAATTCACTGATGTGACCGCCAGGCGATCATTCACTGAGCTCCTCCTACCAGCTGTCCGTCATCCCTGATCTGATCTGGATTGGCTCCTGTGGCTACTTCCTACTGGTGGGAAGGCTGCTCAGGTGCCTGTGATAGCGTTTTCACGTGTTTTGCGGTTCTGGTGTAGTCTCCTGTTTCAGTCGAGTATCCAGTTCTCCTGCCTGCTTTGTATAACTCCTGCCATTTGTGTCATCCAGGCGGTATGGTCCCCATACCAGCCTCCTGCCGTTCGTGTCATCCAGGCAGCACGGACCGCACATCAGAGTCCAGTGTATGCAATCAAGCGCACTGTGAGTCCCCGTGCTCCCTTACACACACACAAAAAAAGCAACTTACCTCATCCCCGGTCCTGCCGACGACCGCCACTGTCAAATCCTGCGGGCTTGCTCTCGCTCTGTACTATGGGATGAGAAAGACATCATGACGTCTCTCCCATCACCCGCTGCGGGAGGGAGCCGGGAAGGTGGAGCTCATGAGTGAGCTCCAGCCGGCTCTCTCCGTGGACGACGCAGCAGCCAGTAAGAGTTTGTCTGACTCTCATTGGCTGCTATAACAAACACACAGCCGTCGCCGGCGTTTGTAAACTGTGTAGGGCAGACCACTCTCACTGCGGTCTGCCTTACACTTGGGGCCCGAGGACACTAACGGGGGTGCAGCGGCGGCTATGGGCCCCTGCATCACAGCGGGCCCCGGTGCAATGCACCATCCTGAGCCGGTACCCGCCTCTGCCTCCTTCCCATGTAGGACTATCAACAATGGCAGCTATGCAATGGAGGTAGGGAGCTACCAGCCACGGGCCCTTGGAATCCAGGGGCCCTTGGGCAACTGCCCATTTAGACTACAGGTAGAGCCGGCCCTGGATATAACTACTTCAGTATTAGACCATGTAATGTGCGGCCTCACTGACTCCCTGAGTACCCTGAAGCGTGTGAAGAGTGCACATCACTTTGTTGCTGCTGGGAGTATCTAAATCTCTATAAGAGGTAGTACTCAGGGGGGAAGGCCCAAACATCATTTGATTTAATAGATAAAAAAAATGACATTTTTCAAACTCTCCTCCCAAAAATATATGGGCCTAGGATTAGAAAACCGGCATGCCTGGCCCTTCTGTAACATTTGTTTTAAGTTGTGGTGCAAACAATTTAAAATGTATAGTAAGCTTATATGTAAAGGGAATTAAGTTTATGGTCCTATATTCTGCATGAGTGCTTGATAAAATGTACAGCTCTAAACCTCATTACCATCTGCTGGACTAGTTACTTTAAATCACAATTTACATGCCTTTGTCCTCTTCTGCTTGGAGGATCTGCCCCAGTGATTCAGTTACTGATCTTTACTTTTTCTTTACTTTTTATTCCCTGTATTTTTCCACCTACACCTATGGCAGAGCCAGTGCATCCATTAGGCAACACAACTCTTGTCTAAAGCCCAGTTGACCTTGTGTCCCCTCTCTCAAGATGCCCAACCTGCCCATGATCACCACTGGCAGTCCCAACCCATCTACACTGTTGTGGCAGCGCAGTTGAACTTCTCAGTTACACCATCACTGGCATGGCTCCCTGCAGTTTTTGGGTCTCAGATGTCTTTTAATCACACTGGGAGGCTGCACAGTGTAGAGAGGAACCGGGACTACATAGCTTGCCTAGTTCCCTTCTCCTAGAAAGCGCAGGAATAGACTGAGGGTCTGTGCTTGGTGCATATAAGTCAGTTTACTCCACGTAACACATAAGTGCTGAATCTGTTGTGAAGATCATGGAGGGAGGCACAAGGAGGGATTCAAGATGTTCTGATTTATAAAAGTAAATATAAAAGTATTGTGGGCTGCGAGTAAACCTAAATATTAATCATTTAACACAATTGTGCAATAGGTTGTTAGATATAGCATTTTTCAAACTCATCTCTGAAGGAGAGGAGGGGGTAGGATCAAAATTTATCAGGGGGGCCATAATTCATTGGGGAGTGGCCCTGCTAAGCTGTGTGAGCGGATGTTATCTATCTCCACACTGGGTGCCGGACGACAGATCGCAAGTCAAGGTCAAGTCAAGGTGATGAGGATAGGAGCATTGAGTATCCACTCTGTGTTTGTTCTGTCTTTCTTTACCCCAACCTTCCTACAGGGCTTAGGTGGTCAACAGTTTCACCCAGGTGCAAGTGCACCATTAGGTGAGAACCGAGGCCACTGTGCCTGGGATGTCCATTCAAACACCTCCGTGAAGGGTGCCAACATCCTCAGGATATTTCCCCTTCCCAGTTAAGAAGGTGCCATTCATTCATTCATGCACATCTCTGTGGAGGGGGGGGGAGGTTGTTAACTGCCTGTTCTGTAGGAATTACCTGCAAGGGAGCCTCCAGTCAGATAATTTGATGTGACGCGGGTAATTTCAGTTTCTGCAGCTTTACCTCCAATGCCCAAGCTTTGCCACCTAGAACAGATGAAAATTTCAGCTAAATAATAACCACACTCATTGTGAAACTTGTGCTCTGTGCAGTCACACAGAACAAAAGCAAATATGTGAGGTACAACTTCTATGCACTAAAGAACATTTCCAGAGGTTTTGATTAAGGGATGTTACAGAGTGTGTATATGTGATAGAAAAGTCATTAATAACTCCCCATCAACAATAAGTGTTTGTTTGCAGTGCCTTTGAGGCCTGATTTCCGAGCAGCAAAGGAATAACCGTTACTTCTGTACTTTACATGGACTGTGCCAAGATATAGGTGGGGAAACTGGCGGAGATCAAGGCTTACGGTAACAGAAGTTTTATGTTTTTAGCAATGAGCATTGCAGCGTGAGGAGGTTTTAAATTTCAACACACAGCACTTGCAAATGCGCACGTCTACAAGTACATAATCTGCCGTAAGAAGAGACACGGTTATGGTCATTTCTAAAACAGCAAAATATTTATCAAGTAAATACTCTGATTATTTAATTGTGTGTAACACGTTTTTCATTTGCATTCATCAACCAGAACATGGCAGCTGTTGTGCTCATTTCTAAAAATGGGATGTGTAATTAGCAGGACTCATGGTCACGGTAACGGTCAGCTAAGAACAGGAAACAGAGGCTACAACGGGCTCAGGGCCTGATTCAGCTTTGGGAATAGAGTGAGAAACAGCTTTGGGAATAGAGTGAGTAACTGGTCATCTTGGTGAAACCATGCTGCACTGCAGGGGGGCAGATGTAAAATGTGAAGAGAGATTTAGATTTGGGGGGAATGTGTCCAAACTGACATCTAAATTACAATGTAAAAATAAAGCTGTGCAGTATTTGTGGGCTACATGCAAAAGCAGCCAGTATTTACCCTACTTGCAAAATAAAATGTATGTATTTGCACCCCTTGCATTGCAACATGGTTTGTCCTGGTTCACATTTACGTGCTCTTTCTCACTCTATTCCCAAAGCTGAATCAGGCCTCTCAGGCTCATCAAAGCTGGATCCATATGTCAGCTGGGCTGACAAATCTTCATTTCTGCTGCGACATGCATGGATCCAACCTAATTTTCATCAACAGGTAGTGCTGGTGGCGCTGGGACGTAGTTAGGAGACCAGAGGCCGCAATGCCGCTGGTCTCAATCCTGATAGGGGAAGCCTGACAAGGGACTTAAGATAGGTGTCGAAATACCGACGCCTATCTTCAGTCTGACGGCGGAATGTCGAAGGATACCAGCCCGAACGAGGTAAGTCTGGGGCGCCCATAGTGTCAGCAGGAGGGGGAGGTAAATTTAGGGTGCGTTGCGGGGTTAGGGTTAGGTTTCGGAGGGGACAGGTTAGGGTTAGGCACACCTAGGGGGGAGTGTTAGGGTTAGCCACCACTGGGGAGGGCTATGTTTAGGCACGAAGGGGGGGAGGGTTAGGTTTAGGTACTAACAGGGAGGGTTAGGGTGCCGCATGCAGAGGGTTAGGCAACAAGAAGGGAGGGTTAGTATACTTACCCGACCCCTGCCGGGATACCACCTATTGGGATGCCGCTGTCGGTATTCTGACAGGAGGCATCCCGACCTCTGGCATTACATACCCATTGCGGTGGTGACATAATACCAACTGAGAACTGTTTAAATGCCACCGTGTGAGTGGCATTGGTGACCATGTGCATCCCTTAATGGCAACATTCTATCCATCTTCTAATGGCAACTTCCAGAAGAATATAGAGCTATGCCACAAAGCACACGTCATCTCAAACCATTTCCTAAACCATGATAGTGAGTTCATTGTACTACAATGGCCTCCTCATCACCTGATCTCAAGCCAATAGGGCGCCTTCGAGATGTGATGGTATGAGATCTGCAACATAAATGTGCAGGTAAGAAATCTGCAGCAACTGCAGGATGCTATCAGGTCACCCTGGACCAGAATCTCTAAAGAATGTTTCCAGCACCTTGTTGAACCCATGATACAAGGAATTTGCCGTATTACCCGATAGAAGAAATGTGTGCCTAATAAATTGGTCATACATTTATTACATAAAGGAAAGGCTTGGGAAGCATTGTATCTGGTCATGTGGTGGGTTAGATATGCATGGAGGATAACCAGCATACTAAGAGGACACTTGTCCCAATAAATGATGTAACTTCTCATGGGAAGAGGGCTAGGGAAGAGCTAAGTGCCAGTGCGAAGCAGCAGTGCCTTGGTAGGAGATTCATGGCTGTGTATTGTGCAATGTAAACACAGCTCAATGGGCGATGAAAGAATCCTGTTCATTAGCCTGCCAAGCAGAAAGGGAGAACAATGTACTAATCAGCAATGTCACTCACCCAGATGGATTCGGAGAAGCTGCCAGGGCACAGCTAGGGCAGATCAGTTCTCAGACAGAAAACTCCTAGAAACATTGTGGATGGAACGTTTAAAACCCATATTGTTAATAAGACACTAAAGGAAATTTAAAAAACTGTGTAACACACATTGGAGGCAGCCGATTAAAAATAAATAAATAAATAATTCAACTAAAAATGCTGAATGTAGAGGCCGTCGTCTCCACTGTGCAATTTCATGGATACAGGTTTAGGGGTCTATTTACTAAGCAGTGTTAGGAGACAGAGTGAAAGTGATAAGGTGCCAGCTAATCAGCTCCCAACTGTCATTTTTTAAACACAGCCTGTGAGATGACAGTTAGGAGCTGATTGGCTGGCACCTTATCACTTCTCACTCTGTCTCCTAACACTGCTTAGTAAATAGACCCCTTAATCTCTTTATTTGTTTATGGGTGCAGGGGTAGAGAACGAGGAGTAGAGAGGGCATTAGGGAGGACATATAAAATCCATCTTAATCTGAAGCATTAATGGATTACCATAATGAAATGTTCTGCTACAATTTAAATCTGCATATTAATATCTATATCTGAACCTGAACAATATAGAATTGAGATGTTGCAGGATAACAAAGACAAATAAATGGATTATAAATGAGAAGGGACAGAAAAGAAGAGTCATCCTGTTATATAAACCATTAAGAAAAATAGACTGAAAACTATAAACCATTCGATAGCCGTCTAACCCAAGACTAAGAGGATAAGGAGCACCACTACCTGCTAACCATGGCACCCCAGTCACCGCAGACTTACCAGGAGAGTTGTCCAGAATACAGGTCAGTAAGAATAGGGTTAGGGTTTGAACGATGTAATGAAGGACAGAATGATCCCTCGCTCTGTCCTTCATTACCTGGCACGGCGCTGCATGCTATATCGTCCTGTTGGCTGTGCAGCACAGGCGACTGGAAGATATGGCTAATGACCGCGGGAGCGCGCATATTGGCCGCACACGCTGAATGATCCGGCCGATAAGTCGTTCCGATTCAGCCGGAAACGACATATGGGCCCAATATTGCTCCAGTGTGTACATAGCTTAATGGGTGAGCACCTCCCAACTGTGTCATGTTCTGTTAGGTCAAATAAAAGATTGAGGGGCCTATTCATCATCGGAGGCCGCATTGATCTCACTGCGAGGGATATTTAAGTATCCAACTCGCAGTAAGGGAAACTTTGCGGCGGATCAATTCATCAGTGCTCCGGTGCGGGGACAGCTGCTCCGAAAAGCCGCTGTCCCCTCGGGTTAGTATCGCAGCTACAGAATTATCGATGATGAATAGGCCTCTGATTGCCGAAGATTTGTGAGTACATTGGTCAGTACTGTGAAAGGGAAGAACGTTAACACGTGCATGTAGATATTCCTTTTAACTACACTGGCATGGCAAAAAGATTTGGTGTCCATTCATGGGGTTGAGATCAGATTTCAATGTTCTAAGTAGGACAGGATAATTAGCACCATACAGTTGGCTGTGGCAGTAATCCATTGGAATGTAGTTTAAATCCCGGCTGTCGGGATGATGGCGCCGGAATCCCAACACCAGTCACGGAGGGTTAGGATTAAGGGTAGGCACTAGAGGGAGAGGGTTAGGCTGAGAGGAGAGGGGGGATGTTAGGTTTAGGAGTAGAGGTAGGATACTCAGGGCCGGCTCGAGGCATGTTCAACCAGTGGGGTCGAACAAGGGCGCCACCCCATAGATGGCGCACCCCTCCCAGCCATTCCCGATTTCAGCGGGACAGTCCGTTTTTCGGGCACTGCCCTGTTGTTCCACCCACCAGTGACACAGCTGTGCAATGGATACCATGCAGTGCAGGGAGAGAGCTGGGGGCAGCCCAGCTACTGACGAGGTGCTTGGCTTGCCCCCAGCCTGACGTTAATGGGAGGCGTGCCATACGGACACGCCCCCAATAACTGCATTTAAGGGGCATGGCCTATAGTAATTAATTCACGCCCCCATTTTTGACTCAGACGACTACAGGGGCGACAGTCACCGGACCTGCTCAGGGCGCGGCAACCCCTGGAGTCGGCGCTGAGGATACTTACCGACAGGTGTAGGTATCCTAGCCCTGTCGGGATGCCGGCCTTGGGACTCTGACCATTGGGATCCCGTACCATTTTAGCTTATTAAACACCAAGAAAGATTTAAAGTTAGAAGCTGAGATTCTTTATTTATTTAAAATTTGGAGCCCACACTTTATGGTCTTCTTGAATGGAAAAATATGGTGGGGACCAAGGTAATTACAGAGATCCCTGCCTTATTCCTGATCCTAGCTGCAAGTGGCTCCAGCATTACTGCAAAAGGGGAAGGCAGGCAACAATATCTAGTGGTGTTGACAGCACAAGGAGGAGGATGACAGCCAGCACCGAGACAGAGGAACTGTGATATACAGTTCTGACCTTTGGAAAATAGAATTGAAGGAGTCAGTATAAAAACTACAGTATATTGAAATATTAATAATAAAAGGTTCACAAGACCATCCAGCACTGGTGCCTTAAATTTCCAATGTTCATTAATTGCTTGAGGAAAACCTTCTGTCAAGCGTTATTAAGTGCAAGTCATGGGGACTCCACAATCTAAAGTAAGGGACAAGTGCATAGCTACAATTCAATTCAAATGAATTCCTTCTATTGTTATACTTGGACAATAAATTCTGATTCTGATCTTGGACGTTAGTTTGTCTGTGTCTGAAAACTGTAATAAAGCAGTGTGTAAAATTGTCAGACTCATTCCAAGATATTACCGGGGTCAAAAAAATTATTCGTTCAGTTTCTAAACTTTACAAATTCAGGGGCCTATTCATTAACACATAAAATTCAATGGAGGTAATTAGGTTTAGAACTCGCATGGAGTTCTACCTAATTACAGGAGGAATTCATCATTCCTCCTCTCCATAACTATCTATTCAGAAAAGCTGTAATTTTTGCGATGACAGCTTTTCGGAAAATAGATAGTTTTCCCTCACTACACTGCATTACCGCAGCTGGAATCCGTTCTGCACATGCGCTGTTACATTCGTAAACCCAGCGCATGTGCAGCACTACTTAGAGCTGCGGTAAGTTTGTGTCACCCCCCAGCCCCCCCCCGCTCAACCACCCCCCTCGTCCCGCACTTACCTGTCCGCGCAGCAGCCTCCGGCTCCGTCCTGCTGGTCTGACACGTGGTCTCCCAGCACACCACAGTACAGATTAGAAAAAATAAATAATATTTTTTTTTCTAATCTTTATTGTGTTCTGCTGGGAGAGCACAGTGTCCGACCAGCCTCCGGAGCCAGTGGACACACCAGAGTGCCAGAGGGAGACGTCGGGGAACCTGTCCAGCTGTAAGCTGGTAAGTTTCACCTGCTATTCGCCACCTCACAGTGGCGGATAGTACCTCCATCAAATTCTGAAAATACATAATTTTCGGAATTTGAAGAATACCATAATTTCCAAATCCCCATACATTAGTATGGGGATGTGGAAATTAACGCAGGGGAACTTAACCAGGAGATATCAGTGATATCTCCTGCGTTAAGATACTTCATGAATACTAAATAACGTTATTTAAGGAAAATGTCCTTAAAAACGTTAATTTAGTGTTGATGAATAGGCCCCTCAGCCTCAGTAAAATACCATAGTTTGTAAACAGTAGGGATGTGCGTGCAAACTCGAACCTATCCGAGCCTGCACATCCCTAGTAAACAGTCTTTTTTGCTTAATTCTCATAACTAAAAAAAATATACTTAAGTAGCATCAATGTAAAATTGCATGCCCGATTACTGTGCCAATGAGACGTACAGTTGCTACACAAAATTTTCCACTGAAGGTAGTAATAGGTCCATCTGAAGTGGGGCTATTAAGGTTGTGTAGTGTTTAGGCCAGAGGTTCCCAAACTCGGTCCTCAAGGCACCCCAACGGTTCAGGTTTTAAGAATGACCATGTTTGGGCACAGTTTACTTAATTAGTACTTCAGTCTTTTGAATTAACCATCTGTGCTCAAACCATGGATATCCTAAAAACCTGGACCGTTAGGGTACGGAGGACCGAGCTTGGGAACCTCTGGTATTATTGCGGCATGGGCACAGACTAGGGTAGTAACATACTGAGGCTGCAGGTGCTGACTACTCATGTACTATACAGTAGATGGGGTGATTGAAGCTCTGTATTAAATGTGGGCCTAAGTAATAGTTGAGGATGGAAAGGAGGCGGATTTATCAAATGTGGGTGTAATTAAATTAAAGTCAGGGCTGTTGCAGACTTGGCGCAAGGTAGACCTAGAGTATCCACTCACTATTTTAACTTTCCTGGAGGGAAAATCATACGGATCTCTTTCCAAACCTGCCCAGAACATACCAAGATCCAGTCCCGCAGCATCAGAGCTGAACCAGTAGCACCGGTTTTGGGCATCCTGTGCAGAGTTCTGGATTTCCTTCACATAAGGAGTGGTAGTCCTCCTCCAACAAACTCTGCAGCATAGAGGAACCACAGGCAAGAAGGGGAGGAAGCATGTGTGATCATGGCAGAGCACATGTTACATACAGTATATCTTCCATTGTCACAAGCAGCGAAGGATCAAGAACTACTTTTGTTATAGGCCCTCCTAGCTCAAACACCACCCACTGCCACAGCGTCCTCTTTTTTATTGAATATACCACTCTACATCCACAGTAATTCTATATCCGGTCTATATAAACCAGCTGCAGTGGGACTACATGTCCCAGCATGGTAAGTCAGTGGATGCTCTGGCATGCTTGTGCATGAGTTAAGCAGATTTTTTTTTTTAACCAGTTGTATTACAATCACTACGCAGAGTAGGGAGTGGTGTAACTCAGGATGACCAACCCACCTAAACAGCTATTTTGTAGGCACCTAGCAAAGGTTTTCCCTGTAGGCCATTTATGCACCAGACTGACTGTATCTGTGCATATAGATTCAAGCCACACAATTACTGAATAGGCAAAACATGCTACTTAACATACAGTATGGAGCATTTTCCACGCTCTGGCTTACTCAATGGCATGGCTCAGCCTGGAAAGCCAGCCTCCCAGAGCAAACACTCAGGGCAGTGGTTTGGCCGAGGGCTATAGAGTTGGCAGGGAGTAGGCAGCCTGCTTACTGCTCATGCAGCCTGTCACAGAGGTGTGAAATGTTCTGTACCACACACACACACACATATGTACAGAAACAAGGCCTGATAGCTGATACCACAGAGTAATACAGCTGAGCATTTGCAATCTTAGTGGAAATAAGAGGTAGCATTTAAAAATAATGAGGAATTGCTCACTATGGTTTTTTTTCCCTACCCTCATTCACTCTTACCATATCCAGGGGCGCCGAGAAGGGGGGGGGAGGAGGGGAGGGGAGCGGTACTGATTACCCGGGCCTGGGCATGGCAGGGGGGCTGGGGCGGCCGCTGCAGATCAGTAGCATTTTTTGTCATTTTTTTTTCCCTTCATTCACCTTAATTAAACCTCCACGGGAAGTGGGCGGCAGTTGGGTGGGGGTGAGGGGGGATGAAGGAGGGTTTGGATCTTGGTCTCCACATTCGCACTGTCTGTGTAAGTTACAGTCAAAGTCAGTCACTAGTAGAGATGGCTAGTGAGTGAGTGTCTCAACACAATAACTCGAATCATTCAGATGTTCGAATGATTCGAGTCACTTAGCGTTTGGTGTGTCGAGACACCCACCACCCTAGCCTGTTAGTGGCAGCTCCGCCCCCTACACTGCTGATCCGACCTGATCATACTTCTGCACTGAGGCCCTGATTCAGAGCCGGACGCTCTGAATCAGGGCCGGGCTATTTTTTTTTTTGAATGGCCTCCTGCCCGCTCGCATAGCTGTGGGCAACCACCGACAGCCATAGCGAGCGGGCAGGAAGATGGTCGCGATGGTCAAGACCATCGCGACCATCGTGCTTGCGACGATACCCTTGTGGTAGGGTCTCATTGCTGCAAGCCCTGGAGTGCTTTCGGCTCAAACAGAGCAGAAAGCACTCCCACTGACATCACTTGTGATGTCAGTGGGGCCGGCCCCAGAGGGTAGGCGTTCCCATGGGAACGCCTCCGTCTGGGCAGCCATGCCCCCAAAGGGGGTGTGCTGTCACTCACCATCGACAGCATGCCCCCTTTGGTACGAGACCGGGAGCGACAGCATGCCCGTCGCTATCCGGGTCGCGCAAATGCGCACGACGGAGCCGGCTCCGTCATGCGCACTGGGCCACCATCGACCCGCTTGCGAGCGCTCAGCGCTCGCGAGTGGGTCTGAATCAAGCCCTGAGTCAGATCAGCAATATAGTATCCGCACACACTTAATGTGTCTGTTGGGGTGCAGAACCAATCCTTGATCTGGGATATCACCACAGAAACAAAAAATATACAATATCTTATAGTAGTGCACTCACCAGACTAGTACAGTAGTTTTAAAAAAAAGTTGCTTTATTCCATGATACAAGTAAATCCGACGTTTCAGTCCTATTAGGCCCTTTGTCAAGGTACATATAGATATAGATATTATGTAAGGTCTGGCACTCCCTGATTTCAATAAGGCTCTTGCTTACCAGGTGCCCTCCATTTTATACAGTATGCTGCTGAATTAGCTAAATACAGTAGGATGCTGTTCCCGAGAAAGACACAATAACGTGCTGAAACTTTGAAATCCTGTAACACTGCAGTGAGTCTTTATTTCTAATCTGGTGTGAAGTCATCCTACCATCAGGGGTGTATTTAGGGGTCTGTGTGCCACCCTCCCTCCATATTTTCTGAATAATTCCATTCTGTCTCCCCAGCCATCCCCCTTCTGTCTCTCCAGCCATTAGGCCTTTCCCTTTCTGTGTCCCCAGCCATCCCCCTTCTGTGTCCCCAGCCATCTCCCTTCTGTCTCCCCAGCCATCTCCCTTCTGTCTCCCCAGCCATCCCCCTTCTGTCTCCCCAGTCATTAGGCCTTTCCCTTTCTGTGTCCCATGCCAACTCTTTTCTGTGTCCCCAGCCATCCCCCTTCTGTCCCCAGGCAGGGGCAAACGCAGGATTTTTAGGGGGGGGGGGGTTGTTTCCAAATATCTCTCTCCCTCTCTATATACACACACATATGTGTATATATATATATATATATATGTGAGATACAGCCCCATTTTTAGTTATGTGTATCTGTATTGTGACCCTTATGCAGTGCCCCCTATATTTGAGCCCCATATGCAGTGTCCCTAAAGCAGGGCTGTAGAGAGCCCAGATGCCCTGAAATTTTTTTTTAAATAAATCACTTTTGCAGCTCTGCTGGGGAGGGGGGCGCTCCAAGCCCCCCCAGCCCGATGCTAAGCAGGGGGGGGGGGCGCGATAAGTGCGATCGCTTCCCCACACAGCCACAGGAGACTGCTCCGTCTGCTGCAGCAGCCGTGAGCAGTCTCGCACTGCAGCCCAGCACAAGCTGTGTGCTGAGCTGCAGTGAGGGAGGGGGGGCAGCGCTGGACCCGGGCCTCTCTAGCAAGCCCGGGCCTGGGTAGACTCTACCCCCCCCCCTCTCGGCGCCCATGCCCTAAAGTAGTGCCCCTTCTGCAGTGCCCCTAGTCGTTTTGCCCCTATTGCAGGTCCCCCTAAAGTAGTGCTACTTATGAAGTGCTCCATATGCAGGGCCCTTAAAGTAGTGCCCCCAGTAGTCTTGCCCCATATGCAGCGCCCCTAAAGTAGTGCCCCCAGAAGTTTTGCCCCATATACAGCGCCCCTTATGCAGTGCCCCCTGTCGTTTTGACCCATATGCAGGTCTCCCTAAAGTAGTGCCCCCAGTAGTTGTAAGAGGGGCAAGGGGTGGACTGCTGTGTGCGCCTGCTGCCGTGCAGGTGTGGCGGGGCACTTACCTCTCCCACCCCGTGGCTCTCACCTTCAGGACACCTTGGTTTCTCCCACCGACGGTCCTGGGTCTTTCCGGTTCGACACAGCCGGGGACGGTCTAACCTGTAAGATAGGTCGGACACGCTGAACCTATGGGCCGGACCTTGGTGCCACAGGACGGACTGACGGACAGGGGTGCGGGGACTAGAGGATGGTCATCATTGGCACTTGTGGCCTCAGACTGGTTTGCACCCGCATGCCAGGCACATGGGTGCAACCCGAACGAAAACGCCCGAAAAGGGGAAAGGGAAGAGGGGACGACACACAAACACAGAATGCGCTCACCGGGTATGCCCCTTGTCTCTTTGCTGGGCGAGTAGTCCTGGTCTCTGCTCCTATAAGAGAGCATGGCTGCCTGGCGCCGCACTAGAACAATACCTGCAGCCTAACACCGCACGGTGTTAGGTACAGTGGGTACAAATGGTACAGTGGTCTTGGCCTAGCGCCGCACGGTGGTGGTACAGTGGGTACACAACAACCTAACACAATGGTACAGTGGTCTCGGCCTAGCGCCGCACGGTGGTGGTACAGTGGGTTCACAACAACCTAATACAATGGTACAGTGGTCTCGGCCTAGCGCCGCACGGTGGTGGTACAGTGGGTTCACAACAACCTAACACAATGGTACAGTGGTCTCGGCCTAGCGCCGCACGGTGGTGGTACAGTGGGTTCACAACAACCTAACACAATGGTACAGTGGTCTCGGCCTAGCGCCGCACGGTGGTGGTACAGTGGGTTCACAACAACCTAACACAATGGTACAGTGGTCTCGGCCTAGCGCTGCACGGTGGTGGTACAGTGGGTTCACAACAACCTAACACAATGGTACAGTGGTCTCGGCCTAGCGCCGCACGGTGGTGGTCAGTGGGTACACAACAACCTAACACAGTGGGACAGTGGTCTCGGCCTAGCGCCGCACGGTGGTGGTACAGTGGGTTCACAATAACCTAACACAGGGGTACAATGGCCTCGGCCTAGCGCCGCACGGTGGTGGTACAGTGGGTTCACAATAACCTAACACAGTGGGACAGTGGTCTCGGCCTAGCGCCGCACGGTGGTGGTACAGTGGGTTCACAATAACCTAACACAGTGGGACAGTGGTCTCGGCCTAGCGCCGCACGGTGGTGGTACAGTGGGTTCACAATAACCTAACACAGGGGTACAATGGCCCCGGCCTAGCGCCGCACGGTGGTGGTACAGTGGGTTCACAATAACCTAACACAGTGGGACAGTGGTCTCGGCCTAGCGCCGCACGGTGGTGGTACAGTGGGTTCACAATAACCTAACACAGGGGTACAATGGCCTCGGCCTAGCGCCGCACAGTGGTGGTACAGTGGGTTCACAACAACCTAACACAATGGTACAGTGGTCTAATACCAAGATACAAGGGCCTCACTGAGGGCTTACCTGAACTGCCAACTCGCGTTCGGGACTCCCTCCAGCGACGATCCGCCTGCTCCAACGACTCCTCCGCTCTTCTCCTCCTGCCCGCAGGTGGGGATTTTAAATACCCCGCCGCGCGGGCTCCTGGGCTGGATGACGCGGCAGGCCCTCATTGGCCCGCCGCGCCGCCGGGTGATGACGCGCCCCAACACGTGGGCGCACCCGGCAATGCGGGGTCCGGTCCTTGCCGGCGTCATGGCCGCGCCGCATCGCCGGGTGATGACGCGCCACAACACATGGGCGCGTCCGGCGACGCGGGGTCCGGTCCTTACCGGCGCCTTCGTGGGAGGGGGGGCGCGTGGCTCCGGACCTCCCACACTCTCCCCTTCTTTTCCTTTTGTGGTCCCCACAAAGACCGGGCGGCACGACCACTCAAAGTCAGGGCACTCCCAAGGTCGACCTCGCGGATCTCCGGAATGGAGCCACGAGGGACAGGGCGGCTGGTTCGGCCAGTGGTGGGCTGTCTTGGGGTCCGGGCGGTGGCGTTCCTGACGCCCGTGTTGCTGGTAGGGGTAGTTCGGTCCCAGCCGACTCCTCGGTGACGACGAGAGGGCTGTGCGCCCGGGAGGGCGGCGTCCACCAAGTGAATGGGGTGAACCCCGGGGTCCCCGGTCCTGCCAGGGCGTTTGGGGGCTTCCTGCTCTGTCCACCAGGCTTCATGCTGCAGCACGGCTCCTGTGCCTCCGACGGGTCTCCCGACTCCCAGGGTCCCAACATGTCTCGGTGCAGGGTGCGAGTGTGACCGCTGTCGTCCTCGGCACGCACCTCGTATACTGGGTTGTTGGGCGAAACTTGTCGCTGTACGATGTAGGGCAACACCTCCCATTGCGGGCTTAGCTTCTTTGGGCGCCTCTCACGGACAAATACTCTTTGTCCAACTGGGATGGGCTCCCCCACGGCCCCTCCGGGCTGGGGGTGCCTGGTGGTCCCGATGTTGCGCTCCGCCACCTCCCCTACAGTCCTCAGCCGTCGCCTTTGCTCCTCGACCCACCCACCATGGGTCCACTCGTCTTCCCCCTGGGGTAGAGAGAGGTCGAAGTCCTGCAGTTCCCTCCCTGCTCTACCGAACAATAGGAAGTAGGGCGATGAGCCCGTGGTCCGGTGCACGCGGTTGTTGTACACCCACACCAGTTCTTGGACGAATGCTGGCCAACGGCGTTTCTTTTCGGCTTCCAAGGTTCTCAGCATTTGTAACAGGGTCCGATTGAATCGTTCGCAGGCCCCATTCCCCTGGGGATGGTAGGGCGTGGTCCGGGATTTTTGCATGCCGTAGGTCTGACAAAGTCGTTCCATCACGCGCCCTGGAAACATGCTCCTTGGTCTGAGTGGATGCGCTCGGGGCAGCCATACCTTCGGATGAAGTGTTCCACGATGGCCTTGGCGGCTGTTTCCGCTGTCTGGTCACGGGTAGGCACCACCGCAGTGGACTTAGTGAAGTGGTCCGTCATCACTAGGGCGTACTGGTGCCCGCTCGTCGACTCCCCTATTAGCACGTAGTCCACCATCAACAGCTCCAAGGCTCGCCTGGTCTGGATGGTCTGCACCGGGGCTCTCTGTTCGGTGGGCTTGGTGACGCCACACGTCGGGCATGCCCGACACACGGCCTCTACCAACTCTTGTAGTCATGGAAAGAAGTACTGACGGCGTATCCACTGGAGCGTCTTGGCCACCCCGAGGTGGGCCCCTTCCTCGTGGGCCTCCACTACCAAGCCTCGGGCCAAGCCTTCCGGGAGCACGACCTGCCTGACTTCGCGGAGTTCTTGTTCCAGGTAGGTGCGTCGGCACAACACCCCGTCGTGGACAGTCAGCCGATCCCATTGGTGAAGCATCCTCTGGCCCACCCCGCCGAGTCGGCCTCTCTCGCGGGCGGAGGGCCAATGTCCCTGTTCCTTCCAGCTGTGGATGGCCCTCAGGTCTGGGTCTTGTTTCTGCTGTACGGCCCACTCGAGGGCGGTCCTCTGCAGCTGGAGGCCGCAACTGGTGGCTTCCAGGGGTCTGGGTGGCGGTCTAACCTTGGCAAGATCAGGGATTTCTAAGCCTTCCGGGTCCTCGTCGGAGGGGCCCTTGGGTGCCTCCACGGGAAAACGGGACAGGGCGTCGGCGTTGGTGTTGTATTTCCCCGGACGATATTTGATCTTGGGGGAAAATTTCGCCAACCGGGCAACCCAACGCTGCTCCAGGGCCCCCAACTTGGCGGTGTCCAGGTGCGCCAGAGGGTTGTTGTCTGTGATGACCTCGAACTCCGTCGCAGTTAAGTACTCGGCAAACTTCTCCGTCTCCCACACCATTGCTAACAGCTCGAGTTTGAAGGAGCTGTAGTTTTCGGGGTTCCTCTCAGAGTCCCGCAGACTCTGGCTCCCATAGGCAATCACCCGTTCCTGCCCCCCCTGGATCTGGGAAAGGACTGCCCCCAGCCCTTTGTGACTGCCGTCGGTGTAGACCAGGAAGGGCTTGTCGAAGTCAGCGTAGGCGAGTACCGGGGCTTGGGTGAGGGTGTCTTTCAGCTGGTTGAAGGAGTCGTCTTGGGCTTGGCCCCACGCCACAGTCCTCTTTCGTGCATCCGTTGCCACACCTCTCAGCAGCTCATGCAGGGGTCCGGCTATTTTAGCGAAACCCCAAATGAACCGGCGGTAATAGCCGACTAGTCCAAGAAAGGCTCGTACCTCCGTCACGGTGGTGGGTGTTTTCCATCCCTGAATTGCGGCGATTTTGTCGGGTGTAGGTTTCACCCCGTCTTGGGATACTAAGTGTCCCAAGTACTCAAGGCTGGGTTGGAGGAGGTGGCACTTCCTTGGCTTCAGTTTGAGCCCGTATTGCTCCAAACGCTGTAGTACTTGATCCAGCCTGCGGAAATGCTCGTCCAGCGTTGGGGCGAACACGATGATATCATCCAGATAGATCAAAATCGAGTCGAAGTTTAGATCCCCTAGGCAACGTTCCATGAGTCGTTGGAAGGTAGCTGGCGCATTGGAGAGCCCAAAGGGCATCCGGCAGGAATCGAATAGGCCCATGGGGGTGATGAAGGCCGTCTTGGCTTGGTCCCTTTCGGCCACCGGCACTTGCCAATAGCCGCTGGCCAGGTCCAAGGTGGAGAAGAATCGTGACTTCCCCAGGGCTGCCAATGATTCTTCGATGCGGGGGAGAGGGTACGCGTCTCGCACAGTACAGTTGTTCAGCTTCCGATAGTCCACACAGAAGCGTAGGGCCCCATCTTTCTTCTTAACTAGGACAATCGGCGCCGCCCACGGGCTTTTGCTCTCTTTGATGACGTGGTTATCCAGCATCTGGTGGATCATGGCCTTCACTTCCTGGTACAATTTTGGCGGAATGGGTCGGTATCGCTCCCGAATGGGGGGCTGGTCCCCGGTGTTGATCTCGTGTTCTAATGCCCGGGTGTAACCGAAGTCTTCCTCGCTGCGGGAGAACGCCTGTTGTCTCCTCCACAGAAGCCGTTCGAGCTTCTTGACCTCGGCGGGGCCGAGTTTACCTAGGGGCACGTCCATCTGTTCGAGTATTATTCACCCGTTCCAGTCTTCTGTGGGCTCTACCCGCTCCTCCACCCTCACGGCCAGCGTCCATGGTTTCCGCACGTCGGGCTCTAGGAGGACGTTTTGTCCTGACTTGACACCGCCCTCGGGCACAGCCTCTACCTGTGCCAAGATGGTCCTGGGGGGAACCTGGGCTGGGGCGTCCCCCAGGTTACAGATCCGGATGGGCACCACCCCATGCTTGACTACTGCCAAGGCCCGAGCCACGATCAAGCCAGCGTCGGTTTGGCCAAACCAGCAGGGTTCTATCATGACTTCCCTACCCTCCAGGGGCCGTTGCGCCCGCACGGGCAGACCACCTCTTGCCTGGCGGGAATCCTCACCCGTTGGTTATGGCCTGTCTTGACTCGTCCCAGGGGGCCTGTGTCAGCGGCTGAAGATGGTCCCTCGCACAGCCGCATCACCCATTGCAGGGCCTGCTGTACGGGCTTCTGCACCCCTAGGTGTCTCCAGTACTAGGGGCCCTTCTCCAGGACTAGGGCTTGGTCCAAGCAGCGGAGTATATTCATCCCCAAGATGACAGGCCCATGCTTCAAGTCCTCCCCTGCGACAACCATGATGCCTTTCATCCCCAGGGACTGGGCGTACAGCTCCACCTCGACCCAAACCACACCCAGGATGGGAATTGGCAGGTTGTTTGCGGCCATGAGGGTTACCCAATCTCCCACATTGGTCCGCTGCAGGTGGGCGTAGTTCTCCTGGAAGCATCGCTGGGACATGGTTGACACTTGGGAGCCGGTATCCAGAAGACAGCGCTGGCTCTTTCCCGCCAGCTGGGCTATTACTGTGGGGCACTCTCCAATGAGATCCGACGAGTGGGTAATGTCCACCTGGTCATCTCCCCTCCTCGCGGTTTGGCCCGCAACCGCGAGGGACGCTAGTTTAAAGGTCTACGGCGGGTGTCTCGACTGGGTCGTACTTCAGGACATTCGCGGGCGAAATGGCCAGGTCGATCGCACTCCCAGCAGACTGGGCCCCTGGTGTCCCGTCAGCGCGTTCCTGCTGACTCCCAGCGCCGGGGCGGGTCTTGCTCGTGAGGCTTCCGACGTGGGGCCTCGGCCCGCTCTCCTTCTGCACGGGTCTCCGCCCCGGCCCGCCGGTCTTCTGCCTGCTCCACTCGCTGCTTTAGCTGGGATACTTCCTGCTGGACCAGCAGGAGCGCATTGGTCAACTCCTTGACGCAATTCTCCAGTGGGTTTAGGGGTGGGTTGGGGGTGCGGGAGTCTGGGTGTGTCAGTTGGAGGGACATAGAGCAGGAGCCAAACTCCTCGTCCTGATTCTTGGCCAATGCCTTCTCCAGCACCTCGTGGAACAGAAGGCGGGGGTCCCCTTAGATCTTGTCTTGGAAATGGTGGCGTAGGGGCCTACTCTTCAGACCTGCCACGAATAGGTCTCGTAAGACCAAGTCTGGGTTTCCGGCCAACCAGTCTGCGTCCTGCCGAGCCCGTATCCGATCGGCGCAACTTTGGAGGGCGTTGGCAAATTGGGAGATCGACTCATCCTCGCACTGGATCCGAGCGAACAGCCGTTTCCGGAGGTTGGTCGGTGTGGACCAATCTCCGTAAGTGGCCTTCAAGATTTTGAACATCCCCCCTGGAGGTCCTTCCTCTGCCCGAGAGGGCGGTTGATGACAGATTTTTTTGCTTCCCCCAGGATGACCTGCAGCACCAAGTCTACCTGTACCGGCGCGGGGAGGTGATACAGACGGATCACCGACTCCACCTGGTCCATCCAGTCGTCCAGTTCCATGTTCTGTCCATCGTACTTCTGGATGAGTTGTACAGCGGCTCCGATGGCCGGGGTGACCCGCCGGTCAAAAGTCGGGTCTGTCGTCTCGGATGGTGGTCCCGCGGAGGTAGAGGCGGTGGTAGGGTCCGTCATCTTCGTGTGGGTCCTCCGGCTGGCGTCAAGGGATCCTGCCGGCTACGCCAAATGTAAGAGGGGCAAGGGGTGGACTGCTGTGTGCGCCTGCTGCCGTGCAGGTGTGGCGGGGCACTTACCTCTCCCACCCCGTGGCTATCACCTTCAGGACACCTTGGTTTCTCCCACCGACGGTCCTGGGTCTTTCCGGTTCGACACAGCCGGGGACGGTCTAACCTGTAAGATAGGTCGGACACGCTGAACCTATGGGCCGGACCTTGGTGCCACAGGACGGACTGACGGACAGGGGTGCGGGGACTAGAGGATGGTCATCATTGGCACTTGTGGCCTCAGACTGGTTTGCACCCGCATGCCAGGCACATGGGTGCAACCCGAACGAAAACGCCCGAAAAGGGGAAAGGGAAGAGGGGACGACACACAAACAATGATTCGACACACAAACACAGAATGCGCTCACCGGGTATGCCCCTTGTCTCTTTGCTGGGCGAGTAGTCCTGGTCTCTGCTCCTATAAGAGAGCACGGCTGCCTGGCGCCGCACTAGAACAATACCTGCAGCCTAACACTGCACGGTGATGGTGCAGTGGATATGCGGTAACCTAGCACAGGTACAGTGGTCTCGGCCTAGCGCCGCACGGTGGTGGTACAGTGGGATCAAAAAAACAACCTAACACAACGGTACAGTGGTCTCGGCCTAGCGCCGCACGGTGGTGGTACAGTGGGTACAAATGGTACAGTGGTCTTGGCCTAGCGCCGCACGGTGGTGGTACAGTGGGTACACATGGTACAGTGGTCTTGGCCTAGCGCCGCACGGTGGTGGTACAGTGGGTACACATGGTACTGTGGTCTCGGCCTAGCGCCGCACGGTGGAGGTACAGTGGGTATACAACAACCTAACACAATGGTACAGTGGTCTCGGCCTAGCGCCGCACGGTGGTGGTACAGTGGGTTCACAACAACCTAACACAATGGTACAGTGGTCTCGGCCTAGCGCCGCACGGTGGTGGTACAGTGGGTTCACAACAACCTAACACAATGGTACAGTGGTCTCGGCCTAGCGCCGCACGGTGGTGGTACAGTGGGTTCACAACAACCTAACACAATGGTACAGTGGTCTCGGCCTAGCGCCGCACGGTGGTGGTACAGTGGGTACACAACAACCTAACACAGTGGGACAGTGGTCTCGGCCTATCGCCGCACGGTGGTGGTACAGTGGGTTCACAATAACCTAACACAGGGGTACAATGGCCTCGGCCTAGCGCCGCACGGTGGTGGTACAGTGGGTTCACAATAACCTAACACAGTGGGACAGTGGTCTCGGCCTAGCGCCGCATGGTGGTGGTACAGTGGGTTCACAATAACCTAACACAGGGGTACAATGGCCTCGGCCTAGCGCCGCACGGTGGTGGTACAGTGGGTTCACAATAACCTAACACAGTGGGACAGTGGTCTCGGCCTAGCGCCGCACGGTGGTGGTACAGTGGGTTCACAATAACCTAACACAGGGGTACAATGGCCTCGGCCTAGCGCCGCACGGTGGTGGTACAGTGGGTTCACAACAACCTAACACAATGGTACAGTGGTCTAATACCAAGATACAAGGGCCTCACTGAGGGCTTACCTGAACTGCCAACTCGCGTTCGGGACTCCCTCCAGCGACGATCCTCCTGCTCCGACGACTCCTCCGTTCTTCTCCTCCTGCCTGCAGATGGGGATTTAAATACCCCGCCGCGCGGGCTCCTGGGCTGGATGACGCGGCGGGCCCTCATTGGCCCGCCGCGTCGCCGGGTGATGACGCGCCACAACACGTAGGCGCGTCCGGCGACACGGGGTCCGGTCCTTACCGGCGCCTTTGTGGGAGGGTTCACAACAACCTAACACAATGGTACAGTGGTCTCGGCCTAGCGCCGCACGGTGGTGGTACAGTGGGTACACAACAACCTAACACAGTGGGACAGTGGTCTCGGCCTTGCACCGCACGGTGGTGGTACAGTGGGTTCACAATAACCTAACACAGGGGTACAATGGCCTCGGCCTAGCGCCGCACGGTGGTGGTACAGTGGGTTCACAACAACCTAACACAATGGTACAGTGGTCTAATACCAAGATACAAGGGCCTCACTGAGGGCTTACCTGAACTGCCAACTCGCGTTCGGGACTCCCTCCAGCGACGATCCTCCTGCTCCGACGACTCCTCCGTTCTTCTCCTCCTGCCCGCAGGTGGGGATTTAAATACCCCGCCGCGCGGGCTCCTGGGCTGGATGACGCGGCGGGCCCTCATTGGCCCGCCGCGTCGCCGGGTGATGACGCGCCACAACATGTAGGCGCGTCCGGCGACACGGGGTCCGGTCCTTACCGGCGCCTTTGTGGGAGGGGTGGCGCACGGCCCCGGACCTCCCACATAGTTTTGCCCCATATACAGCGCCCCTGTCGTTTTGACACATATGCAGGTCTCCTAAAGTAGTAGTGCCCCATACACATGGCCCCTTAAAGTAGTGCCCCTTATGCAGTGCCCCCCCCGCGCCCAGTACTTACCTCATCACCACGCTGGCTCCCGCTGCGCCGCTGTATCTTCCCGCTGTTGTGAAGCTGCGGCAGCCTCCTCAGTAAGAGCAGCAATGTGGCGCACATCACACTCGCCGCATTGCTGCTCTTACTGAGGAGCCTACAGCAGCCACATGGTAAGTATCTGCGTGGGCTGGGTGGTGGTGGGGGATCAGAAGGGGCCCTAAACATCTACCCCTTGTCCACGGGTGGCACCACCAGATGGCGCCCTCCCTCGGTCGGTGCCCCTGGCGCGTGCCATCCTGGCCAATGGGTAGATACGCCCCTGCCCACCACTCCCAAATCAGGGAGTGGTGAGTGCAGTGGACTTTTAACTTTGTTTATTTGGTTAATTAATTAACCCTTTTGTGATCACAGCTTTCTCATGCACCCGTGTGCAAGCTAATTTATATTAATCTGTGTCAGCTGCCTTTTTGGTAGTATGATAGAAGCTGTTTGGTGACTGCCTTGCCTTGAAAAGCCATAAGTTAGCTGGCAGGTGAACTTTAAACCAGTTACCATGTTTTCAGTTTATACTCTGTGATAGCAGCTACCAGGTTTCCATAAGTATGACAGATAGTGTAGGACTTGCAGAGAAGTGGGGTCCCGTGATGTGGGCTGCGGGCTTAAATGCATTGATCAATCCATGAACCAAACCCCCATTATTTATGTATTATTGTGAGTGATTTAACAATGGCCATTGCTGAGTTTTCTGTTTTTATTTATTTAAGCAATGTGGTCACAGGCCACATTGCACCCCAGGTCTGGAAATGGTGAGTGCAGGTTTGCACCCCAAGTCTGGGAGTGGTGAGTGCAGTGGATTTTTGACTTTCTTTCATATATATATTCATATATATATATATGTGTATGTATATGCATGTGTGATCGCACTTACGCTCTATAGCCCATCCTTTACCCCAAAATTACAGTGGAGAACCCACTTTCACAAAATAGTGGGGTCCTGGGGGATGCGCTCTGCCACCAATGATAACGGAGATGCACTGCAGGCACTAGCATCCGGCTGCTATGCGCTGCATCCAATAATATCCTGCCCTCTCACCCTGCAATAGCCGGCGAAAATGTCATGTGCTGCGTATAGCTGCCAGACACTTGGTCAGAGTAGGATCAGCCCCTACAAAACAGCAGCCAGAGACTGTGGACCCAAGAAAGAGGGGAAGCAAAGAGCAAGAACCAGCACACACAGGAAAGGGGGGACTTGGGATCCTCTAGCAGCACACAGATCATAAAATATAACTGGGCAGGAGGAAAAGGCCATAAACACCCTAAAACAATGTCAAAATCCTGATTATATATATATATATGCTGCAGAATATATGTACATTATATAAATAACCAATGCAGTGATTAACAGCCTGTTTTGCGACGGATATTTTAAATTTGTGTGAAAATATCCCACTATGTACTAAGTGTAGCTCACAGGGACAACTGTAGTGATAACCGCTGTCCCTACGAATTTCATCCCTGGGATATCGGAGGAGTCTTTCACCAAGACTGCTCCGGGAATCTTTTACGAGAGCATCAGAACAATGTGTAGCCGGCCGATCCGATGGGACCCTACATCGGCAAGTGTATACAGTTGCACGATGTAGGGGGCTACAGCACAGTGTAGGATGCCATGGCATCGTGCACAATAACTTCTGATTCACCGTGCAGCACGTCCAACCAGAAGATATCGCGTCTGACCGCTGAAGCGTGCAAATTGGCCATACACAATGCACGGTATGACCGATTTGGACAAATCGGGCCGATATCGTGCAGTGGTGTACCCAGAGTAATAGTGAATACTTTTGACCCAGCTACTGTGAGTGTGTGATTCTGGCACGCTAGAAGCGCAGGGCGTAATTACATGGAGATTCAAATTTGCACTGAACAACAGCAATCAGGCTTTTATGACTGTAATGCAAATTAGATAATGAAAGAAAGTGTGTTATTGGGTCCTGGTTTTTATTTGCATTATCATCAATGACTACAAGGCGCACAACAGAAACATCACTGTATGGTTCTTCCAATGAATGTAAAGCTGGGTATACACTAAGATTTATCGTACAATAAATCATTCAGACTTGGATCAGAATAATATATGGTACATATTGTATAGTGTGTATGCCCAAACCTGTCGTTCCTGGCCATAACTCATTACATCTGCTGTGCTGCACGTCAGACGGGACGATGCAATGAACTATGTGGTGCACATGGTATAGTGTGTACGCGGGACCACGAGACCATACAGTATATTGGACAATCGTACCTCTGACGTGTGGCACTGTTTTACATAATAATTGCCTAGTGTGTGCATGAGAACCAATGAATTGGGCACAAACCCTGGACATGATGTCATTATTCAGGAGATTGCATAGTAGTCTGTACGCTCTATATTGTGTGTTCTGGTATTTAGTGCAAATCGGACGCGCGCGCGCGTGTGTGTGTGTGTGTGTGTGTGTGTGTGTGTGTGTCTGTCTTAAGGCTTGAAGCACGGGTTGGCTGAACAAAATCTAGGGCGTGAGGAGAAAGGTTCACACCAACCCTTCAAACCATTTATACCTAAAAAGGTTAACAAAAGAAAGCTCTATTTAGCAATCATATACAATAAATGAACAGATCGAACAAGCTTTAGGAGTTTGAGTATTAGATGTTTGTTATGTATAGATGTGAGTATATATACATATACACACACACTTCTCTGGAAAGTGTGCGCAGATGGAGCAGTTATGTGAAAAAGTATATCCTCTATTTTTTTACTCAAATCTCCACATTGACATCTTTCAGATAGAAGAACTTTCAATTCACAAAAAACCAAGTGTTTTTTTATATTTTATTTGTAAAATACTAAAATGAGCTTTAAACTATGTAAATAAGAATATATTGTCCTCACCCTTACATGCAGTCTGATAATTACAAAGCATAAAAGAACCTTACTGAAAGAAAATGTATTAAAAGAGGCAAAAACCAAAGTAGAAAAACATATGGTCTGCGAAAAGTCCTAACATAACTTTCCGGCCAAACTCTAATTTCCCTTTTATTTTGTAAATACACAAGTAATCTGCATGAAAATGGACACATTACATAATCATACACAAGCTGTGGCAGAGAAAAAAATCCTCACATTCTTACACCGCCATCTTGTGGCCAAAGCTAACATGACAAACATACATGGTTATGGTAACAGAAGCATCAATACACTCCCAACAAATGGTGAAGGAAAAGAATGTAATCAATCTAGTGAAAGGAAAATACAAGCTCCCAAGACACATGTCAAATTTGGGGTTTTATTATAGTTCTTCAGTGTTTCCAAAATTATCAACATGTTCCTTAATCAATGAGTCTTTTGTGCATATGTTATCATTGCTTAGACATTTGTACAGAATACATCTATTGGACACAAATCTCAGTCACCAGCTCCATTAATGACTTAATTGCACCCATTGCCATTTTGTGGGTAGTAGAGCAGCCTAAAGAACATAGGTTGAATATTGGGTCAATAAACAAGATGGCTGCCTCAGCTCTGAGAAGGTAACTGGTACATTTTATAAACACGAGGGCTGTGAAGGAAATAAAATATGAAACCATAAAGGCATATTACATAGACAGTTATATGCATATTGTACCGCACAACACAGCAATGTAATGCTATCGGTTACAAAGTGACGTATGAAATGTGTAGGCGGGATGTAGTTTGGAAGCCGACGGTCTAAATCACGACTGCCGGCTTCCAGACGTTCTAATCCCGGCGTGGTACTAATGACAGGCGTCTAAATCTAGACGCCTCTCATTAACCAGACGCCGGAAGACCGACGCCGGCATCCCAATCGAAGTGATGCTGGGCGCAGAAAGCCGCGGGTCACGCACGCCCCCCGGGAGGTTAGGGTAAGGCACCCCCGGGGGGACCTAGGTTTAGGCGGCGGGGAAGGGGTTAGGTTTAGGCGCTTAGAGGGGGGATTAGGGTTAGGCACCCCTAAGAGAGGGTTAGGGGGGGGGGGGGTTATTAGGTTAGCGATACTTACCTTAGGGACGATCGGGATTTTCACCCTTGCCGGGCTGCTGCTGTTGGGATTTGAACCGCCGGACGCAAGTGTAGGCATTTTGCCTAAACAAAATGTTCAAGTTTTTAAAAAGTACAACAAAGTTAAATTGCAAAAAAACATATAAAACATCTGAAGGCACTTATTAATCTTCAAGAAAACACTATGCAAGCTACACAGAACAGCTCTAGTCTTGTGTATAGCATAGGACACTTAAATGTGGTTATTTAAGCTGTGTTTGCGGGAACAGCGTTACATCCATCTTGTGGGACTCTACCATGGAGGATAACACGGGGTGGGGGCAGAAGCACAATGAGGGCCGGAGGACTGAGCACCTTCCCCTCCCTTGGGTGTACATTGCACCCAATTTAAATGTCATTTACTGAGAGTTTTAAATGTATCACCAATCGTAAAAATGAGAGTTATTGTAAGAACTTCTTTGTTAGCTCTCTTTCTTCGAAGTCCATAGGGTCCACAGGGAGACCTTGGGGTGTAGGTGATGGGAACCAATCCGGGCACCATGCAGTTAAACCTTTCAGCTCCCAGGGTGCATTGGGTCCACTCTCCCTATACCCCTCCCCCAAGCCACCTCAGTTGGTAAAAAGCCAAAGGCTGGAAGAGGATGAGAAAAGGAAGACTGGAACACTCAAGAATCACACTTGCAGAGAAGGAGACGGGAGACCGGGACCAGTACGATAGCCAATATGAAGCCAAGTGCATCAGGGCAGGTGCTCTGTGGACCCTATGGACTTCGAAGAAAGTTAACAAAAGGTAAGTTTTTACCATAACTCATTTTCTTCTTCAGGGTTCATAGGCTCCACATTGAGACCTTGGGGATATCCCAAAGCAGTCCTTTTAAGGGTGGGGACGCTCCTGCGCTGAGAGGAGCATCCAGCGCCCAAAGGAAGCATCCTGAGAGGCGAAGGTATCAAAGGCATAGAACCTTAGAAAGGTTTGGACAGAAGACCACGTGGCCCCCTTACAAACCTGAACAGCTGAGATGCCATGGCGAGCTGTCCACGAGAGACCCACAGACAGAGTAGAATGAGCCTTAACAGGATTCTATGAACAGGAAACCATCCTTGAAAAAGTACCTAAGTGGGTACGAAACGCGTTGGACCCAAAGACAGAGTGGAGGAAGAAAAAGCAGAAGATCAGCAGGTTAAGCTTTGATTATCATCTCTGACCCACTGACGTCATTCTGTGCCGCCGTGCACAGCCACCACTACCCCACCAATACATCGTGCGGCCACCCGCGGCTTCCAGTGCATAAATGGCAGGATTAGAACACGCTGCCGGCACTGGAAGCTGAAGACACAGGTAGGGACAGTTAGATTGTATCGGACTTGCTACATCACTGCACGCTCGTTTGCACCTGCCTCAGATGTCTCTCAAAAGAGCTTAAACATTTACATATGTTTTCAGTGTCATCTATGTCTGTTTGTTTTCTGTTTGTCCCCTGTCTCTTTTCTTTTTTTATATATATTCACTAGCACTCATTTTTTTCCTTTTACAATTCTACATTGGAACAACACTGACAGTGCAGAGACATGCACTTTCAGCAAGGCCAGGTGCAGCCCGAGGTCCAAGCCAGCTTGAAGGAATGCCAGGATTCTGGAAATCCGAAACACCTGACGGTCGTAATCTCTAGTACAACACCACTGGAAAGCTAGAGAATCCTTTGGACCTTAGGAGGGATGTCTCAAGAGCCACGCCGTCAAAGACAGACGATCCAGGTCTGAGCAAAGGCAAGGACCCTGAGAAAACAGGTACGGACGCTGAGGCAGCAGGAACAGAGTGTCGATGGAAAGACTCCTAAGATCTGGCTACCAATGACGTCTGGGCCAAGCTGGAGCCACCAGCAGGACAGTGCCTCTGTCTTGCTTGAATTTCCGAAGAACCTGAGGAAGCAGGGAGACGGGCGAAAACAGGTAAGCAAACTGGAAGGACCATTTCACTGACAGAGCATCACTAAACTTGCTTCGGCAGCTCTTGTTCTGGACCCGTACACTGGCAACTTGTGATTGTGTCAGGAGACCATGAGGTCCACCTCTGGGAGACCCCATTTGTCCACTACGAGTTGAAACACCTCTTGATGAAGAGACCATTCCACTGGATGCATGCTGTGATGGCTGAGGAAGTCCGCTTCCCAATTGAGAACTCCCGGACTGAACACTGCCGAAATGGCCGGTAGATGCATTCTGACATGGGCAGAATCTCGTGACACTTCTGTCATTGCTGCCCGACTTCGAGTGCCTCCTGGATGGTTGATGTAAGCCACTGTGGTGGCATTGTCAGACTGAATCTGCATGGGCTTTCTGTGAAGAATGTGCTTTGCCATCAGGAGGGCCCTGTACACAGTCCGAAGTTCCAATATATTGATGGGCAGGGATGCCTCTACCCTTGTCCACCAGCCCTGAAAGGAGTGTGGACCGGTCACTGCACCCCATCCCCAGAGACTGGCGTCCGTTGCTATGCGTATCCAGTCCGGGATCCAAAAGGGGGTGACCCCTGGTTAGATGAGACATCAATAGCCACCAAGACAGAGATAGGCGCACCTCCGGAGAGAGTACCATCATCTGAGCTCTGATCCGGTGGGGTAATCCATTACACCTAGAGAGGATCAGCCCCTGTAGGGGCCTGGAATGGAACTGAGCATATTCCACCATATCGAATTTGGACACCATTGATCCAAGCATCTGCATCGCCAAGTGGACTGACACCCGGCGACTTCTGCGTACTTGCAGCTGCAGCGTGGAGATCTTCTCTGGAGTTAGAAAGATTCTTTGCTGGTTATAATCCAGAAGGGCTCCCAAATGAACCATCCTCTGTGGGGAGATTAGGGAGGACTTTTTTCCAATTGATTAACCACCCGTGCGCTTGTAGACAAGCAACTGTCAATTGCAGGTGGTAGTGAAGCACTTCTGGAGAACTCGCCAATAAGAGGAGGTCGTCCAGATATGGTAGGTTTCGGATACTATGACTCCGGAGATGGGCTGCCATGACAGCCATCATTTTGGTAAATACCCTTGGAGGCCAAAGGGCAGCGCCCGAAACTGGAAGTGTCATTGCAGTATAGCAAATCACAGATAATACAGGTGAGGAGTTATGGGAACATGTAGGTATGCATCCTGAATATCCAGTGATACCATGTAATCTCCAGGTTCAATATCCAGTATGAGGGATCGTAAGGTTTCCATCCTGAACCTGGGTACCCAGAGGAACATGTTCAGAGCTTTGAGGTTGAGGATAGGCCAATGAGACCCACTCGATTTCTGAACCAGAAAGAGAGTAGAATAATAACTAGTCCCTCGTTGAGATAGTGGAACTGGTACAATTACAGCAAGGACTGTATGGCTTTCTGGATCTGCAAGGCCTTGTATTTGTCTGTAGGAATGAGAGGGCATACCCCTGAGAGACTACTTCTCTTACCCAAGCATCCTTAGTGGTTTGACACCAGCACTGGGCAAACTGAAGAAGTCGGCCTCCCACTCTGGGGTCCCCCAGAGGGAGGCCCGCCCCGTCAGGCTGCTGGTTTATCCTCCTGTTTGGAGGTTGGGCGTCTTGTGCTCCAGGCCTGTTTCTTAGGCTTGGCAGTGGACTGCCTAGGAAAGGACTGCCCTTTAGCTTTTCCTTGAGAGTGAAAGGACCTAAAGGAGGAGCTTCGAGACTTTGCAGGAGCAGATGCTGAGGGCAAAAATGCAGATTTGGATTTGGCTAACGTGTCAACAATCTTGCCCAGGTCTGGACCAAACAAAATCTCCCCATTATAGGGTAAGGCCTCCAGGCCTTTCTTAGAATCAGCATCTGGCTCCAATAGCGTAACCACAGGGAACGGCAAGCAGACACGGCCACGGCAGAGACCCTGGATGTCAGTAAACTAGCATCCAGAGCGGCCTCACCAATATATGCAGCCTCATTGGTAATATGGCCGACCAGTGACACCTGATCCTCTGGAACTTCCAAGGAGTCCTCAAGTGTATCAGCCCAACTCTCTATAGCCTTAGCTACCCAGGAGATAGCCATGGACGGGCAACAGCTCCTGAAAGAGAGTATATAGACTTTAGGCAAGTGTCCACCTTCCTATCCGTAGGATCCTTTAAGGAAGAAATGGAAGGCATAGGTAACGTTGCACTTTTAATTAACCACTGCAGGGGAAGATTCCTACTTCTTACAATGATCCTCCAGACACGGGTAAAAGGAGGTCAAACGTTTCTGAGATTGATAGCTTTTACCAGGCATCAGCCATGTGATCCACCTGCTGATCTGACAGAGGGACAGTGGAGTCTATTCATTGCCTGAAGCATTTGAATTGGTATATGGAAAAGAAAATCCTATATTAAAGGAATTGGGGAAAAAAAAAACTGCAAATACCCTCCAAGTAAATTATTGGATGTAAGGACTGTTTTTGTTTACCATTTTGTATGTGTTGATGCGCCATTTTTGAGGGGATATATGTATAGAGGGAATACTGCCAAAGTCACCTTCAACTGTGTAAACAGGGGGTGTTTGGGTTTAGGGGCTGGCTCGTCATCCTCTATAACCAATATGGATCTGAACGTATGTACCAAGGCAGGAATATTACTCTTTGACTTAGGCTCTGCCTCTTGCCGAGGGGAGTCAGGGTTAGAGGCATCAGCCACCTCTCCGTCATCAGAAGACTTCTCAGACTCTGATAGCTTTGTGGATTGAGATGACAACACAGGACGCTTAGCTGGTCTAACAGGCTTCTCTGCAACATGGTCTGAAGAGGTTGCTGCCAGACTTTGTACCGAGTTATAGAAGAGGTCCACCCTGTGGTAATCCCATAGATGGAATAACCGCCTGCTGTGGTACAGGAGGGGTCTGCATAACCAGTGGTAGTCCCTGTGAGGGAGGGACGAGCTGCTGTGGTACCCCCATAGGAGGAAAAACAGCCAGGACCACCAGGCGGTCCACAATAGAGGCCAGCATATGCGAAAAAGACACCCAAGGTGGCTCCTGTACAGATGTCGGGGGGTTCAAAGAACCTGGCGGGTTATAACACCTCACACAACCCATCCCGAACCACATCCTCTACACTGAAAACTGCAGTACATAATCTGCAAGATTGCAGCATGGGTACATGAATGTGTTCATCGCCCTTGTCAGACATGTATGCAGGGTAAAATGACGCACAATATGGTACAGAGTACAAAGCAACCACAAGTATGTATAGGGAGCAATATACTGGTCCTGTTTTATGCAAAGGTAAGCAGCAGGAACCTGTTACCTAAATATGGCACACTGCATTAGACAACAGTATGCGACAGACCTCACAAATATTGTGTGTATGTGTGTATATATATATATATATATATATATATATATATATAAACACACACACTATATAACAGGGGTAGCCAACCTCGGTCCTCATGAGCTACCAACAGTTCACGCTTTCCAGACCACCTAGCAGGTGCACAGGTGTATTCATTACAATTATCTGTCAAATCTGGGCGGTGGGAAGGAAAATCTGGTCCATTTTTCAGTGTTTGGGAGCAAATTTCTATTGTTATTTGCTCCCATGCATTACCAGATTTTCATACCAACCAGCCAGATTGGACAGATATCTGACAGATAATTGCATAGTGTATGCCCAGCATAACTAACACATTTCAAAAGATCCACAGGTGGAGCTAATTATATCACTTGTGACTCTGTGAGGCAGTGGCATAATTAAGGGGGGGGGGTTTGAGCATGGCATGTACCCTGGGCACCGGCAGCGCACCGCCGGCTACATTAGCGGCCAGTCCTAGTTAGCCATTGTAGTGCCAACCGCAGTGAGTGCGGTCAGCACTACACATTTACACCGGTCCTGTGCTGCACAGCCGAGCCCCTTCCTTTCCCCTGAGCGCTTGCCCAATAGCCCCAGGAGGAGGGTGGCAAGCAGGCTCATGCTGTGCATTCTAACACACACACCGCCACGGCGATGTGTGTTAATCAGAGCCAATGAGAGTCAGACAGACTCATTGACTGCTGCAGCACCCACTGCAAGAGCCGGCACCTGCAGTGGGTAATGGGAGAGACGTCATGACATCTCTCCCATAATGCAGAGCGCGCCAGCCTGGGAGGACTGACGTGCAGACAGCTGCAGGAGCCAGAGCATGGATTCAGGTTTTTTTTTATTTTCAGTGTGTATTTATCAGGGAGGGGGGGTTCTATACTGGGGGCACTTACACTGGGGACACTAATGGAGGGAACCTATACTGGGGGCACTGTTACTGGGAGCACTACATAAGGGGCACTGCATAGGGGGACCACTACTGGGGTCACTATATAAGGGGCTTACTACTGGAGGCCCAAGGGACACTGCACTGGGGGCACTGAATAGGGAGGACCACTACAGGGGGCACTGCTTGGGGGGGGGGGGACTGTATAAGGGGCACTACTGGGGTTAAGGTGCATATGGAATGGAAAAGAATGTTCAGAGCCACAACAGAGGGGTATGTGTGTCATGTTGACACGCCCCATTTTTAAGTGACCACACCCATTTTTCACATAGGGGGCACATAGGGGGAGGGGGGCTCCATTTTTACATTTGCCCTGGGCTCCAAATACCCTAGTTACGCCACTGCTATGAGGAGACTTGCAAAACATGCACCATTGGTAGCTCTTGAGGACCAGGGTTGGTTACCACTGGTATATATAGGTCAGGTATGAACCACCCTAACACCACCTGTATTAGGGCAGAATGTGAGAAAGGGTATAGCCCGGAGGTTCCCAATCACGGCCCTCAAGGCTCCCCTACAGTTCAGATTTTAGAGATATCCATGGTTGAGCACAGGTGATTTAATTAGTACCAAAGTCAATTTGATATAACCACCTGTGCTTAACCATGGATATCTCTAAAACCCGAACTGTTGGGGAGCCTTGAGGACCGCGTTTGGGAACCTCTGGAATAGGCATAAGCTGACAAGATAGAAAAAAGACACAGGTAGATAGGGCTAGCACAAGTCACATATAATGCAGGAAAGACTCTGCAAAGCGGCACTATGCTCAACTACAGAGACGCAGTGTCTGGTAGGAAATAGCGCCACATACGCTGACCCTGGGGAGAGGTATGCAGGGGGACCAGACCATGTGTTCTCCTGGGAGAACTGCGACTGCACCATAGAAAATTGTCACCAGAGACCTCAGAGAGGGCGTGTCGGGAGGAGAGCAGCTCAGGGAAGCGAGAACGGAGTGGAAAGGTGCACTAAGGGGAGGAGCCACTCAAACAGGGAAGCTGTCTCCCCTGGCCGGTTATTAACCCCTGGGACACGTGTTTCCCGCACCAATATGTCCCTGGTGGTCCAGTGGAACGCGATGGCCAAAGCCTGAGTCCACACCCAGCACCTCCGGTCTGTCCCGAGACCAGAGGTAATGACTGCCATAACATGCGGGTCACCGCGACCAGCGACCTGCCTTACCTGTCCCAATGTCCGGGTGCAGTCTGTGTCCTCTCCGGGGGCCCTGGCTAGCGCTGACTCCCAGAACGCCCGCCGAGATACCCAGATCAGTACTGGCGTCGCGGCACCAGAGGGGTAATGGAGCGGCAGCGCAGACATCCCATGGATAGTCGTCTGCTGTTGCGAGCTCTATACTTTGCAAAAGTAAAATAAAGAAAATAAGCTTATGGGGCTGATGAAAAGCCCCCCTGCAAAATGGTGACCAGACTCTGGCCAGGCACCAACATCATGCAGAAGCGACGGGGAGCCGCCCGCACGCTGACGGAGGCTATACAGAGACACGGAGCTGCACTTTGGGTGTATTTGGTTATGGGTCTATATAGGTAAGTGTTTTTTGTATTATCATTGTCCTGATGAAAATTCTGTATTGAATTGAAACATAGGCTTATAATGTTAATGAAAAAATAAGTCAATGGGTGGCGCTGCTGCTACTGTAGGCAGAGTGCATTCAACACCAAGACAGCTGGATGAATTGTTAATTTTACGTTTCTACCAAGAGACAGATTATGCACACGGAATGGTTATTGTGTTCTGTAACATAGGTCACCTTATAGAAAAAGGGTAAAATGCACCAAGGATAGTGAACAGTATCAATGTGACACTTTAATGAATAAGGCAAAGGCTTAGGGGTATATTTACTATAGAGCTGGTTTATAGAAGTGGGGACGTTGCCCATAGCAACTAAATCAGATTCTGGCTATTAGCTTCTAGAAGGTACTAGATTAATAAGTAGAGTCCAATTGGTTGCTATGGGCAACACCTCCACTTCTATAAAGCCACACTATAAACAAAAGATTCTAAATCAGCCTCTGCTCCCACAGGCTGCATAGCCGGAGGCTGCCATAGTCTGTGTTAAGATTCAAAGTGTTCTGATTATAAGTGTAAATACAATTTGATAACTAAGTCGGAGTTACGCTGGAGATCTTATTTGTCATATGCGCACCATGCAAAGACTGATGTGACTTCTTCTCTGCATTCCACAGGTAAATTACAACTACTGCTCCCATCAGATGCTGTTTTAGTGATTGCCTCAGCACAGTTTTGAAAATTTATACTGGGTAAATTACAACTACTGCTCCCATCAGATGCTGTTTTAGTGATTGCCTCAGCACAGTTTTGAAAATTTATACTGGGTAAATTACAACTACTGCTCCCATCAGATGCTGTTTTAGTGATTGCCTCAGCACAGTTTTGAAAATTTATACTGGGTAAATTACAACTACTGCTCCCATCAGATGCTGTTTTAGTGATTGCCTCAGCACAGTTTTGAAAATTTATACTGGGTAAATTACAACTACTGCTCCCATCAGATGCTGTTTTAGTGATTGCCTCAGCACAGTTTTGAAAATTTATACTGGGTAAATTACAACTACTGCTCCCATCAGATGCTGTTTTAGTGATTGCCTCAGCACAGTTTTGAAAATTTATACTGGGTAAATTACAACTACTGCTCCCATCAGATGCTGTTTTAGTGATTGCCTCAGCACAGTTTTGAAAATTTATACTGGGTAAATTACAACTACTGCTCCCATCAGATGCTGTTTTAGTGATTGCCTCAGCACAGTTTTGAAAATTTATACTGGGTAAATTACAACTACTGCTCCCATCAGATGCTGTTTTAGTGATTGCCTCAGCACAGTTTTGAAAATTTATACTGGGTAAATTACAACTACTGCTCCCATCAGATGCTGTTTTAGTGATTGCCTCAGCACAGTTTTGAAAATTTATACTGGGTAAATTACAACTACTGCTCCCATCAGATGCTGTTTTAGTGATTGCCTCAGCACAGTTTTGAAAATTTATACTGGGTAAATTACAACTACTGCTATACTAAGAGCAATTTATCTAAAGGAAGTTAGGAATGTATTGTGAATCTGTGTTGGCCTCCCCCTTCTCACAAATTGTTTATCTTAGACTTTATTGCATCCCAATTTAGTGTGTGTTAGAGCTTTTGGGGTGGGGTCCCAATCAGTGAGCACAGAGACACATGTTTGTAACTTTAGATATTACTGCTCCCACAGGCTGCATAGCCGGAGGCTGCCATAGTCTGTGTTAAGATTCAAAGTGTTCTGATTATAAGTGTAAATACAATTTGATAACTAAGTCGGAGTTACGCTGGAGGAAAACTGGAGGAAAACGAAACTCAAAACCAGAACACTTTCTGAACAACAAGAAGCAACATACTTATGTGAATGAACAAAATCAACATCTTCTGCTGTATCCAGGCAACTACTTACTGCACTCACTGCTTGGACACTGCAAGTGCTCCCCTGTCTGTGTGCTGCTCTTGTTGATTGATCTTTGTTGATCAGAACACTTTGGACTGGATCAGCTCGGGGACATTGTAATTTTGTCCTCATTCATTTTGTATTGCCTTTTCCAATTGTGTCACATCTATCCACATTAATCATTTGTTTATAAACTAATTCCTGCACCCACTGCTCACATACCTCTCCTTTATATATCACTTTTGGAGCTGCGCTCATACATTAGCAGCACTGTTCTTTACATGTATTTTTGAACATTTAACAACTTTAATCCACACTGACTCTATATCTCACTGTCTCTACATCACACAGCCTCCACATTACACTGTCTCTATATCACACTGACTCTATATCTCACAGCCTCCACTCCAGTTTACATCTCAATTATTACCTTGTCCACAGCATGAACACCCTTACTTCACACAACCCCCATATTCTATGTCCACATAATCCTCTACTTTATCCGTCCCTCTCTTCCCCCTCCTGTTTCCTCCACTTGCTGTTCTTCCTTTTTTTCTCTCATCAGTCTGCTTCCAACCCTCTGCTTCTTTCCCCCACTTCTCCTATACCTCCACTCTCAACCACCTCCCTCCATGGTCTTGTTACCCCACTACTAAGCCCCATTCCCTCCTCGTTCTGTCTGTCACCTCCAGGGCTGCCAAGAGAAATTCTGGGCCCGGGTACTGCAACATCCTGTGGGACCACATCATGTATGGCTGCACCCATTTGTGAGTGGGTCTAGCATGTGAGATGCACCCACTCACAGGAGCATGGCATAGCACCCAGCAGCTGGAACTAAAGTAGTCACTACTGTATTAGGATGGCGGGACAGTCCCATAATAGCTGCATTTCTTGTCAGGCTGTATATAGATGCTAAAATGTAACACACAAATTAAAGTGCTTCTACTTTACTTTGTACATCTCTCATGTAAATAACACAAACAATCTATTTTCTATCATAGAGATAGATGTATGAAGGACTTAATTTTTACATAACATCAGGTCGTCTTATACACACACATTCCGCAGCACATATCCTAACCCACTGCTCCATGCTCCTTCTTCACTATCTACCCCTCTGTGTCGCCCCTGTCTGTCTGCCCTTCCCCTTTAGAATGTAAGCTCTCACGAGCAGGGCCCTCATCCTCACGTGCTTCTCCTCCCCCTACTTATAGTATAATTTACTCCTAACTCCCTACAATGGCACCTACCACCTGGTTGCTCATGTCCTGCTGCTTGTGTTTTGCAGCTGAGTTTATAACCTTGTCCTTGTCCTGCATTGTTTTGTATTACTATTAACTGTTTTTCTTGTGTGCTCATTTATGTACTGTGTAAGGCGCTGCGGAACCTTTGTGGCGCCATATAAATAAAGGATAATAATAATAATAATAATAATAAATGCATTACTTCATTCACTAGACAAGAAGAAAGCATTACAGCATACTGATACTGGCTAACACTACTGTAACTACCAGGATATTATCAAACAGTTGTTTAAAAGGCTTCCACTTTACACACTTACTACAATGGTACTGAAGACAAACGCAGAACATTTTCTGAGAAATAGAGGCAGGTATAGATTAATGCAGTAATTGGATTCATTGGGTTTTTAACATCATAAAATGTTGCACCAAAAACCTAAAATATATTTTCTTCTTCTTCTTTAAAATGTAGTTTTGGGTGGAGTGGAATAAGTCATTGTAAGACGGGAAATTGCAACAAATATACACATCCCTGTCTGGTACTATAAAGACATCGCAGGAAAGAATAAAGACAAAATCAAAGCTGATAAAGTGATGTGTTAGAGAATAATAACAAGGCACTACACATAAAAGTGGTATGAGGGTGGGACCTCTCAGATAATCTTACTGGAGGCGACCAGAGAGCACATACAATTTAGATTTCACCTACGGGATCTCCAGACAGTCTGCTAAACCTGTTCTTCAGGATAAATATAAATTCTGATTCACTTAGTTCATACACAATAACGTGGGGACGGTCAGTGGGATGCAGTCACCATGTCGACACATTTAAAATGTCTAGCCTACTGTCAACACATTAGGATCTCAACATAGTTGAAATGTCAACATGAAATAGTTGGATACCTGCAGAATGCCATTATTAGGGTTGGGCTGCGAGGGAGAAAGGTTTGGGATTTACCAGACACCCCTGCACCCAGAAGACACCTCTGCATCGTCAGCTGAATGGAGGTAAGCGATCGCCGCTCAACCGGGACAAACTGCTTTGTTGATATTATAAACATGTCAACACTTCGGTAGTATCAACATGGTCGGAAAGTGTAGTGTTAAATTTTACAGTGTTCTAATATATATTTATTTTACAGTCAAATTATTTATTGTGTTGGAGTGGCAATTGGGCAATTCCCTTCCAATACACTTGTTGCCACTGTGACATTTATTGTACATTTACCAGCAGGTGGCAGCAGCTCTACAATAAATGCAGTTATAGTCACTATGATCCTGAAACACTAAGGGGTCAATCCAATTAGTTGCAAGTTTGCAAAAGAGTTTGTTTTATGAAACTTGCAAACATCGCATGAATGCGTATTCCGGAGAAATGCGAAATTCAATTAGGATTGCCTCTTCATGCTACTCGTAAGGAGGGTGTACAAATTTTCTAAACATAAGACTTGAGAGAAGGGTACAAAGTGGTGAAACCATACTGGACAACACAAAAAAGTGACAACTGAGATAGCAGAATCATACAGAAGGCAGTTAGTGGGCATAAGGAAAGTACTGGAAGTTTTTAAACAGTGTCAAATGGCTGATTAAAAAAAAAAAAAAGCAAGCTTGTTTCGTTTAATGTAAAATAAAACAAAATGCCAAAAAAATAGTAGTAAAAAAATAAAATAAAAAAATAAAAAGATTTTTCAGGTAATTTTAATTTTTTGTGACTAAACAAAAAAAAAAAAAAAATGGGGGGTAATTTGAGGCTTTTTAACCAAAATGTAATTATTGGCCCAATTAAGCTAATTGAAAGCTTCCAAATGCCTAATTTGTAATTAGCAGGGCTGCCCAAAAGGTTCTACACCTCGCCCTGACATTTAACAAAATATTTTTTCCTACCATGTCACACCCTCAAAAAAAAAAAAAAACCCCAACAATTTTCCTCTGAAAAACAAATTGCAAGCTTGGAATTGGATGCAATTTGCAGTGTGAGGGGAAAGAAGGGGAAGGGGGGGGGTGTTGTAACAACACTACCAATTTTGTTTGGGCTATAAGCTGTGATTCTTAATCCTTTTGAACCCATTTGTGTTATTTGTACCCCAACATTTGCAAAGCAATACATTTGTAATAAATATAATGGATAAAATGTTTTAGGTGCCACTACTAAATAGTGTGTGTGTGTGTGTATATATATGTGATATATATATATATATATATATACACACACACACATATACATATATACATACATACATACATACACACACACTATAAACAAAATGAAAATATAAAAATGAGGTCGCAATATAGTTGTACATATATATTTGTCACATATTACAATTTATGAACAATTGTAAACTGGCAGTTAGACTTAAGTCCACATACACTTTCTTTTACAGGGATAGATAGTTTTTATTTGGTTGTCAGGGTCCTACTGTGGTGCATGGGGGTAAAGTCCCCTAGGACACTGCTTTCCCAATGTGTTTAATTATCACCTGGCTGTCCTGCCCCACCATTACAGGTACTCCTGAACGTCACAGCAAGTACTCCCTGGGGGTACTAATACCCCAGGTTGATAAGCCACTTTACTATAGAATGAAAATGACATTTACCTGAAGAAATGGAAACATTTACATGTATACTTGTTGCATAAATAAAAGGTGTATTGCAAGCCTCACTATATACAGAATAGCTGGTCCACACTGATTCCTGTTGAAGTATGTATGACTCATGATCTTTGGTCTCCTACGTGTGTTGTACGTGTGTTTCATGAAGTGCCCCACACACATACTAAATCACCACCCTCTGTAGCATTCATTTATATGCGGCTTCTCAAATGCAGTTACCCCACATCTGAAAACCCCGCCTCGCCCACTCTACAGATCGGGGGGATCAAATTGCTACATGCAGGGTGGGGCACAATACCTACAGCAGGGGAAAGCCAAATTTAAACAAAAGTCTTCAGAGGAGATGTATCAAAGCTTATAAAGAGGACCGGTGGAGAAGTTGCCCATAGCAACCAGATACTAGTTATTTTATAAATCAGAGGTTCTCAACTGTAATCCTCAAGTAGCCCCGACAGGTCATGTTTTGTAGATTTCCGTAATCATGCACAGGTGAGTTAATCTATTGTGCTGGGTCAGTAATTATCCCACCTGCTTCCACAGACAGAAATCCTGAAGACATGGCCTGTTGGGGAACTTGAGGACTGGAGTGGAGAACCACTGTACTAGATAAATGATAGTCACGGTATACACTGGTTGGTTGCTATGGGCAGCTTCACCATATGTCCTCTGTAGAAGGATAGATAGCTCTCCACCATAGCATAATACAACATTTACCCACTGGGAAATAATTAGCCAGTCTTTTCCAACATATAAAAATGATGAATAAACTATATGATCTCTTAATTGCTTTCACATCCATAAAACACATACAAAAATACAGAAGAATTACAATATTAATATATTCTCTATAAAGGACATTTTGTGACTTGTGCGTAGACTTGGATATATATATTTTTAATTTGTTAAAATAGCATAAAAAAAATAAATATATAATATATGACCACTTGTGGGCACTGAATTCTATAAATCTCTCCATATAATATATATATCTATATGCTGTTACAGCAAAACTACACGCCAGCATTGCTGGTCACAAGTAAGTAGGACATCACCCTCTCTCCATGCTAGAAATACAGGGAGACAAGCTGAAGACACTCCTGATTGGAGACGTGTTTGGGAGAGGCGGCACACGCTATGTGGCAGTAGATTTTGGAAAAAGGAATGATTAATTAGAAATTTAAATATAAAATGGATCTTTTTTTGTGCGGTTTTAAAAATAAGATTCATGATTGCAAAAAGGCAAGTTGTAGGTCTTTGGCGAGACTCCACCCTTGGAGAACTGCTCTATTCAAGGGTTTCAAAATTGTGCCCTTTACAAGGTGGATAAACCCAAGCAGAAACACTTAGGACCCTGCTCCACCACATTGGTCAAGCTGATCTACACTAATCATGGTGTCTGCTAAGAAAGTACTTGAAGAACTCATACACAGACCAGGCAATGGCTGTGGACGGCATCTGATATATGATCCGAGCCTGCACCCCCTTGAAGTAGCCCGCCATGCCTCCAAGTTGGTAGACCGTCCTGATGGCATTAGCCATGCCTGAAAGGTGTCCGCTGATGTTTACAGAGCTGAGGGCCATGTTCTCTTGAGTGTTCAATAGTGTTTTGCAGACGTCCAACGGAGTAGTGGCTGCGGCCGCAATGGCTCCGGCAATGGCTCCAGATACTATGTGAGAACCTGGGTGGTACTGCCGCCTCGGGTTCAGCTGCTCCTGAGTGAACTCATAGGTCATGAAATGAATGGCTTGGAAGGGGATGTTCATCAGCAGCTGGGTGGTGTAACTGCGATAGAAAGCCCCTACTCCTTCCTTCCGGCTTACAACCTGGATGCAGTGCAGCATGCTCTTGTAGGGGGAGTTGTACATCTGCATTCGTTGCTTCACCACTGGTGAGGACAAATATTCAAAGTGTTCAGTTCAATGAAGGAAAGAAGACAGGAAGGAGAACATGGAGTGACTTCCTCAGGCAATGACATACTAATCTTTTACATACTATAACTAGAGAAAAAGAATTATAAATTACTTTGCACTGTTGCAACTTATGATTACTTTCAATTAAAAAAATCTAAGTATGGTGGAGTACTTTTTCTCTCCATCATAAATGGATAGTCACACCACAAAGCTCTATCATAGCTCATCTAGCTCAATAGGGGAATATTGATAAAGTTAAATAAAATCAATATTAGTATAGAATTCCAGTTATGCTGGCCAAGGACCCACCAATCAGCAGTCTGAATGGTGCATGATTACCTAGGACACTGCAAACCAATCCCTCCAATTGTTGCATAGCACTAGACTTACGCCCTCCTCCTAAAAGTCATAGCCAGATTGCATCAAGAATGACCAGCATCTTTATTTAGCTTAGCGATACAGAGGGCTTTATAAACACAGGTATGAGATCCAGCATCCAGATTGCTGGGGATTTAGGAGAATAGATTCCTATAATTTGTAGCATAAAATTTAAAATATAGTAAAAGGCCAAGTCAGTCCTTGAAACTGCCCCTGGCATTCTCCACATCATGACATTGTTAAGCAATGTTCCTCAAAGTATCAGTAAGAAGAGAATACTCTAGACCAGTGGTGTCAAACTCGGGCAATCCAGCTGCAGTGGAACTACACATCCCAGCATGCACTGCCACAGTTTTGCTCTTAGGGCATGCTAAAACTGTGGCAGTGCATTTTGGGATGTGTAGTTCCACTGCAGCTGGATGGCCAGAGTTTGACACCACTGCTCTAGACAATGATTCCGTACCAGTATTACATTCAACAGGGACATTATTTTATTATTAAAGATAAACCGGGCAATATTCTACATTAAAATGCAACCAAAACAGGGAATCTAGCAGGAGGGAGAGAGACGTACCTTCAGCCGGGTTCATAACAGCGTCATGCAGCACAGTCGCCAGACTTCCCGCAACCCCTAAAGATAAAGTAAAAGTTAGTCAGAGACAAATAACCTGGATGGGAAACGCTGCATATTAGAAGCAGAAGGCAAAGTACTACTCTAACAGGCAGAGCCTGTACGGATACCCAGCAGTACAGTACACACAGAAAAAGCTCAAGGAATACATACACAGCACATTATAGTCCTATATAGTGGTGCAGCACTATTTGGGGCAGATTCAATTAAGAGCTAGGTCCCATGGGAGCCCCACAGGATGCTGCAGGTAAGAAACATTGCATCCCATAGATGCAAAGCAAAGATAAGTAAGGTCTTATTTACCGCAGTACCCAGAAGCTTAAGCAGCCGAACATCGCGCGAGGCTCCTGCAAAAGCTTCTGCTGCATTCAACCGGCCTCCTCATGACATCACGATTATCAAAGAGAGCTAACAATACATCGGGATAAGGAAAGGAGCTTGTAATCGTGGTCAGGGAATCATCGCATGAGCCAAAAGTAAGGAGAGGTGCAATGCTGAACACTGTTACAGTAAGTATAATGTTATTTTATTTTTAACCTACCCAATATCTAATAGTAACTTGTATGTTTGGTCTTATCATGGGGGAACTGGATTTCATAATACCTATATATTCCTATATGGCAGGGGTGTTCAACATGCAGCACTCCTGCTGTTGTGGAACTACACATTCCAGGAACCCCTGCCACAGTTTCAGCATTTTCTAATAGCAAAACTGTAGTAGGGCATGCTGGGATGTGTAGTTCCACAACAGCCGGAGGACTACATGTTGATCACCCCTGCTGGATGGTATTATATTTTTGCATCTTTATGAATATCTTCCGGGGGGGGGGGGGGGGGGGGAATGCTCGGTCCTCTTTAGATCATGCAGCGATTTCCAGAGTTCTATTAAAGATACATTAATTGGAATGTGCATTCATTAGTGTTAGTGGGGTTGGCATACCTGCAGCCAGGTTTAGCTGCTGGATTCATAGATTTATAACAGGGCACATTTATGTCACAGCATACCTGGGGGAAGCACTGGAATGTAAGGACACCTGAGCTTACTTTATAAGATACAGTGGTAGTTCTGATAGGAGGAGCAGGTGACCACGCAAAGGAGCCAGTGCGGCACGCCAGACTGCCATCATAGGAAGCCTGCCTATTACATATCCAGCAAAAGGATATAAACCAGGTGATTTAACATGTGCAGTCGTGAGTCCAACGGTCAGCACACCTATGCTAATATGTCATAAGAAAGCCCTGACTGGCTGCAATCTACGGGTCTATGTCTCCATCACATGAAACCTATATCCTACCCCTAAGGGCTATGCCAGCATAAAAATAGGAGAGAGAAGTTTCTTATAAGAGTCATACACAGGCCATCAGGCACCTCAAGTATGAAGGTCTAATCCTACGCCAAACCTTGTGACACATTTAAAGTGTTTCCCAACACAAAGTTTGGGAACTGCTGGTCTACTATTGAGACTGCTCAACAAGAGGTGATGAGGATGTTATTACCATTTGCCACATGACTATTCCCAGCGTGGTTTATCATGCCCCCTATAGTGGTCTTCATTTTCTCATAGCAAGCAAAGTACAGGGCATGTGCTGGGCCAGCTCCGAGCATTGTCACGTTGATCCCTCGCAACGGAGTCAACAACCCCTCGGTCCGGACCATCTTCTTCAGAGCTTCCATGACACCTCGGTACTGGGCATTGGGGTCTGGCTGCAAGCTTTGCATTCTGGTCTGAAATAAAAGACATGTTAAGAAGTCTCATTCTGAAGAAGCCATATATACAGCCTCTCCCAGGTTTGATCCTGCATCTCACTAGCAGCATGGCGACGGACTTACAGCAACCTTTAATCAGTGTTCTCCCCAGACTGTTTTTTGCAAGCGCAACACCCAGCAAAAAACAGCTACGCCTGACACTTCGGCCCCTGCCCCAATGTGCCGCGTCCCCGTACAACTTACTGCCCGGCACTCTCCCCTGTCCTCAATGTGCCACGTACCGTCGTCCGGTTACCCTCAACGTGTGTTTGTTGCCATGGACTGCGATGCTGGATGTGACACCGAGCTGCGCCAATGTCACATGATCTTCCCATCGGAGGCTCCGCGTCTGCCGGCAATAAGGACACGTGATGTTAGTGATGGTTTCAGGCGACAGGATGCAGCGCATTGGGGCAGGGGAGAGTGCCAGGTGGTGCAGCCCTGGCCAGTCACAGTGTAGGGGCTGTGTCAGGCTGGGGGGGCAGAGATCCCGCCCCCTGTATAAAAGCACGGGTGTGCTTTTCAGGCGGGAACAGTTGCCTGAACACTTAGAGTAGTCCTGCGTCCACTCGCTGTGTAGGAGCTGAAAAAAAAAAATCTATGGGGACAGTATCTGGGAGCCAGCAAGTAGGGACAGGATCTGTGGAGCTGTATAAAAAATAAATTCTGTGGTGCCAGCACTAAATAATTTGAAGCAGATTTCACTAGAGGAACCAGATCCTACAGACTTTGATTATGAAAAAGATGCAATCGACTGGGCCTCTTAGAAGAGAATTAATATATAAAATGTTATTTCAAGTTTAAAGCATTATAAGGTCAGGGTTTAACCGGCTACTTCTTGATGCCACCCGGCTGGAAAATTTTTCTAGGGAGAACACTGCCTTAATGAAAGCATCCCTGAGTAATGCACTATAATACGGTGAGGTGTTCCCTCAGAAACCAGAGATAGGATGTAGTAATAGATGCCAGAGTCTACAGTTTTAAATACAGACTTGCAAGATGAAGTCACCCGTAGATAGGTAGGTTTGATATATATATATATATATATATATATATATATATATATATATAATTTTTACACTCGTGGCAGCAGTAAGGGGAGATATGCAACTGCATAAAACATGCTACTATTCAGTATTTCCCAGCCACATATTATATGCCTTCATCAGTATGGCCAGAGACCGTGTTTAACCAAGAAGACAATGTGCCAATGCAGAGCAATGAAACTGGTTATTTGGCTTATCACCATGATTTATAAAGCAGAATGTGACATCTGACTCGCTAAAGGACCTTGCGGTATACTGTCCCCAATAGCTGCAACAACCCTCCAGGCACTTCAGGAGATTAGGCAGGAGCTCCCAGCCATCCTTCTCTGTAACTGCATGAATCCTGCCTACACTGACTGCAGACGTACTGTATACTGTACACACATTAGCAGCACGGCTACCTTGGTGTACAGTTACAGACAGCAGCACATACACTAAACAGAAGGCTGCACACATCACTACCACTGTGACTGACTGCCAGGAGGGATATAATGGGCACAAGTCACACTCAGGGACCACTCCTGACACACACACACACACACTATAATTATATATTTATATATTATACATATATATATATATATATATACACACACACACACACATACACACATACACACACAGCCAGGGCACGCATTGCTCCCTACAAGATAAAACATAATAATGTTCTGCACAGCGTAAAGACGTCTGCGTGTACATATGAGGTGTGTAGCTAATGGCTGGACTCCCTGGCAGTGACCAGTGTGTCACCTGAGACATCGGCTTTTCTGTGATTGCATTCCTAAGCCATCCTACCTATAGCACCTGTATAATGATCCTATTGTGTAAAACAAATTAGCAGTCACAGCTGTGCGCTCACTTCCAGGCTTGGATGTAGTAACCTTTTCTCTGGGTTGCTGCCTGTTAAAGGTACATTAACCCCAGGTTTTCCAGCTTAGGGCGGTATAGCATTAGTTTCACATCGGCGAGAAAGTTTCACCTGCCCGACTTTTCGCCGACATCACGTGTTTTGGACGCGGAAACTTGTAGTGCGCGTCCACGCTATTCGCTCCCTATTCAATTACAAACCAGGCAAAAACAGCAAGTGGCGAATGCAGAACAGGAAAGTACTGTCAGAATTGGGGAAATCAGTCTGTACCCCTCAAAAAAGATGCAGTAACATTGGGGAACAATGTAGACGTGTTCCAATAGCCCTAATACAACTATTTGGGGTACTGAAGTTGTAAACAATTCTTATTAGAGTCCTTGTAAAAGTGGTGAAGAATGGCATAAATCAGTATTTTTTTTAGTAAAAATATGTAGTCCAAACAAATTTGAGGTACTTTAAAATGGGTGCTAGCATGTTTTAAAGTCTCTAAAGTGAAGTTTAAAAAAAAAAAAAAAACGTGAAAAACGCACTTGTTGCATGCACCTGCAATCCCAAAAACACCTGACCCACCCTTGCAGACCACCAAGAAGGCTATTTCGTTAGTTTTTATGTTTGACCCTCCACTTTGTACTTTTTCGCCCCCAAAATGAAAGTTCTTATGTTATTTTCCCCCGGATTTGGATGCACTTGTCCTTTGGGGGGGCTGTCCCAAGGGTTCTGGAGTAGTTTCCCCACATTTGCACCTCAAAATAAAAATTTGGCATTTTTCTCCTGCTATTCTTAGGCAAATCTTTTTCGCCTATTACCTTGCATTGACTTTCCACATAGGCGAAAACCGTCTGGAACGGAATTTGGAGATAAGTTCCGACCATGCGAAAAGCCGCGATTGGCAATACTTTTTCGCGGATAACAGCTTTTCGCTTCTAATTGAATACGGCCCTCAACTTACTGAACACAGTTTAATGTACATGCAAAAGCATAGGATGTGTTTTCTGGGCAAACCTAGGATGCTGCGCCTGCCACCAATGGTTCTACTGTCAAATTACCCGGCCAAAACTTGGACCTTAAATGCAACGGTACATGCATAACATGGACGCTAACAAAATTAAGAATAGAAAATTTGGTAGAAAATGTTGCGCTCATAAGGATCACATTTCCCTGCAGTCACAGGAGAGCTCTGGGAGTGGAGTAAGGGAGCGAGCCCTGCAAGCAGGCTTAGCAGCACCATCACAGATACTAGGCGAAATGTCAGCACATCACTAGGGAAGCAGACGGGAAGCCGACGGACGCAATCCCGACTGCCGGCTTTCCGACTGTCTAATCCCAGCAAGGGTCTAATGACAGGCGTCGAAATCCCAACGCCTATCAGTAGACCTACGCCGGGAGCCCGACATCCCGATCAAAGGTAAGCCTGCGCGGACAGCCATGGTGTGGGGGGGGTTTGGTTGGGTTTAGGGCTTCCGGGGGGGACTTAGGGTTAGGCACCCCCTGGGAGGGTTAGGTATAGGCTAGGGAAAGGGGGGATTAGAGTTAGGTAGGCACCCCCGGGGGGGAGGTTATGCACCCCCTGGGAGACTTAGGTTTAGGCAGCAGGGAAGGGGGGGTTAGGTTTAGGCACTGGGGGGGGTTAGAGTTAGGCACGCCTAAGGGAGGGTTAGGGTTACTTACCTTTAGCAGCAGTCTTCACCCCTGCCGGGCATGCGCGGTCGGGATTTGAACCAGCGGTAATACATACAGATTCCCATGATTATGTAGCCTTATACACTGATCTCTTAGTATTGACATTACAAAAACACAAATGGATCATAAAATATAGGGTACAGGTCCCTGTAACAGCATCCAAAGATTGTTAAACTATTAATTAAAAGGGCAGACTAGATGGGCCAAGTGGTTCTTATCTGCCGTCAAATTCTGTGTTTCTATCACTCTTTAAATCCTCTATTCCACTGCTGAGAATATTCATCCCTTGTACTTTTTATGGCCTCATTCCCTAGATCCACACCCAGCCTTGCATGCCGGAGATGGATCACTGCTGCATCATTGCTCTCTCTCCCAGTCTACCATGTTATGCAAGTTATTAGTACAGCTCCAAGCACAGAGATTATGAGAACCTTGGCAGCACATGGGTCACCTACGGGCCATACTTGCAGGCATCTGCCCGCAGCATAGCCAAGTCACACCCAGCTTAGGTCATGATAATGTAGGAGGGGGTTATAACACAAGTGACAGCAGAGCACTGTAAGGACATAAGAAAATTCTGCGAAGAAACCAAAAATAAGGGCACTCTACTGATCGGTGATTTATTCCAGCTGATGTGGTCAAACATTAATAGGAAATAATCAAAGTCCCATAACAGGAATATCCTTCTACTTTGAACTGTAAATATTCCCTGCACACACAGACAAAAGTGAACTAACAAGTTTGATGTATAAACTGCTTTTTACATACAGAGATGGCTTTTACACTAACTATGCCCCACAACCCTGTATCACATTACTACTGAGTGCTTGGGGTAACCTGCACCCCCCTGCGAATTAGCAAACTGCCTCCGTTCTCCTCCGCACACCATGACACAGCCAGTTACCTGCAACCCTGTCCTCAGAATCATTTGTATATAGGGGCGATTCTCCTGGTGATGCACGGGACAGCTACACAACTTCAAACTTCGCCAAATTACCAAGATTTTAGTGGGCGGAAGTTATAGGGTAATGCATTGTTACTAAGCAATTAAGTTTCATATAACAACTATTTCTTAACAGGCCAGTTTAAAAGGAAAACACATTTAAATGCATGTGATGCACAGACTCATAGAAAATAATATTTTCTACCTTAACTGAATGTAATGAATAATTCTGTGACGTGTGAAAGGGTACATGCTTGTTAAATTGATTCAAGCCCTCCTTCTGAAGAAACCGGGAGTGTTGTCCCGGAGAAACGCATTAAGGCTATTGGGCTTTATGCTGTTGCACTCACCAGATAGAGACATTTAGATGTTTTACTTCCTCTCTGGTTCATCACACCGTTGCCACACCTATTCGGTCACCGTTGATTAGAGCCCTTTACCTCACGTTGGCTCCCGCTTAGACCACACAACAGTCGTGAGTCTCATTTCCACTGACAGACCGGCGGTCAGCGTGCACAGGCTGAGAACATACAGCGGAGACGATCCAGCAGAAAGCCGACCAAGGCTAAGACCCGGCGGTCAGCGAGTACAGGCTGAGAGCACATGGCGGAGACGATCCAGCAGAAAGCCGACCAAGGCTAAGACCCGGCGGTCAGCGTGCACAGGCTGAGAACATACAGCGGAGACGATCCAGCAGAAAGCCGACCAAGGCTAAGATCCGGCGGTCAGCGAGTACAGGCTGAGAGCACATGGCGGAGACGATCCAGCAGAAAGCCGACCAAGGCTAAGACCCGGCGGTCAGCGAGTACAGGCTGAGAGCACATGGCGGAGACGATCCAGCAGAAAGCCGACCAAGGCTAAGACCCGGCGGTCAGCGTGCACAGGCTGAGAACATACAGCGGAGACGATCCAGCAGAAAGCCGACCAAGGCTAAGACCCGGCGGTCAGCGTGCACAGGCTGAGAGCACATGGTGGAGACGATCCAGCAGTAAGCAGACAGGCTAAGACCCGGCGGTCAGCGTGCACAGGCTGAGAACATACAGCGGAGACGATCCAGCAGTAAGCCGACCAGGGCTAAAGTGAGCCATAGGACTGTACAGCAACACACCACGTCCCCTTCAATTTCCATCCTCTCAGGAGAGTTTTAAAATCAGCTCTTTTGCATGGTGCTATCATATCCATTTCAGCGGATCATATTATTGGTATCCAGTGTGACTGTTCAATATGAGAACCGGTTTGTAAACCCTAATTATTGGAATTATCCACATAATTGCAGAGAGACTTTTTATTGATTGACCAGCTCCATGTATTGCCAGCATAAGGCACATTGATGCAGTTTTTTATTATCATTTGCTACATTTAGGTATTAAATTGTTTCTATTACTGTCTACAAGCTCTACCTCGGTTTCTCTTTTTTGTATGCCTTGCACAGGTCCCACCCAGTGTAGCAGCTCTGTAGACAATTCAGTTCTCTAATTGACTTTCTTTGCGCACCTGACTCTTCTCATTACGCTTGTTAAATGCATTTTCTAATAAAATATACTTCAGAGATTCATTTTTTAATTTATACAAAAGCAAACAACTGAAATTTTGTGATTTCTTTTTTTTTTTTTTTAAACCTTGTGATGCACGGGACAATTGAAAGTGATGCACGGGACTTGTGTGAATTATTACGTGTTTTCCAGTCTTGAAGGCTGTGTTTAGCATTTTGGAACAATGATTTGGGCAATTTTATGCTTAGTTCAAAACAGAATAGTTACATTACTTGTTTCTACTATGGCCAGATTAACAATGGGGCGGATGGAGCTGTAGCTCCATTGTACATAGACCCAAAGGTTCTCAAAGTGGCCAGCCGAAGTTCCGTCCACCCTACATTTTGTATGAAATAAAACTTAAAACATAAAAGAAAATAAGAACTGTGAAGAAGTGATTTGGACATATGGACCTTCTTCAGAGTTTAAGAACAGATATATGGTTTTGTTTCTGAAAGTACTCAGTGAAAAATACAGCAAGGTGTTTCACTGGAGGTATTTTACCACCTCACGTGGCAAGGGTGTGGTTGACGGCATAGGAGGAAGAGCCAAAACAATTGTGGAGCAAACCGTAATGAGCAAAAAGACCAATGCCCCTATTGTGCAACCTGCTCACGATTTTGCAGAACTAAGTGAAGTCATTGATGCCAGCCACAAGAATCCTATACATTGGTGAAAAAGACATTCTACATAATGATGAGATGTGGAAAAAAAATGCAACAAGTATTCCAGGAATATCCAAGTTATATGGAATTAAATGCACACCAAGTAAAGAAGTACAGGGGTATGCAAATGCAGTTTCATCCAATAATGAATTTCAGTTTCAAGTCACTGAAAATGAAATTGAAAAAGGAAACTGGTCGTTGGTAACTTACAATGGACAGCAGTATCCTGGGGAGGTGACACAGGGTATTGGGTCTAAAGTTGAAGTTTCAGTAATGATTCAGCACGGTAGAACTCAACAGTGGAAATGGCCAACACAAAAGTGAGGTGTTTTACACCCAGAACATTGTAAGAAGATACAGCCTCCAGAAGTTGCAAATGTAAGAGGGTATTACTACTCCCAGATTTAGTTTCATTTGTGTGATGCACGGGACACTTGTTTTCTCTATTTCAGAGCAAATATAAACAATCTTAATTTGTTCATGGATGTTAGTTATATATTCAGACTACAAAGATGAGCTGTGGTGGTTTTGTTTTGTGATGATTATTAGTACCAGGGCTCGATAAAGTTTTGTAAAATCTAGGGGACATCTTAAAAGTTTAGGAGCCAGACCATCGTCCATTAGCAAAATATATGAAAGTTTGTATCAACCACCATACATGCCCTTTCAGTGCCCCTCAAATCCCCACACATGCCTAATTAATGGTCATCAGATTCTGTAACATGCCCATACCAGCCCCTGTAATAGTGCCCCCAAAAGTAATGCTTCCTGTATTAGTGCCCCCAGTAAAAGTGCCCCCAGTAGTAAGGCCCCTGTAAAATTGTCCCTTGCAAAAAATGCCCCCAGTAGTAAGCCCCCTCTAATAGTGCCAAGCAAACACACAAAAAAACCCAGAATACTTACCTTAAGCCCCGATCCTGCATCTGCCGCTCCTAGTAACTATGGGAGAGACGTCATGATGTTTCTCCCATAGTGCCCGTGGGGGGGAACCGGACGCTGGAGCTCAGGAGTGAGCTTCGGCATCTGCTGCAGGGAGTCTGGCGCCCGCTGGTAAAATCTCAGCGGGCGCCCGGCAAATGGAGCCTCCTGTGGCGGCCGGGGAAGGAGTGTGGCGGCGGGGGGCACACTTGGAAAACTGTCGCCAGGACTAAAGTCTTAGTCGCCATGGCGACCGGGATTTGTCGAGCCCCGATTAGTACAGTATGAAAATTTTGCCTTTCACAGTGACGCACGGGACGGAGCTGCTTAGCATATTCAAATGTTAATATTTCTGTGCGTGTTTATGCTATATGGCAGATTTCATCTTGAATTTGAAAATACCACATATTGGGTAGAGTGAACAAAGACAAGGTACTTCCAAACAGTTACAATTTACAGAAGTGTGCTGTGAAAACTGTTATAATTGACTACTGTTTATTAGGATTTGTAACTTCTACATTAGTGTAATGAAAAACCTATCTAAAATGTAGCTTAGAGGTAAATCAAAGCAGTTTCTTATACTTTGGAATGTGTACATTTAATAAATATAAACCAATTGCTGGTTAGTGAAATTTAATTTTTCTGAGTTTATGTTCACTTTCTGGAGAATCGCCCATAGGTAATATAATTATACACTTACAGATTGACGCGTGCTTATTTAGTGACAGTCTCGGGGCTCATATCCACTACACGACCAATGAACGACTGTACGTTTACGACATTATCGTTCATTATACTGTGCCCACACTAAACGATATGTTGCGCACCCTCCCTCATCCCCGAATATGCACAACCTGTCGATATCGTCAGGTTGGGCAGTATGTTCAGGCGATGACAGATGCCGACAACAACCCGCAGGAGCGCGCGCAACGCTGGTCGTTGACGGCATATTCATTGCACGATTAATGAAAGATAACGATGTCGTAATCGGTCCTTTACATCGTATAGCCTTTATATTGTATAGTATTTATATTGTATAGTATTTATATTGTATAGTATTTATATTGTACAGCCTTCACACTATATAAACTCCCAGCGCTGTTGAAAGGGTTTTGATAACGCTCTACGCTACTGATTTACGTTAGGTTTACTTCGTCTACCCAGCTTGCATATTGTACCTGAAAAAGCCCAATTAGCTTTGTATGGTAAATGAACCGTATACCACTGTAACTCAGCAGCCACTTGTGGAAACCCTGCCTTAAGCCAATCTCAGTTTTGTTTTTAGGCTCCTCTGATGCTTACAAATGAGACTGCAGAACCCAAGAATAAAAACAATCAATACACATTCTGTCTGTAAGCCACACAAGTTACTAACACCCTGAAACAAAGGTGACAGTCAGCCAGCTGGCTTATGGGGGGCATCCACTACAAGATCTGAAAACGACTGCACGATTACGACATTGTAATCGTGCAGTCGTTTGTCAGTCGTGTGATGTGCCTGCACTGAACGAGCAGACGTTCAGTGCAGGGTCATCCACCATCTGGAAACATGCTGAGCCTGACGATATCGTCAGGTTGACCAGCATGTTTGCACGATGATAGATGTCTAAAAGACCAAATTTTCAAGCGATGATCGAACGATTTTATCGTTATCGTTCAATCAAACACCTTTATCGTCTAGTGGATACCCCCCTTAACACAATCGAGCACTGAAAACCATCAGCTTGCAGCCACCGGCTGGGCTATATAGGAGAGCGTCTGTGGCAGGCTGGTACGCTGCCTACTGAATGAGGTAACACACACACATCAGAACAAGTTAATGCACTCAGCTGGAAAAGGCTTCATCCGGGAGACTTAATTACACAACAAGAGCGTATAAGGAAACAGAACGGGAGTGTCAGTCATTTTACCCTTCTGCATTAGAACATGCATGGCTGTGCAGTAACCTGGACTGATGCAGCATTGTAGTAACCTGAAGTTGGCAATGTACCCACGGAAAGTAGTCCCACCAATATACAAGAGGCCATATACCAGACCAAAGGTTACAGGAACATCCCTTAATTGTGCCCTTTATTGGTTGGTTAATGGTTGCTAGGGGACAAAACCCAATGTCACACAGTGGTGCTCAGAGGGACGCACACACCTAGGGATGTAGTAGGTTCATCTTGTTGAGCAATTCATCCTGTTCTAGTGGCCAGATGGAGTTACACAAACAGCCCATCACCCCTCTGATAACATTGCAGCAGCTCCTTCCTCATAGTCTCCTATGAGCAAAACCTTACATAATCCAGTAATGCGAAGACACAAAATCAGTTAAGATCTTCATTTCTGTGTAGGAGACATACTACAAGCTGTTATATACTAATAGGAATGGAAAAAACAAAAACAGAAGACATTTTATTTTGGAATAGCCTGGTAAAAATAAAAAAAAAGTGTCCTACCCACAATATAAGGGAGCAATTTAGTGGGCTGAACATATATTGGAGAGAACACATTAGAAACCAGTAATGTCCACAACCTTAATGGCTGCATCCAATTTAAGTAAAATATTAAGCTGCCCATTCACTAGAAGACAGACAGGCAAAAGGCTGCACGATTATAGACATTGTAATAGTGTAATCGTTTGTCTGTCTGTTTATTATGTGATGTGCCTACACTGAATGAGCAGTCGTCCAGTGTAGGAACATCAATCATCTGCTAACATGCTGTCGTCGGGTTGTCCAGCATGTTTGCCCGATGATAGATGGTCTGAAGGCCCCCATACATCAGAGATTGATTGCAGCAAACGTGCAATTTGCAATCGATTGAAAAAGGGAAAGATTTTTATACACAATCGATTGCAAATTGCAAGATTGCTGCAATCAATTGCTGATGTATGGGGGCCGTCAAACGACCAGCGGGAGCGCGCATCGCTGGTCGTTTTAGACATTTTAGTGAACGATCTTCAAACGATTAATGAACGATAACGACGTCGTTATCATTCAATCGCTCAATTTAATCGCCTAGTGGATGGACAGCATTAGTTTATCATACCCCTTCTGACCATCTACGTCATAATGAATCCTGGTCATATGCTGGCAGTAAGCAGTTTTTACTAATACCACAACAGACTCCTTACTGTTCTAGACTATGGCTCAAGGAATAAATGGATTTGGCTGTTATTATTTTCTTTTTTTTTTACTTATGCATTGACAGGGTAAATAATGTGCACTAGTAGCTGCTTCTTTGCTTTTTAAACCACTTAACTCAACACTTTTGCTTTAAAAAAAAAAAAAAAAAGGCATGTGATATATGTTCATGGACCTTCTCCCAAATGACGTCTAATACCCCTGTATTTTACAGTATTCTCCTCATCATATATGCTCACGTGTGTCCCAGAAAATGCTACTGTGCGTTCTGCGACACCGAATAGCTGCAGAGTGGCAGTAGCTGACACTAGCAGTCCAGCTCTTGTGGCACCAGCCTGCACTCCTGTCCCACGCAGATATCATTTCATAAGACACATCAGCACAAACCAGGAATGACAAGGCGCTTTCAGCTCAGTCATTCAGCCAGATAGTTTGGGCGGGGAATTAAACAGGCATTTAGCAAGATCACAATGATATGTAGGTACTTATGAAAAACAAAATACAGCCTTGAGATGCCGATAAGCTCTTTATCTACTGCACAAACTGTTTCATGAACTGGTTGCAAATAGATCTTACCACCAAAGAGAGGAACTTGCCAGGACACTATATTAAACATGTTTCATCATTTTCCTTGCTCTGTAAACTAATCCTAACTGCAATCCTGGAAATCCTCTACATTTCAGGGTGGTGACAGTTTACCGCATGTCTGCTGCTAGAAATTTGGGGATTTCATAAGACCTGGCACTTCGTACTGCTGTTATTGGGAATGATGCCCGTCACAGACTGTAGAGCATCGCAGAACGCCACAGCAAATCCAGAAATCTTACTGTTCTACAAGGGCATATCTGTCCAGCGTATCTCCTTGTGTCCACTATTTTATCACCAAGTACACAAAGAACGCAGGAACGCTGCCAAGTCAGCGCCTGCTGCTCACGCAAACCTACTAAACTGTACCACATTTATTATCACCATTTTACAGCTGTTACTATACACACTAGTAGCATCGCAGACATCATATAGTTGCTGACTGCTTGGCTATACATTCATAGCAATATAACTACTCAAACGCTAAAGGTGGGAACACACCAGACAGACATATTTGCATATGATGGTCATTCATACACACTGAACAGCCATCATCTGCTTGTGCCCTCGGGTGCCGGTAGCCGGGTCAGGGGGAGTGTCCCGTCCCCCTCCTCGTGGCTGCAGACCGCCCGTACACACTTGCCGATGGAGAGATATGTCTGCAGACATATCTGTCCATTGGCTGTGCAGCATAGCCAATGCGATATGTCGGTGAACGATGACGTTCACCAACATATCGCGGGTACACACTGGCCGATGGGCAGCAGATATGTGTCTGTCAGTGTGTACCCAGCATAAGATTAGGTAACCTATGTGGCCCAAAATACAAGTTTACTGGCACAGAGGATTATAGGCCAAATCTATGTACGCACTGTGGGCCTGATTCAGCACAGATCGCAGCTGCGAAAATATACTGCCTGCCACCGCTCAGCCAGCATAGAGACGCCCACTACTGCCTTCTCACATCCATAATACCTCGCAGTCCTGCGTATACATCAGTAACATCAGCCCCTCACGCCCAACTGCAGAAGCTCTGACCTGTCTCAGAATACACAAGTCTCGTCAAACACAGTGAGTACACAAGCCGCGCAGGCAATCGCAGTAACTAATTTATGCATGCCCATGCAACAGCGTTTCTCCAACCACTCCCAAATGCTTACTGCCTGTCAATCACTCTGTAATGGATTCCACAGTGCAACCGTAATAGCGATGCGATCGACATGCACAGTGTGGGCATACGCAGTACAACCGGCCGATCTGCGTATGCTGTTGCAATCCATGCTGAATCAGGCCGTGTCATTTTACTTCATATTGCGTTGTTACAGCATTTTAATGATGGCACCTGTAAGCCTTCATTAGCATCCCATATGCAGAGAGGAGGGATGGACTAAAGCTGGCCACACATCTAAAGATCTGTTCAACCAGTTGATTGGTTGCAATGAAAATCTGGTAAGGTATGGGAGTAACTGATGATCAGCAATTTGCTCGTAAATGCCAGAAAACAGATGAAAATGGTCGTCAGACAAGTTTGTTAAATGTTCTAAATGATCTAAACAATTTGTTCAAACAGTTTTTGTCCGTTTTCCGGCGTTTGGGAGCAAATTGCTGATTGTCATTTGCTTTCATCCCTTACCAGATTTTCATTCCAACCAATCAACTATTTGGATGGTTGGACAGATAATCTGTAGATGTGTGGCCAGCTTAATAAGAGGAGTTCTACAGATACCTACTTGATATTCATCATTTATAGTCTATTCAGTAATTGTACATGAATATCGGTTTATCGTGATTTGTATGAAGGGAGCACATTCCGCAAAATCCTGTGTCCTAAGCACCATTAATACATATGGTGGCTTAACAGGGAGAAGGATACATCTCACTACTATTACAATATAAAAGTATAGAAGACCGATAAATGGGCGTTTGCATTCCATACCTAAGAATAAAACAATCAACTAGGCTAGTGGTTCCCAAACTGTGCATCGTGGCACCCTGGGGTGCCTCAGGACACTTGCAGGGATGCCTCAGTTTGGAGATTCAGCACCAAATCAAATTATTTATGGTCAATGTAATGTAAATATGTGGACAAACACAAGCACAAACCTGTCCCCACCACATAACTGAGCCTAAGAATGACATGTAAGCACAATTTACTTCACCACATCTTTTTTCTGAATTTTTCAATAACAAACGTTTGGCTTAGGGGTGCCATGAAAACAATGCTGTAACCCTAGGGTGCCGTGATTCAAGAAAAGTTTGGGAACCTCTGAACTAGGCAATTACAGCACCAAAATGTCCCAAAACGCTGTAACAAGAGCCAAGTAGGGCAGTCTGCTTCCACAAATGGATTTTCAGACAATTGTTAGCTGTCATTTGGTAGAAATAAATTAGACTGTAAAGCTGTGTTTAGCATACTACCTCCTCTGTAGAGGACAGCAGGTGAATATTACCATCTTGGTAAAGGTATAGGTCTGGAATTTCATATCACCTTACACTCGCAGTAGAGTACAATTAATTTCACAGCATAATGCAGATGACTGCAATGTTATTACAGGAGCAGGAGGGAACTTGTATTGTAGCAATAGGGTTGCACCCACTAACTAGAGAGAATTCTGGGTTAATATTGCCTGTCACAAACGTAATATAACAATGATCTAAGTCACCTTTCAGGCAGGTCTTATAGTTTCTTTACAATCTAACTGCAGCAATATTCTTATTGTGCAACCATTGAAAATACTCTAATACGAGTTTGGGAAAACTCAATTACATTAAGGCTCCCTTACTACCTAGGATGTATTTTACATATGTGGACCCTCCCCTAGCTGGAGACCCCAAGGGCCACTGCATGTAACCTGTTTTCCAGGGGTTCTTTAAGGATCTGTAAAATAGGTGAGGAAGGGGCGTGTGCAGGAGGGCCAATCACAAGCTGCACTCTCTAATGGAAGTTACCGTATAAGACAACACAGTAATTTGCAATAGAGCCACAACCGTAGGACATAAATTTACCAAGATTACTCTGTATAACCCTGCTGTGTAAGTGCAGCAAGTGATGTTACATAATGAGAAAACCGATGAGTAAAAAGGACAGATAAGGACAAAGATCAACAAGGAAAAATGGGAGGGAGCATGTACAGCTTCCATGTAGGACAGTGACCCATCACCTACAAACCAAGCTTCAACCACAGGCTGCTATGCCAACAGTACAGAACAGCAGGAGGATATAGCAGAGCAGGTGGTATCAAGGTTCGGATGTAGCCATATTGTAGAAAGTCAACTGCAAACAGTTAAGAGGATAGAAAGAAATAATACATAAAAAAGGAGGATTATTGGAGAACACCAAAGAGAGACAATGCAGAATATATTCAACGCATAGGTCTCAGCATAAAGGAAGACCAGCACAAGGCAAATTCATCTGTACACTAGTGTTTAAACTAGTCTGTGTCATATTTATAATGAGATTTGCTGTAAGCTACCACCAATATGACAATTTGGGCATTATTTAAATCAAGGGTGAGAAATAAGCATCCCCCCCAGCTGTGGTAGAACTACAAATCCCAGCATGACCAAATAGCAAAACTGTGGCAGGGCATGCTGGTATGTGTACAGCTGAAGGCTTGGTTATTGCCCACCCCTGAATTTTAAATGAACTATGAAACTGGAGCAAAGTGGTTATTTGACAATTCTAAGACTGTGACAAAGGAACGCTCATATTTCCCCTTCTTACACCAGTTCTTCGTACCATAGTTATAAGACTTACTCTTTGAACGTATATATAGGGAATGATGTGCAAAAAAATAAAAAGGCTGAGAGACTTCCCTCCATGCCCACCAATCAATATATGCCCATGACACCCAAATCTGTTTGAAACACAATCATTTTCTAAAACTTGAGATTTGATTTACAATGATAAAGTGAGACAGATAATAAACCATGTAAGAATATGCCATTTATGATTTCAGCATGTCTCATGCACAGATCATGTAAACTCCGAGCTTTTATCACTATCATGCATTTCACTTTTTTTTTTATGCCAATGGCTCTAATGACACCATAACCTCTACCACATGCAGACGCTGCCTCCTCTGTTCCCTGTGCTTCTGACTGAGCCCTTCCAACTGCAGTAGTAAGCGCACTGGCTCCCACACATCAAACCTGATCGCTCTTGACATGAAAATCTATTTTCTTAGCACCAGCCTGTTTTCACCATTAGGTTAGTATCTTGTAACTGATATGTTTCAGTGTTCTCCCCAGAAATGTTGATGCCGGGTGGCATCAAGAAGTAGCCGGTTGGGGGCATTCGCAATTATGCGCGCGCCAGGAAAAGGGGCAACTCCCTTAACATTCCAGCCCGACAGGTCTCAGGCTGCTCCCCCACTGGCGCTCAATCAAAAGTGCCCATTATGCAGTGCCCCCTGTAGTTTATCCCCATATGCAGTGCCCCCTGTATTTGTGCCCTTTATACAGTGCCGCCTGTAGTTTTCCCCTTTATGCATTGCCCCCTGTAGTTTTGCTTTGCCCTTATGCAGTGCCCCCAGGCTGAAGTAGTGCCCCCAGACTGGTTCCTTATGCAGTGCCCCCAGGCTGGCCCCTTATGCAGTGCCCCCAGGCTTAAATAGTGCCCCCAGACTGGTCCCGACCCCAGCCCAGAACTTCCCTTAACTTGCTCGCCGCTCACGCTCTGGCTGGATCTAACTAGATCAAACAGGCGTGCAGGCAGGCTCCTCACGTCACGGGTGACGTCACCCGCGCACTGCATCACTGAAAACGCTTGCCTCTGAAGAGAATGGAGGCTTCTTTAGTCTCCAGTCACTCCAGAGGCCAGCGTTCCGCAACAGGGGTCGGCGGGGGAAAGTGCCGGGCGGTAGGCGGTTTCAGCCGGGCGATGCACCTGCAGAAAAACAGCCTGCGGAGAACACTGTTTCAGGAGAAACAATTTGGGCAACAGGGGTGATTCCCTGTATTAACTGACTATTCATACGCAAATTAAAAATATGAATTATAATGCACTTCAAAAATCAGCATCCTATTCCCCTACCCATCACTGCATATGCTGCACTGATAAAACAATACTAATTTTAAAAAAGCCCCATCTGCTCCTCTGACATATCCAACACATCCACGTGATCCCTTGTGAAATACATATTAATGTATTACTTACAGGTTCTACTTAAAACATTTGTATGCAAATTACAAGTGTAAAGTCCTGATACACATACTATGTGAATAACTAGTTCCTGCTACATTAGCCAGAGGGGGAACAGTGTAGTCTGGCTTCTAGCAAGATTTAGGAAGGAGCCTGGCGAACACCTACACACTTAGCGATATTTTACACGATTTGTCTGATTCCGACACATCGTGACGACAAATCATGTAAAATATGTCCTAATCGTGAGTGTCTACTCACGATCACAATGCCGATGTGCGTACCCACTGGTCGTACATCGCATCTTCAGATCTGCCATGCTGTAGGGCATATTTGCCGATCTCAGTCACAATGCACTGGAATAGTTAGGAGGCACGATAGATCGTTTGTCGCATTGGACAGTTTTTAACACCAAATCGTGCCCACGACTGCCGGGGAGCCGCTGGGGAGAGTTCAAGGGGAAATCGGAGACGATGTCTGATCGTGAGCACATCGCGTGTGTAGGCACATTTAGAAGATGTCTCCACTCTCGTCTTTTGACAGCAGGGTAGGTGCGGGCTCAGGAAGGGGGCCCCAGCCTGGCCCCCTTCTCCTCTGGGCCCTGTACTCTGCTTCCTCCCATTTAAATTTATTAAAGATATCAGCAGTCCCCTCACATGTGTTACCTGTATACATGAGCTCTGCCTTTATACAGTCCTACATCTGCTTACTTACTACTAGTACAGTTGGTAGGTTAACTATTATCCCTTATGTCAGCAATAGATATCTACAGGTCAGGAAAGACAATACATACAGAGAAACTAAGGGAGGGGTAAACACCTAAATGACCGGCAATCGTGCTGATGTTCATGGCGATTTGCCTTCACCCTGGACATTGCATGATTGCCAGTACACACTGCACAATTTAACGAACGGCGGAACGATTACTTGCTCCGTCCTCCAATAATATGTATGGTGCCACATGCGATATCCTGTGATTAGCTGTGCAGCACAGACAATCACACAATAATGCATGCGACCAGCAGAAGCATACAATAGTGCATACACACTGGGCCATATACACAATTTGTTGTGCCAATACGCGGCGATATATGGTCCTGGTGCATATGCACCCTAAGGATTATTGCTAGAGGAAAAAAGAAAAGTGTTCATTCATTTGTGCTATAGATAGGTGTAGTAATATGAATGTCCGCTGGAAGTAGGACTAATATATATATATATATATATATATATATATATTACATACATACACACTCAGTGGAATAATACCATGCTGCTCCCCATGCAGAGCGCCATCACACCTGTCACCGCACAGACACGCCCCCTCCATGGCTCTCACCTTGACAGAGTCCACCGGATACATGACCGAGTGCTCAAGGATCCCTGCCACAGCTCCGGCTGCCATGTGCGTCAGCGAAGATACCCCGTCCGGAAGGCTCTCGTAGTCATCGCCGTCTCCAGGCAGCGGGGTCGCCCCCTCTCTCGCCTCCATCGGGATGCCGCCGCTCCGTAGCTCCATGGGGCTGCCGGAGACAGGAGCGGCGCGGTACCCTCCCCTGGATGCAGCGAGCAGGCCGAGCTCTGCCCGCTGTGTGCGGCCAGGACGCCGCGCACCGACCAACAGGGTCCACGGTGACGTCACTGCGAGGGCGGGGTCACTGCGAGGGGCGAGGCCAGCGGACCATGGCTCCCACAACACGGCGTCTCTGTCTACCTTGGCGACCAGCGGCGGCGCAGGTCATTGGCTCTTCCAGTGGATACGTCCCTCAGGCCACGCCCCATCGCGGGTATAGAGCATGGATTGGTTCGCGTGTCACCGTGTTGCAGGTCCGCGGGAAAATCATTGGGACGGGACGCGGGAGAGGTCAGAATGCTTCAAACAGCAAACGGTGGAGGCTGGGGTTCTACTTCCAGGGGTCTCGAAAACTACTAGAGCAGCAGATTATTGAGGCAGTGGATGGGCTGGAGCTGGTCAGTCACATGCCGTGGTCTAGGCGGTACTGGCTGCATTAGTTTTAGCATCTACTCTAACCCATCCACACCATTTATTTGAATGGACCTGTGGATAAATTCATGTACTTTAACTGCTAGTTCATGTATTTTTCATCACGCTGTTTTCTCCCCTTTTGCAGGATACACTGGAGATAGCAGCTTAGTTAAAAAACAAATATAGCCACAATAGTCTATGTATAAGTCAGTGGTTCTCAAACTCTGTCCTCAGGATCCCACACAGTTCACGTTTTCCAGGTCTCCTGGCAGGTATTTGTTACTCACTGACACATTTTAAAAGATCCACAGGTGGAGCTAATTATTTCACTTGTGATTCTGTGAGGAGACCTGGAAAACATGCACTGTTTGGGGTCCTGAGGACTGAGTTTGAGAACCTGTGTACTAAGCCTTGGAGAGTGATTATTAAGTACCAACAAATTGCCTCCTCTCACTATACACAGGAAACTCCTAACTGCCATGTCACAGGCTGTGTTTGAAAAATAACAGGAGCTGGTTAGTTGGGGCTTTATCTCCATCCAAGGCTTAGTAAATAGGCCCCACAGCCTGTAAAGTGAGGAGCTGATTAGTTGGTACTTTATCTCCATCCACTTTATCACTCCAAGACTTTAGTACATAGACCCCTTAGATTGTGTATCTCATGAGTTACCTTCAAATTCTATGTATGGTCCCCTCACGCAATGCTCCAACAGTGGTGAACCCTCCTCCATTGTAGTAGAGTTCACAGACTAATGCTTTGTTACCCAGACTCTAGGCAGCACTGAGCACCCTGCAGGGTGAGAAATATAATGAATACAGGCTTTAACATTTTTTTTCTGAGATCTGCATTTGTGTCTGGGTTCGCTTTCATTTCATATTGTTTAATATGTTGCAACATGAGCATGCTGCAACATGTTTCCTTTGAGCCATGCAGTACTCTCAGCGTTCTGGCACATGTCATCTCACAACTGTAACGGCTTTGCTCTATTACCTTGTTCACACATAGAGAAAAAACTCTGTTTTTGCATGTGAATGCACATTGACCCGGGTTGTTTCTATGTGTGAATGCAAACAATCCGGGAACTAAATTGACAGGCCCTGCAATTTCCCGAATCTTGAGTCTGAAAGGGGTGTATGTCTCTTTACTGTATGTTTACTTGGCTGTGTTTGCTTCCAACACCCCTACTAGAAAGTCACTCAGACGTTAGAATTTGCAGCATCGCCATGGCAATCTCTTAATCATCTTCAATGTAGTCACTCAGACTGCTGCATTCACATAGTTTGGTATTATATAATACATGTGTTAGACAGAGCTGGTCACACATCTAAAGATTATCTGTCCAACTAGTTGGTTGGAGTGAAGTCTGGTAAGGTATGAAAGCAAAATACAATCTGCAATTTGCTCCCAAACGCCGGAAAATGGACAAAAACTGTTTGAACAAATTGTTTAGATCACACATTTAACAAACTTCTCTGAACGACCATTTTCATCTGTTTTCTGGCATTTAGGAGCAAATTGCTGATCATCATTTACTCCAATATGTTACCAGATTTTCATTCCAACCAACTAGTTGGCTGATTGGACAGATCTTAAAATGTGTGGCCAGCTTAATTCTTCTCGTTTGACCCCCATCCTCGTATGCTTCATGCAATGCTGCCCCCATGTATTTTGCTGACACTTTTCCATGTTTGATACAGTACAAGTGTTGTTCAATCATACCAATGGCTCGCTCTACATCATATGGGTTTGAACAGTCACAGGGTGATCAATTGTTACTTTCCACAATCTTTTACTCTTTAGATGCATTTCCATAGCAAACTTTCATGTGGTGTAATTCTCTGCTCCTTTCAGTTTGATAAATCCCCATTATGGGTGTTGCTCATGTATGCAAATTTCGTACTGACATGATTATGCAGCTTCTGTGCTTTGGTTGGCTGTCTGTGCTTACATGCTGTACTGGAAACACTCTGTGCTGTCTTCACTGTGTTTGTAGTGGTCTAGTGGCATCTGGGTGCTCTGATAACTTGGGCTCATAACCTGTTGGAATATATGTGTACAATTGACAAGCTGAATGGCTGAGTAGTTGTATACACTAGCGGATGCCCTGAGTCGGTGAATAGCCCAGGGGGGTCGCGGGGCTTAGCAACAGGGGCGGGGCTTAGCGTCGGGGGGGGAGGGTATCAGCTTCGGCCAGTCGCCGCATGTGCGGACACTTTGTCACTGTATTTTTTCTGAAAATACCGTGACTAGTGTGCGGATGAGATACGCAGGGACAGAGCTTTTTCGCAAGCTCTGTCCCTGCAAGGGATTTGTAGTAAATCCCTGTGATATTGCCTGAATTCGCAATGCGACTTCAGTCGTTAATATCACACTACAATCCGCATTCAATATGCGGATTGTAGTAAATAGAGCCCTAAAAAAGCCAACATGGAGCATGCGCATTTGCTCTCTGACAAATAACAGCATTGTTCTTCTGCTGGCTAAAGCCAGTCCTGCACCTTCATAATGATTGAATGGGTAGATTTATTAAAGCTTGTAAAAATTAAAAGTAGTGGTGTTGGCCATAGCAACCAATCAGATGCCGAATATTGTTTTCAAGGATGCAATATGGAATTGATAGCTAGAATATGATTGGTTGCTAAGAGTAACAGCACCACTTTTTGTTTTTAGAAGCTTTAATAAATCTACCCCTGCATCTTTCTCGCAGGTCTTGGTCTAGCACAAGTAGCTTATTTAAGTCAGTTTAGATAAGTAACCTGCTGTGAATCCAATGTTAGTCTATATGCTATTAGTATTCAATGTTCTCCCCAGAAATTTTTTCCAGCCGGGTAGGGGCCTTCGCAATTATGCACACTGGGAAAAGGGGCATCTCCCTTACCAATCCAGCCCGACAGGTCTCAGGCTGCTCCCCCACTGGCTCTCGGTCAAAAGTGCCCATTATGCAGTGCCCCCTGTAGTTTTCCCCTTTATGCATTGCACCCTGTAGTTTAGCTTTGCCGTTATGCAGTGCCCCCAGACTGGTCCCTTATGTAGTGCCCCCAGGCTTAAATAGTGCCCCCAGACTGGCCCCTTATGCAGTATCCCCAGGCTTAAATGGTGTCCCTTATGCAGTGCCCCCAGGCTGGCAACTTATGCAGTGCCCCCTTAAATAGTGTCCCTTATGCAGTATCTTCAGTTTTAAATAGTGTCCCTTATGCAGTGGCCCCTTATGCAGTGCCCCCAGGTCTAAATAGTGTCCCTTATGCAGTGCCCCCAGGTTTAAATAGTGCCCCTTAGGCAGTGCCCCCAGACTGGTCCTGGTCCCAGCCTAGAACTTACGTTTACTTGCTCCCACTCCCGTTGCCTCACCGGATCCAGCAGTCGCACGGGGCAGGCTCCTCACGTCGCGACTGAACGCTTGCCTCCGGTCACTTCAGAGGCCAGCGTTCCACAGCAGGGGTCGGCGGGGAAAGTCCGGGCGGTAGGCTTTCTGCTGGGCGATGCGCCCGCAGAAAACAGCCTGGGGAGAACACTGAGTCTTTATCACAAGGAGATGGAGAAATGGATAAAAGGATATGTTCAAACTGAGGTTTGGTTCAGCAAGTGGCCGCAGATCTGAGGGAGCTCAGGCCACTCGCTGATCGGCTACTTAGACCCCCTTACCCTACTGTGTTCTGTTGATTCACTGTCCGGTGCATGTCTGCTGGCCTGTCATGTCCGGAGCAGCAAGCAGGCCGCTATCTTGCCTAACGTCTGCTGAGTTTTTAGAGCCATCCATTGAATTTCTGCGTTGCACATGACTCTCGTATCCAATCCTGTGCTGCAGCTCTTTATTTAAACTGCACTCTGCCATCTGCCAGTACAACAAGTCTCCTAGGACTCCTGTGGCAGAAGCGGTTCCCATCTCCTGAGTTCCAGCATCTGTATTCTGTGTCAGACTGGAGCATGAAGAGCCCAAAGGGGGAATGCAGTGGTAGGGGCCCATGCTTTGGGGTGTGGTCAGTTACCACAGGGGATGAGGCCAGCCTCCATAGAGGCTTGAACCTACAATGAGGACCATGTTATTGACCCTCTAGTAGAGTAACAATGTATAATTTAAGTGTACAGTCTGAAACCTGACATAAGAGCAAGTGGTGGGGCCCTCAGGCAGTAGGGCCCACTGGGAATTTCCCCTGTACCCCTGTGGGCCAATCCAACCCTGTCTGTACTACTCTCACTGCTATTTCACCTGAGTGCTTTCCTTCCAGTGGAGTGAGCCGATCAGTTCTGCAATTTAAACTAGTGTCATTCAGTCTGGTTCTAGTCATTCCTGCCCTGCGGCCCCAGTTGTGGGTACTATACAAACTCCCAAATCTGACACCTCATATTGAAGGTATAGGCAAAATGCCATTACTGGCACATCTGACCAATGTATGAATGATGTAGTTTTGTGGAGGGAAATAAGGTATACCAGGAACACCCCCGAATACTCTTCGCCACTTGAGGCTCTTTTAAAAGCTTTGGAGAAAAAAAACTAGATTTTGTACCTGTTCACAAAATGAGGCACATTCTTGTGCTTAGACCATATTCAGAAAAGATCTCACTTATTCTCCATCAACAGGAGGAAAACTGTACACCAATGGATGGCTGCATTCTCATGATTACTCATTAGCGTTTTGGTAACTAATGCTCTTTAAAATGGGAATTCCCTGGACTGTGGTTTGTAATATGGACCAATTGTAAGATTCCACTTTTCTTGTTTTATATGAATTATTATATGAGCTCCACCTGCCCAGCATCTTGGTAATCCCAGACGGACAGTGGCCCTGATTCAGAGCCGGACACTCTGACAGAGCGCTCGCTCTGAATCAGGGCCGGCCTTATGGTTTTTTAGAGCGGCCTCCTGGCCGCTCGCATGGCTTTGGGTGACCACCCACAGTTATAGTGAGCGGCCAGGAAGAAGGTCGCGATGGTCAAGACCATTGCGACCATCGGGCTTGCGACGAGACCCTTGTGGTAGGGTCTCGTTGCCGCAAGCCCTAGAGTGCTTTCGGCTCAAATAGAGCCGAAAGCACTCCCACTGACATCACTTGTGATGTCAGTGGGGCCGGCCCCAGATCAGTTTGGACAGCCACTCCCCCGGCCACCTAAAGGGGACGTGCTGTCACTCAACATCGACAGCACGCCCCCTTTGGTACGAGACCCGGTGCGACTGTTTGCCCGTCGCTATCCGGATCTCGCGCATGCGCACTGGGCCACCATCGACCTGCTTGCGAGCGGGACTGAATCAGGCCCAGTGTCTAGAAATCACTGGCCGACCTCTCTGCTAAGCTCCCGCCCCCTCTGTTGCCTCTCCTTCTGAGGTATCACTCCATGGTTATGATTAGAATAGGGGGCTGCAGGGGACCTGTGACATCACATCCACGTGACTGGCGCTGAAAGGGGGAGGGGCAAGTATGAGAACGGGGGGCCAAAAGTATCCCCTCACGGGCTTGCTACGCTCGCCGCGCTTCGGGCACGGTGGCTCGCTACATATATTTATTCCCCCTCTATGCCCTAGTGGGTGGTAACACAGGAGCGGTCCAGCCTCCTACAGCGGTCATGTGGTTGATACGTCACAGAGGTCCTTTAGCCACATAGGATCGAGCATCAACCATCACTCCATGCACTGCAGCTTGCTACTTCCTGGCTGCAGTGCTCAGAGACCCTAATGCCACTCCGATACCTTCTACTACAGGCCTGGCCAACCTGTGGCTCGCCAGCTGTTGTGAAAGTACAAGTCCCATCATTCCCTGCCACAGTTTTAGCATTCCCTAACAGCAAAACTGTGGCAAGGCATGCTGGGCCTTGTAGTTCTTGAACAGCTGGAGAGCCACAGGTTGATCTGCCCTGCACTACTACCTCACAGTGGCCAGGACTACCCCACACATGGCAGATCTGCCTAAGGGGAACACCTACTGTGTGTTGTTTTGCAGCTACCTTCCATCAGCAGCTGCAATGGGCCACTTTATGGTTACCTATTATCAGCACTGCACCAAGCCAGAGGCCAATGGGGTAGATGTATGATAGCGGCACTTAACGTGCCGCTATAACGCTTCCCGCTTCGCCTCTTTACCAAGGCGAAGCAGGAAGCACTACCGATGAGATGTAAGAACACCTCATCGGCCGTTGAGGGGGAGCGTTAACTCCCCCCTCCGGTGCTACCCGCTAGAGACCACAGTGCATCAGCCTAGTGCTGATGCGCTGTGTCTCTGTCCCGGCTGGCTCCACTGAGCATGCACGGATCTCGCAAGTATTGCGAGATCCGTGCGTGCAGCCTGGAGCCACCAGCCGCCGCCGCAGCAGGGACAGCGCTGTCCCTGCTGTGGTGATAGGCTAGCGCCAGGCTGTAGCTGTCGATAACGACAGCTACAGCGTGCCGAACGGTCAGGCGATCTGACCATTCGTACATTCCCCAGGCCATCAGCGCTGCTATCTTGCAACCGGGTCTGAATCAGGCCCTGTGAGAGCTATGAGGAGGGGGCAGTAAGAGCTATGGATGGATGGGGGGGCTATGTGGAAAGTGCAGTGAGAACTATGTGGAGGCATTGAGGGCTATGAAGGGGTGTGAAAGCTATTTGGAGGGGGCAATGTGCTATGAGGATAGTGCAGTGAGAGCTTTGTGGAGGGGGCAGAGAGAGCTATGGAGGGGGCAATGTGCTATGAGGAAAGTGCAGTGAGAGCTATGAGTAGGGGGCCAGTGAGAGCTTTGTGGAGTGGGCAGAGAGAGCTATGGAGGGGGCAATGTGCTATATGGAATGAAAGTTTCAAATGTTTACAGGAGAGCAAAAGGGGAACAGAGGGTACAGAGGTGTGAGAGGAGACTACACAGGAGAGCAGAAGGGGTACAGCCGTTTCCTCCACTATTATAATAGGACACAACTCAAACAGGGCACTAGTGGGTGCTGTATTTCCTCCTGTGCTATAATAAATATAAGTACCATTTACCTGCTGCCAGTAAAAGTGATACAGGTTGAGTCTCCCATATCCAAATATTCTGAAATACGTAACATTCCGAAATACTGAATATTTTTAGCATGACAGAGATAATGAAACCTTTGATTTTTGATGGTTCAATGTACACAAAATTTGTCTAAGGCACAAATTACTAAAAATATTGTATAAAATTACCTGCAGCCTGTGTGTATAAGGAGTATATGAAACATAAATGCATTGTGTGTGTATATTGGGGTCCCATTCCCAAGATATCTCATTATGATATGCAAATATTCCAAAATACGGAATATTCAGTTATCCAAAATACTCCTGGTCCCAAGCATTTTGGATATGGGAGACTCAACCTCTACTGCCTACACAGCAGTCACACAGGTGAATGATTACATCAGTGTCCTTCTACTGAAGGGGATCTACCCACTACCAATGGGGTAAGGTAGGACGAAGCCTGATCCGGTCTCCGTACATCGGGAGCAGCGCGGACGTCAGATGGAACGCACAGCCAGCGCGGTGGCGATTGAGTCCTGAGACGCAGCCTGCTGTGATTGATTGGTGAATGCTGCCGGCAGTGATTGAATGAGGTGCTGCTAGCAGTGATTGGCTGCTGCACCCACTGCGTGAGCGCTGTAGCAGCCAATCACCGCCGGCAGCATCTCCCCCAGCCAATCACCGCCGGCAATGATTGGCTGCTCTGCGACAAGCACACAAGTGAGGGGCTCACGACCGCGTCCTATGGGAGCCAGTCATTTAAAAAGAAACTGAGTCCCTCACTACCTGTATCACGTAAAAAAGCGCTATAGCGTGTATTTCGCAATCACTGGTTGGGAGGGGTGTGCCCTTTATGAGGTGGCCCCCCTGTTCGACCGCACTGGTCGAACGTGCCTCGAGCAGGCCCTGTCAGACACAATGTATTGCTGCCAGGTGCGTATTTAGATGCCGACAACGGTCGCACCATCAAAACATACATCAGCCCTAAGGCAGATGCAGGTTTGGAGTTTGGCCTCCAAAGTGAATGATTGTGTGTTCACAAACACTTCAATGGCACACCTGCCACGCTTCCTTAACACGCCCATAAGACGGACTATCTCTGCGCGTCTGTTTAGTCAACGCCCAGTTCTTCTCCAAGGCCTCTCTGATACAGTATGTCAATCCCAACAACGCTTTGTGCGTACACGTACATGCACCATAGGTGGTTGTAGAGATATTTGTGCATGCGCAGTGGCAATAAATTGCTCAACTCTGTCAAAATTGGTCTTGCCTGCAACTCAGATTCAGGCCCATAATGCAGGTACCCAATAACAAAACCCTGGCTTGTTTTCATAAATGCTGGCAAGTCTAGGGTATTCCAGTTCCCAGCTACAATGAAGGTAAGGGTGCAGCTTGGTACCAGGAAATCATCTGGGTGATGAATTCCACTATAATCCTGCAGTGGGTGGGACAGAGCCCCTCAGGCACCCAGGAAGAGATTTAGGATTTAGGCGGAAAAGTTTTGCCTATGAATAGCAGGCGGAAAAAAGTGCAGAATTTCGGTTTTGGGGTGCAACGTTGCGGGAACCCCCGTGCAGCCTTCAGACAGTCTCCCAAAGGTAATCTGTGTAAAAAAAATAAAATAAATAAATAAAAACACTTAAGAACACCCCAAAAAATACTTTGAATTTGGAGGAGTAAAAAAAAAAAATGTTGGGGGACAAAGTTAAAAACTAGCGAACTTGACTCTGGGGGTGTCCCTAAGTATGCCACAAGTGTTTTTTTTATTGCAGGTGCTTGCGGCAGGTGGATTTTCACAATTTTTTCAACTTTACTTTAGCAACTTTTAAATATGCTGACCCCCATTTTCAAGTACCCCAAATTTGCTGGGATAAGTTATTTTATGCAAAAAATACTCCAAAATACTATTCTGCACCAATTATACAAAAACTCTATTTAGCAGCTATTGAGTCCATTTAAAAACACCAAATACCTTCAGCATGCCAAATCGGGGGGTACCATAGGGAACCCCCATGTCAGAGCATCATTTGTGGGTGTCAGGCTGATTTCACCAAATCTGACAGTACTTTCCGCTTACGTTTCGCCGGGTCCCGTTTTCGCGTACTTTCAAATTGAATACGGGGTAAAGCTGGCACGCGCGCGATACTTTTCCGCCTACAAAACACGCTATGTAGGCGAAAAGTCTGGGAGGCAGAAAAGTATCGCGGATCTGCTCAAATTGAATACGGCTCATAGGTGGGAAACTTGTTATATACAGAACCTCCATCCTTCTGCAATACCATCAGTACCATCCTTCTGCAATACCATCAGTACAATCATTCTGCAATACCATCAGTACCATCATTCTGCTATACCATCAGTACCATCATTCTGCAATACCATCATTCTGCAATACCATTAGTACCATCATTCTGCAGTACCATCATTCTGCAATACCATCAGTACCATCATTCTGCAATACCATCAGTACTATCATTCTGCAATACCATTAGTACCATCATTCTGCAATACCATTAGTACCATCATTCTGCAATACCATTAGTACCATCATTCTGCAATACCATTAGTACCATCATTCTGCAATACCATCAGTACCATCATTCTGCAATACCATCAGTACCATCATTCTGCAATACCATCAGTACCATCATTCTGCAATACCAGGGAAATTAGTTAGTTTGTTCCTCTCCTTACAAAATAAATCCACACTATGCCTTATATAAGGCAGCTACTAATTACATTTACAAAACTCCTTAAACTGGGTAATGATTTGTCTTGGAATATACAATGACAAGCTCTATCAGTATAATAGATAACTTGCAGGCACTGGTGAATTTGGGGTTCTAAGCCTCTTCATTACACACTAGAAGCAGAGCAAACTATGCAGCACAAAGCTAGATAAATAAAATCTTGTCTGTGTGCACTGCTAACTAATACACTGTGGGCCTGATTCAGCACGGATCGCAATTGTGTAATCGCCTGCAATGCAGCTGCGAAAATATGCTAATGCCTGCCACAGTTCAGGCATCATAGAGATGCCCACTGCTGCTTTCTCACATCCGTAATACCTCGCAGCACATCGTTACCATCGACCCATCACGCACAATTACAGCAAGTCTGACCCGTCGGAGAGGCTGTAAGTCTCATCGCACGCAGAAGGCTCTCAAGCTACATAGGTAATGGCAGTGGCTAATTTATAAACGCCCATGCAACGGTGTTCAAACGGACAGTCGCTCCTGCGTTTCTGCAACCACTCCCCCGTCACCATCCCCAAACGCTCACAGCCTGTCACTCACTTCGATGGATTCCTATCTGCGTGCGTGATCGCGGTGCATGCGCAATGGCTAACAAGAGCTTGATCTGCGTACGTAGTTGCAAATGCGATCGCTGCGGAATCAAGCCCTGTAACCACACCAGGCTGTGTCCCAGGCAGCTGAGCTCCATACCAGCATAAATACTGTATATCAAGCGCACAGGTACTTTTAGTGGGATTTACCATCAGTGACCTTCCTGGGCTATTCCACACTGTTCAGTTTCCCTGAGGAAATGGAAGGCCATGAACTAGCCTGCCTGCAGGGGTTAGCAGGGCATTTCTGGGCTTCAGAAAAGTGTGAGTATGGCATGACAATGCATACTTATGGGTTATGCCTCTTCTGAGCAGGCAAAATACAATGTGTACGCACCTATTCAGAGGATGCCTCTAATCTTTTGAGGCCAATGGGGGCCTTGGATGAACAGGATCTCAGAGGGGGAAGATGGCAACCCAGTATTGTTGGATCTTCTCCCCTCCGGGCTCCTACTCACCCTGTAGGTCTGGCAATGCCTGCCTATCGGGTTCACAAAGCACCTTTCCATCTCTATTTCATAAAGAGAGATCAATTACCTGAGTGTCCCTGTCATGTCAGTCTCAATGAAAACCTGCTCAGGATTTCTGCTTTTTTACTACAGACTCAGCAGGAAGGAGTACCAGCCCACCCTTCACTCCAAATACTCCAGCCCAGGGTCCTGCAACATCACTATGGGGGAGATGTATCAAAGCTCCACTCTTTAGAAGTTTTGATACATCTCCACCCTATGTAACACATTATCACAATACAGATGGGGTTCACAATTGATGGTCTCCATCTACGGCACATTTGGTACTTTCCAACCAAAGCCGGCCTTAGGCATATGCATTCTAAATAGAGAAAATAATAGTAATGCTGCACTTCTATGTTTGGAAGCAGCTCAAATAAGTAAAGGATATCTTAAATACAAAAAATGAAATTGAGTGCTAAGAATAGGAATTGAGAGATAGATTAGAAAAATGCAGTATCTAGGTTCATGAGGAAGAAGAAAGGAAATAGAGAGGTGAAATAAATAAGTAAATCATCAGTACGATAAATAAAATATCTGAAAGAGAATAAAATGAATGTAAAAACAAAAAAAATATATAAAAATGAAAAGTTGAAATAAAATAAAAATAATAGTAAAAATAAAAGTATTATATATATTCAAATGAATCTAAAGCCTAAGTGAATCTGCTAGTAAAATTGAAGCAATTAAAAACATTGATTTTGCACTTATAGTGCTGATGTATGTTTATAGCCGTTTAGCAATGTGGGGAGTGGGCTCCGGGAGATAGACAGGCAGTCCTGCAAGTAACAGCCATTACACGTGAGTTCTGTCCCTATCTTACCCTGTTCCAGGTCTCTTCTTTAGTTGCCGCAGCATCCGGACGATATGCTGAGCACGTGGTGCCACGCCTAGTGATGATGTCAGACGCCGTGCAGCCGCTATCGCGGGGGTCTCTCAGACTTGTACTAGCTCCGGCTAGTGTCTCCGCTTGTGGTCCCAATCCAACACATTTCGCACCGCTCAGGGTACTTTGTCAAGGATAATACTTTGATGTACTATTGCTCTTTAAATAGGGTAAAAACTTTATTGAAATCCGGAAGTTCAATTCCGGAAATTGTCATTATAGAGCGGCAAGCACATGGGTAAAGATTGTGTTTAAAAAAGTATTGCTTCATTTATTTGTATAACTATAAATGTTGATAGTAAGTTCAAGAATGTAAGCTCTCACGAGCAGGGCCATCTACCCTCTTGTGCTTCTCCTTACTATAGTGTAATTTACTTCTTACTCACCACTAGGGCACCTAACACTTGGTTGCTTATGCTCTGTTGCTTATCTGGGTGATATTGTTGCTAATGTAGCAATATATATTATCCATGTCCTGTATTGTATTGTATTGTATTCTGTAAGTCACTTGTCTACAATTTGTTTATGTACATTGTAAGGCACTGCGGAACACTTGTGGCGCCATATAAATAATTGATAATAACAAAAGAATGAAAAATTAAGTGATGATAGGAGCATAAGAATTGGAAATAAAATGAAAAATAAATTAAAAATGAATACAAATAAATCTAAATGAAAATATAGTAATAAAAAAGAAAAATTATGATGAAATAGATAGAAATATGATGCGTGAGTGTCAAGACAGGGGGGGAATAAGCAGTGTTGCTGAAAAGAGGGAGAGGTCTTCCTGGTGGCTTTTCTTTGTTTTTATGAATCTTGGGGAGGTGGTAAAATGTGGGAATTCTTGGATAATCCTTCGTCTATTTGTTCAGTTAGTTTTTTCTTGTATTCCATTGTGGGGTCTTTGTTGAGGATTTTGTATGTTGAGGCATCTGATAGCAATCTTATAGCTTCTTCATCAAGATACAAAATCCTTAACAAAGACCCTACAATGGAATACAAGAAAAAACTAAATTAACAATTAGACGAAGGACTGAAGATGGGAATTCTCACAAAAAAGAATGAGTATATTCACACAGAATATCCAAGAATTCCCACATTTTACCACCTCCCCAAGATTCATAAAAACAGAAAAGCCACCAGGAAGACCCATAGTCTCTGGAATAGGATCAATTACATCTAACCTTTCTAAATATATTGACTTTTTCCTACAGCCTCTAGTTGAAAAACAAAGAAGTTACCCGAAGGACACTATGAACATTCTCCCAGATTCTGGAAAAAAACAGAATGAAAGGAAAACTATATACTATGTACCAGTGACATTAAATCACTTTATACAGTCATCGAACATACAGCAGGGTGCTTCAAGCTTCAAGGCATTTTCTGTCCACACTCAAACATTTCCAATTCCCAAATCGACTTCATAATGGAAAATTTAGACTTCATCCTCCGCCATAATTATTTCTGGTATGATGGAAAATTCTTCCTTCAGGAATGTGGCACAGCCATGGGAACATCGTTCGCACCAAGCTACGCCAGTTTATTCGTGGCTTGGTGGGAAGAAGAAAATATATGGCAGAACAATCCACATGCAAAAAAAATCATAAGCTGGAACAGGTATATAGACTACCTTTTCTTCATCTGGAATGGGTCAAGCGAAGAACTTGAGGAATTTCTTAAACATATGAACAACAATACGCTGAATTTGGAATTTATTTCAACATTCAGTACCGAAAAGGTAGTTTTCCTTGACCTTGAAATACACATTAAAAATAAGAAAATTCAAACTAAAACACATAACAAGGAAGTACATGGCAGTACTATGCTAGCCTATAACAGCAATCACCACACACAGTGGTTAAATAACATTCCAGGAGGACAATTCCGTAGAGTGAGAAGAAATTGTGCATGAAACATCTCTTCTTCAGTACAAAGTGAAGAAATGAAGAACAAATTCCTCCAGAAGGGATATACAGAACCATTTCTACAAAAACAAATTTAAAAAATATTAAATATAGAAAGAACTGAACTGTTGAAGTACAAACAAAAGCAACACATGAACATAGATCCACAGATCCTATTTATCACTCAATATAATGGGAACTACAAAGAAATTGAAAAAATCCTCGTAACACATTGGCACATTCTACTTCTTGATGAAGACCTGAAAAAACAGATTTCAACAAGACCAAAAGTGGTATATAGGAGAGCAAGGAACCTAAAACACCTGACAAAGAGCTTTATACCAACTTCACTACCCTTGAAAAGAGAACAAACAAAAGGTTTCCATTATTGTCATAATTGCCCAGGTTGAAAGAACCAAGAGGGGAAGAAACCAGTACAAACGTTTGAGTCCCTACAAACAAAGAAAAACTACATAATAAAAGACCATATATTTTGCGAAACAGAAGGAGACATTTATTAGTTACAATGTTCATGCGACATACAATATGTGGGCCAAACGAAGAGGAAGATAAGAACTCGAGTGGCCGAACATGTATACAACATTAGAAAAGGTCTCAAAACACACAGCTTATCAGCCCATTTTTTGGAAAAACATCAGCAAAACCCCAAAGGTCTGAGATTTATCAGAATCCAGAAAGTGATCCCCCATTGGAGAGAAGACCTAGTATCCACGCTAAAAAGAAACCAAATGGATCTATGAATTAAGGACTCTCGCACCTCCTAGGATTTAACATTGATATTGAACTCAAAGCCTTCTTATGAAAATTGAGTATTTCTTATTCCTCTCCCACTTTTCAGCAACACTGCTTATTCCCCCCCTGTCTTGACACTCACGCATCATATTTATATCTATTTCATCATCATTTTTCTTTTTTATTACTAGATTTTCATTTATATTTATTTGTATTTATTTTTAATTTATTTTTTCATTTTATTTTTTTATTTTATTTCCAATTCTTATGCTCCTATCATCACTTCATTTTCATTCTTGAACTTACTATCAACATTTATAGTTATACAAATAATTGAAGCAATACTTTTTTAAACACAATCTTTACCCATGTGCTTGCCACTCTATAATGACAATTTCCGGAATTGAACTTCCGGTTTTCAATAAAGTTTTTACCCTAATTAAAGAGCAATAGTACATCAAAGTATTATCCTTGACAAAGCACCCTGAGCGGTGCGAAACGCGTTGGATTGGGATCACAAGCGGAGACACTAGCCGGAGCTAGTACAAGTCCGAGAGATCCCAGCGATAGCGGCCGCACGGCGTCTGACATCACTAGGCGCGGCGCCACGTGCTCAGCATATCATCCGGAGGCTGCGGCAACTAAAGAAGAGACCTGGAACAGGGTAAGATAGGTACAGAACTCCCGTGTAACAGCTGTTACTTGCAGGACTGCCTGCCTATCTCCCAGACTTCCCACTTTGCTAAAAGGCTATAAACATACATCAGCACTATAAGTGCAAAATCAATGTTTTTAATTGCTTCAATTTTACTAGCAGATTCACTTAGGCTTTAGATTCATTTACATATATATAATACTTTTATTTTTACTATTATTTTTATTTTATTTCAACTTTTCATTTTTATATTTTTATTTTTTGTTTTGTTTTGTTTTTACATTCATCATACGCATTCTAAGCAAATGCCTAGGGCATCTGGAATTAAAGGTTGGTCACACCAAATATTGATTTGATTTAGATTTCCCTTCTATTCATTCACTTTGCATTTAGTTAATTGATAAAAATAAACTATTAACAGTTCTATTTTTGAAAGCATTCTTACTTTGCAGCATTGTTTCCACACCTGCCTAATACTTTTGCACAGTAAAATATATATTTATTTTAGGGATGTGCAGGCTCGGTTCTACTCGGTTCCGTTCGGTTTTTTTTCCCGAATCTTATTGGGTTTCAGCTGTCACGAGTTTTGGATAGCCAATAAGATTCGGTAAAAAAACCGAACGGAACCGAGTAAAACCGAGCCTGCACATCCCTAATTTATTTGCAAAGTGTAGCGGCACTCGGAGGATTTAAATGATGTATTCACATTTTCATCATTGATCGCTGGATTGCTATATGTGTATATATAGAGAAAGAACAGAGAGAGAGGGCACTCACCAGGTATTGTAGTAAAAGATTAAAATCACATCTTTAATTCTTATCCTTAAAACAACATGGAAAAGATCGAAGTTTGTGTGTGTGTGTGTGTGTGTGTGTGTGTGTGTGTGTGTGTGTATACACACACACATAGGGAGCTCTTTGATTCTTGCTGCATGAACTATAGAAATCCACTCGTTTATCTCAGATAAGCCTGACTTTTTATTTATCCAATATTTGTTTTTATGCTGTGATTCTGTTGTCCTTGGTTTATTATGTGCAATATTAATTACGCCTCCTTGTGTCGGAGATGGTATTTTAATATATACTTTGTCGATTTGTGAAAATAAATTTATGTTTTTAGAACCTTTAGTATATGTATTCTTTATGAGATCTGTCTTGTGATTTACAGAACTTTGTACACTTATTTATGGCACAGTGGCACTTTCTTCCAAATATATATCTTACCTCAATATATCTTTGCACACATATATACACTAGCACTCCACCGGTATAGGCAATCATTATCTTTTAACTTTTGTAGTATTATGGTCACTTATTTTTAACTAAATCCCTCTAAAGGTTGGTAACCTTATACACTGCATTGATTGTTAATATTAAGTTGCTCGAAAGATCAATTCTATTATGTATTCATTCTTTCTAGTACACTACCAGCTCTATACTACTATTGACAAAGTGAGCTGACGCCTATATTGGTAGGTTCTTATCTTGATTGAATTATTATATAAATATTAGTTGGTGCCGTTCCCTCCTGTAAAATATATATATATATATATATATTTATATATTATGATACACCATCTATACCTACACATATATATATATTATGATACACCATCTATACCTACCTTAAAGGATTTTATATGGACTCATATTAGCTGTACCTGGAAGTACCACAACTGGAACTGATCGTTGCGTTTTATAAGATAAGTTATGTTCTCTTGTTTGTTTTGTGTGTGATATGTGTCTATTTGTACATTAAAACCAAATACTTATAAAATATACCACACTATGGAAGCAAATTCTTCTGCTCCAACAAGGTTGTAGCTATCTGGTTGGCGATTTCCTAGGTGGAGAAAAACTTTGGCTGAAAGTCGAGACTGATGTGGAAACCATTTGATTTGCGATCTAAGGATTGTTTCCTTATATGCTTAATACACAAGTATACTTATGGTACGCGCATAAGAATATATCTCTATCCAGTATTAACTGCTACACTATCAGGCGCTTGTCCTTGTCCCCCCCCTTTCTTCCTAGATTATCCGACCTACCAATCGGCATTTTCAAGGACTAACGCTGCCACCCATTTGCTAGAAGGAGTATAGTGTGATTGATTATTATAAGGAGAAAAAGACTTCCTGATCAGTACCAACTACCCTTGAGACTGAACAAATTTAAGGGGCAGAGCCACAAATCTACTTAATCTTCTGTCGTATGTCATATATATATAGATTATATTATAATATAATGTGTGTGTCAGAAATCCACTGCACTCTCCACTCCCGCTCACCATTGTTAAATCACTCACAATAATATATAAATAATTAATGGGGTTTTGGTTCATGGATTGATCAATGCATTTAAGCCTGCAGCCCTCATCACGGGACCCCACTACTCTGCAGGTCCTACACTATCTGTCATTCCTGGGAACGGCGAGTGCAGGTCTGCACCCCAAATCTGGGAGTGGCGAGTGCAGTGGATTTCTGACTTTGTTTATTTGGTTAATTTTTAATTAACCTTTTGTGATCATAACTTTCTCACGCACCCCTGTGCAAGCTCATTTATAATAACCTGTGTCAGCTGCCTTTTTGGTAGTATGATAGAAGCTATGTTTGGTGACTGCCTTGCCTTTAAAAGCCATTAGCTGGCAGGTGACCTTTAAACCAGGTAACATTTTTTCAGTTTAAACTCTGTGATAGCAGCTACCAGGTTTCCATAAGTATGACAGATAGTGTAGGACCTGCAGAGAAATGAGGTCCCTTGATGTGGGCTGCAGGTTTAAATGCATTGATCAATCCATGAACCAAAACCCCATTATTTATATATTATTGTGAGTGATTTAACAATGGTGAGTGCTGAGTTTTCTGTTTTTTCTATGTATGTATATAATCCCGAAATCTAGGACAAGGGCACTCTCCAAAGTCACTGTAGGAAAGAAAATATATTTTTTATTTCTATGGCTTCAAAACAGCCACAAATACTTTTTATGTTCAGTTCACAATGTATCGTCCATTGGTTTGTCAACGTTTCTGTCCCTGAAGGACCTTCCTCAGGACATTAGTCAACAGCGGCAAGGTATTTATAGACCAATAATATGTACAACATGATCTGTTTAATATAAAACAACAAGCCAACAAGATGCTGCTACTTCACATCCAGGTTACATAATTACTGGCAGGATCCGCTGGTTCATGGATATAGCTCTTGAAGACCAACAGAAAGCCTGCATGTGTCCAGTGCGTGTAGTCACACACCCTTTCAGGTGGCTCTCCTGTCTTCTGAAAGGGTGTGTGATTACATGCACTGGACACATGCAGGCTTTCTGAAAGGGTATTTATGAATGTTTATAAATGGGTCAAGTGTGAAAAGCTAATATCTGAGTATATTAGCTTTTCACACTTGACCCATTTATAAATATTCATAAATAACCTTTCATCACGGTCTACATTATAAATTTGAACTATAACTATGTTTAAATATGCACAAGTATGCAAGCTTTTTACTATGCTTATATAATTTTTTTTAATGTTTGGTTTCTGATGGAGTTATGTCTTTGCTAAACTAACCAAAAGGATAATCCAGCATAGCCCTATTACTAAACTCACAACATGGTATCAAACCCTAATATTTATTCTCTATTTTCTAAGTTTTAGAATAAACTGGAGATTATTCCAATGTAATATCGTATTGCAAAGATGGGCGGAAGTCATCCCCACTATGTGCAACAGAAGGGTGGAAGTGATGTAATGACTAATTGCACTCCAAGAAGAAGTGGTGTAAGGGCAACAGAACACCGTGGTCATGTGTGCAGTCAGGGCGGAAGTGACGCCCAGCATAGGACACGGGCAGCCACGACCAGGAACCCAGGAGAGAGCAAGGGTCGACATGCAACAATGCGGAAGTGACGCGCATCATCACAGAACACGTGGACCATAACTGAGATGACGTGGATCCGAGAACACCGCGTGCCCTGGACAGACAGGATTTTCTATCATGGATGTGACGCGCCAGAGTGAGGGCGGAAGTAATGACCGTAAGGGCAAATATTGGCCACAATAACAGAATTCTAAAAACCTCTTGTAACTACCGTATTTTCATAGGAACTATTAGAACATTATTATCAGGAGCTGATGAACTAACTAAATAGAAAATCCCATTATGTATAGGGGTTCCCTGTTACACAGGAAGTGATGCGGACTCCTGACCCCCTGAACTCCTAGTGGGCTATAAAAAGCGGACTATCACACTCCTACACCATCCCCTTGATGAAGTCATAAGACGAAACGCGTTGGAAGTGTTTGCTGTATACTTCGTGAACTTTGGAATATTACCTCTCTTACATATTCAGATAAGCTGCTACAATTTTAATCTGCCAATTCTTTATTTTAATATGTTTTCACTGCCTTTTGTTATATTTTTTATGATTCTACCAGCCACCTAGGTGGAATTCCTCTCTTTGCTATTAAATAAATTGTTATATTTTTACATTAGTATTTATTGCACTGGCACTTTTTGATCTCACCAGATATTTATTATGTGTGTAATAGGATTGTATTATCCATTCGTTTAAGTTATTGGTTTTATTCAAATATCCCATACAATATTTTACATTGTTGCACTAGCACGTGGTATTCACTTGATAAAAATAAACCTTGTATATACAATGATTTGTATCACATTGCAGTTACGTCTATTTTAGGTAGCAAACTTGTCGCTCAATTGTCAATTTACACTTTGCTCAAGGTTTCTCAAATACTTACACTAGTATTTCACTATTGACCCAGAGCTGACGCCTAAATCATTCTTTTAGTTGCTGCATCTGTACACTGCACACACTTTTTCAATTCAATAAATTACAAGTATTGGCGCTATATATATATATATATATATATTATATTATTAGTACCAGTCAAAAGTTTGGACACACCTTGTCATTCAATGGATTTTGTTTTATTTAAATTATTTTCAACATAGTAGATTAATACTGAAGACATTAAAACTATGAAAGAACACACATGGCATTATGTTGTAAACAAAAAAGTGTTAAACAAATCAAAATATGTTTTTTATATTTTAGATTCCTCAAAGTAGCCCCCTTTTGCTTGGATGACAGCTTTGCACACTCTTGGCATTCTCTCAATCAGCTTCATGAGGTAGTCTCCTGGAATGGTTTTCCAACAGTCTTGAAGGAGTTCCCAGTGGTGCTGAGCACTTGTTGCTGTTTTTCCTTCACTCTGCGGTCCAACTCATCCCAAACCAGCTCAATTGGGTTTAGGTCGGGTGATTGTGGAGGCCAGGTCATCTGACGCAGCACTCCGTCACTTTCCTTCTTGGTCACGTAGCCCTTACATAGCCTGGAGGTGTGTTTGGGGTCATTGTCTTGTTGAAAAACAAATGATGGTCCCAGTAAGTGCAAACCGGATGGGATGGCATGGCACTGCAGAATGCTGTGGTAGCCATGCTGGTTAAGTGTGCCTTTGAATTTTGAATGAATCACCAACTGTGTCACCAGCAAAGCACCCCCTCACCATCACAACACCTCCTCCATGCTTCAGGGAACCACACATGCAGAAACCATCCGCTCACCTTCTCTGCGTCTCACTAAGACACGGCGGTTGGAACCAAAAATCTCAAATTTGGACTCATCAGGCCAAAGTACAGATTTCCACCGGTCTAATGTCCATTCCTTGTGTTTCTTGGCCCAAACAATTCTCTTCTTCTTGTTGGTTATCCTCAGTAGTGGCTTCTTCACAGCAATACGACCATGAAGGCCTGATTCACACAGTCTCCTCTGAACAGTTGATGTTGAGATTTGTCTGCTACTTGAACTCTGTGAAGACTTTATGTGGTCTCTAATCTGAGGTGCTGTTAAGTAGCGGTTTCTGAAGCTGGTAACTCTAATGAACTTATCCTCTGCAGTAGAGGTAACTTTTGGTCTTCCTTTCCTGGGGCACTCCTCATGAGAGCCAGTTTGATGGTTTTTGCAACTGCCCTTGAGGATACATTCAAAGTTCTTTGAAAGTTTCCGTATCGACTGACCGTCATGTCTTAAAGTAATGATGGACTGTCATTTCTCTTTATTGAGTTGACTGGTTGGTGCCATTATATAGATTACAACAGTAGTCAAATAGTGGTGTCCACTGTGTACTAACCCTACCTCTGCACAACACAACTGATGGTCTCAAACACATTAAGAAGACAAGTAATTCCACAGATTGACTCTTGACAAGGCACACCTGTTAATTCAAAACCATTCCAGGAGACTACCTCAAGAAGCTGATTGAGAGAATGCCAAGAGTGTGCAAAGCTGTCATGAAAGCAAAAGGGGGCTACTTTGAGGAATCTAAAATATAAAACATATTTTGATTTGTTTAACACTTTTTTTTTTTTGTTTACAACATATTTCTATATGTGTTCTTTCATAGTTTTGATGTCTTCAGTATTAATCTACTATGTTGAAAATAATTTAAACATTCAAAAACTATTGAATGAGAAGGTGTGTCCAAAGTTTTGACTGGTACTGTGTGTGGATGTATGTATATGCGTGTGTGTGTATGTATGTATGTATGTATGTATATATATATATATATATATATACACACACACACACAGTCAGGTGCATAAATATTGGGACATTGACCGAATTTTCATGTTTTGGCCTTTATTCACCACCACAATGGCTTTGAAATGAAACAAACACGATGTGCTTTAACTGCAGACTTTCAGATTTAATTTGAGGGTAATTTACATCCAAATCAGGTGAATGGTGTAGGAATTACAACGGTTTCTATATGTGCCTCCCACTTTTTAAGGGGCCAGAAGTAATGGGACTATCATCTCAAAAGCTATTTCATGGACAGGTGTGGGATATTCCCTTGTTATTTCATTATCAATTAAGCAGGTAAAAGGTCTGGAGTTGATTCTATGTGACATTTGCATTTGGAATCAGTTGCTGTCGACTCAATATGAGATTGAAAGAGCTGTCACTATCAGTGAAGCAAGCCATCATTAGGCTGAAAAATCAAAACAAACCCATCAGAGAGATAGCAAAAACATTAGGTGTGGCCAAATCAACTGTTTGGAACATTGTTAAAAAGAAAGAACGCACCGAAGAGCTCAGCAACACCAAAAGACCCAGAAGACCACGGAAAACAACTGCTGGATGACAGAAGAATTTCCCTGGTGAAGAAAAACCCCTTCACAACAGTTGGACAAATCAAGAACACTCTCCAGGAGGTAGGTGTATATGTGTCAAAGTCAACAATCAAGAGAAGACTTCACAAGAGTGCATATAGAGGGTTCACCACAACCATTGGGGAGCCACAAAACCAGGAAGACCAGATTAGAGTTTGCCAAACAACATCTAAAAAAGCCATTACAGTTCTGGAACAACATCCTATGGACAGATGAGACAAAGATCAACTTGTACCAGAGTGATGGGAAGAGAAGAGTATGGGGAAGGAAAGGAACTGCTCATGATCCAAAACATACCACCTCATCAGTGAAGCATGGTGGTGGTAGTGTCATGGCGTGGGCATGTATGGCTGCCAATGGAACTGGTTTGCTTGTATTTATTGATGATGTGACTGCTGACAAAAGCAGCAGAATGAATTCTGAAGTGTTTCGGGCAATATTATATGCTCCTATTCAGTCAAATGCTTCAGAACTCATTGGACGGCGCTTCACAGTGCAGATGGACAATGACCCGAAGCATACTGCAAAAGCAACCAAAGAGTTTTTTAAGGCTAAAAAGTGGAATGTTATGCAATGGCCAAGTCAATCCCCTGACCTGAATCCGATTGAGCATGCATTTCACTTGATGAAGACAAACTGAAGGGAAAATGCCCCAAGAACAAGCAGGAACTGAAGACATTTGCAGTAGAGGCCTGGCAGAGCATCACCAGGGATGAAACCCAGCGTCTGGTGATGTCTATGCGTTCCAGATTTCAGGCTGTAATTGCCTGCAAAGGATTTGCAACAAAGTATTAAAAAGTGAAAGTTAGATTTAGGATTGTTTAGTTTGTCCCATTACTTTTGGCCCCTTAAAAAGTGGGAGGCACATATAGAAACCGTTGTAATTTCTACTCTGTTCACCTGATTTGGATGTAATTACCCTCAAATTAAATCTGAAAGTCTGCAGTTAAAGCACATCTTGTTTGTTTCATTTCAAAGCCATTGTGGTGGTGAATAGAGGCCAAAATATGAAAATTCTGTCAATGTCCCAATATTTATGCACCTGACTGTATATATATTGCATAAACTATGAGCAGTCCAGAGCTGGTGTGTTCATAAATACCCGTTTCCAGGTGTATCATTAGCAAGTATGCACTGATGATGTTGACTAGAAGCAAAACCTATTATAATAATAGGATTACAACCCTATATATGGGTAAATATACATCTATTTTTTCATGCATGAAATGGGGGAGCACATGCGCTTGATATCTGTCCAACTCTGCATCAGCTCTTGGTAAATCAAGCAGCGATAAGCGCCACTAGAAAATCTTTATCAGACACTCTTAGTAAATAAGCTGGTATCTACTACTTGGGTAGTGCGCAATGTGATCAGGGCATGACATTACCATCCATGATCGCATTGCAACATCCGGCAAATGCAGGGACAAGGGCTCCGAAAAGAGTCCATCCCTGCGACGTGCCCGGAGAGCTGCGGGGGCTGTCACGCTGATTACACATGCACGGCCACCATTGCCGGGGACGGTTTCGGAGGAACCCTCTGCCGGCAAATTATGCGCAGTGTAGCCCATAGGATACAGTGGCTAATACCATCTTCACATGGCGTTAGCCAATATCTGGGATGCTTCGCATTTCGAATGTTGGTAAATTTGGCAGCATCTTATCCCCCATAGAAACCTATTGGGGATGCGGCTGCCTACGGGAATGGAGAGATCACAGCAGTTATCTCTCCTTAATACATCTGGGGTAAACGTAATGTTTGCAGTTAACCACCAAAAACAAAGTGTGTTTTCGGGGATATAGCTGCAAATATAGAATGATAAATGCGCCCCTTAGCAGTGGCTTAGTGTATAGGATTCTATAAACCCTGTACAAAAGGTAAATCATTGTTACTTCATTTTACATATAAAACATAAATACATCACTCGCAGTGGACTTGACCATTGTCGGTAGATCAGTTATCTGCTGCCACAGGATAATGCAGTGACCTTACATGTGATTACTGTGATCTGTGAAGTCTGTGTCAGTATCACCAGCTGACTGTGCACATGGGAGTAGTGGGGTGCGGGCCCTCTGCACACACAGATACTACACCAGAGAGCCCACTCCCACTGCAGCTATCTGGCCTTACACAGTTAGTGAGAGAGCACACAGTGCACCTTGTGTGTGCAGAGATAACAGGGGAGGGTGTGCTATATAAATGCTGCACATAGGAATTCTAGATGTATATAAACCTAGCAGTAATGGATAAATTATGTGGTAAAGGGCCCTAGACTGCACACCCTGAATATATATAATGGGAGGTGCTACCTGTTGAGACTATTGTTGCAGTCACAAAAAAGTGCACAACTCCAACATTACTAATTCTATATAATACATTTTGCAATAAATAGAGATTTTAGCATAATCATGGCCAAGGTTATGGGCCTACCCACTGCGTCCAGGTAACCTCTTAGGGTAGGTCCATAACAACGTACTGGGGTTGAAATCCAGAGCGCAGGACACCCCCAAACAGGCCCAGCTGAGCCACCCCAGGAAATCACTCTAATGAGAGAAGGTGAAGTATAGAAAAGTGTTAGATAGATAGGAGCAGCTACTGCTGCATATACTAGAAGTAAGGTGAAAATAATACATATATAATAAACAAACAGAGGTGCAAAAAAGGAAAAATGTGTTATAATGTGATGCCCTGAAGCAGCCCAACCTCAGCAATCCAGGGTACCCACGCCCCAAAAATCAACCCATGTCTGCACTGCAGTATATAATTTGTAGGACTTGACTAAATCGTGCCTTTTACTAAAGTGCAGATTTTTGGGACGTGGGTCCCCTGGATTGCTTTGGTTGGGCTGCTTCAGGGCATCACATAACACATTTTTTGCACTTCTAGCACCTCTATTGTTTGTTTATTATATATGTATTATTTTCACATCTTTATTTTTCACCTAATATATGCAGCAGTAGCTCCTATCTAAATAACACTCTTCTACACTTTACCTTTGTCACCTTCTCTCATTTGTGATGCCCTGGGGTGGCTCAGCTGGGCCTGTTTGGGGGTGTCCTGCGCTCTGGATTTCAACGCCAGTATGTTAGTGACCTACCCTAAGAGGGCATTTCTGGAGGCGGTGGGTAGGCCCATAACCTTGGCCATGATTATGCTAAAACCTCTTATTTATTTATTGCAAAATCTATTATATATACAGTAATTAGTGATGTTGGAGTTGTGCACTTGTACTTTTTCTGTTTGAGTAATGGATTAATGGATAAATATATATATATATATATATATATATATATATATATATATATATAAAATGACATGTACACAACCAAATCTTTGGTAATGGCGGATTTTACGTTTATTTGGCAGATGCTCAAAAGTAACGTGAAGCTGGGTAATAACAGTAGTCATAGACCCCTGATTCTTCAAACATTGAGTCAAAATCCTTTAACCCCATTGTTTGCATTTCATACGTGATTTGGAGGATGTGGAGATGATTATCCTCCATTCGGATGATTGTTTTTTCAATTGCTTTGCTGCAATGGAGAACTGTGGGGGTGATATCCATGAATATTGCAATGCAATTACATATGATATATGAACATATTTGAAACATTTCTTCATGTTAGAAATGTATGAATTGCAGGATAATTCTTCCAGGTCAAGATGTCAGCTCTACAGATTTTATTATTGTTCATTCATATAGTGTACACATATTACAGAGCGCTGTACAGATAATATTTATCACACCAGTCCCTGTCCCAGTGGAGCTTACTTATCTAAAGGTGCATATCCACTACACGAGTATAGAACGAATGTATGATTACAACATGGTAATTGTTCAATCGTTCATCATACTGTGCAGTGGATAATGTGCTCACACTGAACGATATGTTGTTTAGTGCAGACACCCTCGCTCATCCCCGAATATGCACAAATTGATCTCGTCAGTTGTCCTGCATGTTCAGGCGATGACAGATGCCAGCAACGACCAATGGGAGCGCGCATTGCTGGTTGTTGCCGGCATATTCACTGCACGATTAATGGATAATGATGTTGTAATCTTTCAATCGTTAATTTTTATAGTGTAGTGGATATGCGCCTGAAGGGGCTTATTTCAATATGGAGGCTATTCACACAGCCGCCGCGTCTATGTGCTCAGCAGTTGTGCGACATTATGCAACAGACTTATGTTATAAAAAAAACCTTGCCAAAGTCACTAGCCAAATAATCTACCAATATGTTTATCAAATGTAAGAAGAAATTGGGACACTGGGAGGAAACCCATGGAGAACATACAAACTACACACAGATAGGATCCTGATCAAACTCTTGACCCACTGTGCCACCCTGCTGCAGCTTCACAGAGGTCCACCTAATAGACAGAGCTAAGGCCATCAAGACAGAACTTTATGGACCCATTTTGGTTCATTTGTTCATGTGTCTGTCAGGTCCAAAGGGCTTACTCTCCAAAATATCACCCCTATATTACATGTTCATTTGCTAAATACGTACGCTTTCTCCACTCTCTTGCCAGAGACCCTGTGGGTTGGGACCCACCAGAAGATTGTCCAGTCATTCTATTTACCAGTTTTGAACTAGTTGTGTATATATTACTATTCTTTCCATTTTTCATTGATTATCCAAATAAACGGTGATGACCCTACAGTTCATGAGATGTATTTAAATTTTTGGGAGGCGCTATAAGTTTATCCAACTACTGTGTGTTGGACAGATACCTGCAGCTAAAGTTGTGTTATAGTTAGATAGCACAGCTCTGAGTTTAATGAAGGCTACATTGCTGGGTATATGGAGAGAACAGTGGGCCTGATTCAGCTTTGGGAATAGAGCGAGAAAGAGAGCACGTAACTGTGAACCAGGACAAACCATGTTGCAATGCAAGGGGTGCAAATACATACATTATTTTGCATGCAGGGTAGATACTGGCTGCTTTTGCATGTAGCCCAGAAATACTGCACAACTTTATTATCACAATGTAGATGTCAGTTTGGAAACACTCCTCCCAAATCTAAATCTCTCTGCTACTGAGATAGCGACACCTTTACTTTCTGATGGTTCAATGTATACCAACTTTGTTTAAGGCACAAAATTGTTAAAAATATTGTATAAAATTACCATTAGGCTGTGTGTATAAGGCATATATGAAATATAAATGAATTTCATGTATGCAGGCAAACTTTGGGCCTGATTCAGAGCCGCTCGTAAGCGGCCGCTCGTTCGCTCCGAGCGATGTTCGCACAACTGCGCATGCGTATGGGTTGTAATACGCATGCGCGAACCAGTCATTGCGGTCGGAAATTGTGTGCTCGCAAAATAGCAAATGTCTGCTATTTTGAGTGACAGAATGAGGCGTTTGTGGGTGGTAGTAGGGGAAGGTGCTTGAAAACACGGAGTGGTGATCCGAACGCAGGCGTGCCAAACGGTCAAAACGGGCGTTTTAAGGGTGTGCATAATTAGCAAAGCAGCGTCATCGACCACGTCACTTGGTTGTTTCTTAGCCTGAACTGTTCGCATGATTGCGGTAGGAAAATCCAACCACAAGCACTGCGAGCAGTTCAGACGCCTTTCAATGTACTCGATTAATCTAATAGCGGAGATGACGTAGGATGCGAGCGGCCAGGGGGCGTCTTTTCAAAATAGCGAGCGCATGTTTCGTTCGCTCGCTCAGACATAGAGGCGTCAACAGACCGCAAAGAGCGAGCGCTCAATTTAAATAGCCGGTCCTTTTTTCTGAACGAGCGAGCGCAAATAGCGTCCGGCTCTGAATCAGGCCCTTTGTTTGATGCACAAAATTATTTAAAAATATTGTATATAATTACCTTTAAGCTAATAAGGTGTATATGAAGCATAAAAGCATTCTGTGTTTAGACTTGGGTCCTATCCCCTACAAATCTCATTATGGTATGCAAATATTCCAAAATACAGAAAAATCCAATATCCAATATACTTCTGGTCCCAAACATTTTGGATATGGGAGACTCATCCTATATCTCTGTTATATATATTCTCAGCTACGTGTTAGAGTCTGTGTTTGTTGTGGTCCTGGGGTGGTAACAGGGGAAAACACCGGAACAGGTTTAAACTGAAACGTGGGTTGTTTAATGTGAATGTTGTTAGACATGTACAATAAGATAAACTAAAGTCCAGAAATAACAAACAAATAAATGTGGAAGGAGGGAACTGTAGTGAGTGGGAATGAACGAATGTCCAGAACGGTGACAGAGATGAATGAGGTGAATCCAGGAGGACTGTAAAAGTGCAATGGATATCTAGTTATGCAGAATAGTGGCTGAGAGGGATATCCGGAAATACTGTGTTGATGACTGAAAGGAGAATCTGGTAATACTCGAGGATGGCTGAAATGAGAATCCGGTAGTGCTGTGATGATGGCTGAAAGGAGAATCCGGTAATGCTGCGATGATAGAGACAGGTTCAGGCAGGAGTGGATCTCGTGGAAGGTGCAGGGCGATCTCCAGCTGAGGGCAAGGCAGAGCGGTGCAGGCTGTAGGAAGCCGAAGGCAGACAAGGAGCTAGGGCAAGCATCGGAGCACAGGTCTCAGGTGCAGGAGCGCAGGAACTCTCTCTCACAGCTGACTACAGGACGCTCCAAACACCTTTAAGTACCCAGCAACAGAACGTGATGGGCCAGAGAGAGCAGGTAACCCACAGACGATTGGCCTGCTATGTCATATGGCCAAATACAACATGGTGACGCCCAGACAGCCGTTACACGGAGACGCCACTAGTCTTACCCCTGTCAGGATGGCCCAACACTAGCAGACCTCTGCGCATACGCAATGCCAATCTCCATACGCCAGCTCCCCTGCCAGAAGGACCGCACTCACCGGCAGAGACGGATTTAGGCCTCATGGGGCCCTAGGCAAGATCCACGTTTGGGGCCCCCTCCCAACACTCCTGAGCATATATTACAGTAGGTGTCGCTGGAGCAAGATACACACATCATATTATATACATGCGTCATAATATACAGTATATATTATGATGCATGCATATAATATGATGTGGGTATCTTGTTTCAGTGACACCTACCGTAATATATGCACAGCTATTACAGTGTTACCCGATCACAATAAGAAGTGCCCAACCCTAACCGGCCCCTAACCCCCCCCCGCGGGGCTGTCCACGTCCGGCGCCAGGCTTACCTTCAATCGGTAAGCCGGGTGTCGGGCTCCGGCGTACGTCTAATGACGGGGGAGGGGTAGGCTGCAATAGGGGAGTCTGGCAACACTCATTGTGCCTGCGGGGTAGGCTGCAGGGGGGCTGGGTGAGTCGGGAGGGGGGGCTGGCTACAGTGCGGGTGAGTCTGGACAGAGGAGACTGGCTGAACTCATTGTGCACATCACGGGGGTGGAGTTGATTAGAGGTACTACACTGCAGTGGTTCCCCGGGCTCCCAGCTGAAGGACTGCAGTGCATACAACTCCGTCTCCCAGGGGCATTTCTAGAGCGGAGGGGGCCCATGTGCAGTCTCCAACACGGCCCCCTCCTCTCCGCCCGGCAGCCGGCAGCGCACTGAGCTGTGCGCGCCCAGTGCCGGAGTTATAGACTCTGGGCACTAGAGTGTGCATAGAGTCTATAATGAATGCACAGGTCACTGGGGAAAATGGCCGCAGCGGCCATTTCCCCTCTACGGCGCATATGCAAACAACGGGAAAATGGCCCTTTTCACAGCCATTTTCCAGTCATTTTACAGCGCCGGATTTCCCGCCTACATGGGACTTCGGAGAGGTAAGTAATATTATGGGTGCAGGGGGTGCGGTGCGGGGCTTCCCTGCACCCATTATAGATATGCCCCTGCCGCCTCCTCCCCCAGCACTGTAGAGGCAGGGGAGGGCCCGACAGTACAGTGTGTGTGTGTGACCTCTCCTCGGCCGATGCCAACAACAGTTGAAATATAGAGCAGCAGGTTATCCTCTCCAGGGCCGGATTTCGGTGATGCCTGGCCACAAGCCCCTTAGGACCCGGCGGTTAGGTTTAGGCAGCAGGTAGAGAGAGGGTGGGTTAGGATACTGACCGACAGGTGTCGGTAAACTAACCCTGTTGAGATGCCGAAGTTGGGATTCTGACCACCGGTATCCCAAATGCCAGCATCCTGTACCCAACCCAATGAAACCAGCGTGTGGTGCTCTGAAAGCTGAAGCTTCCAAAAATCCAGAGGAAATAAAAATCCACAATTGAGATATAAGTTAATAAAGCACGTGCAATAAATACAGGTTAAACAACCTTGCTAAAAAAAAAATCTAACACTTTTATATTTAAAGCTGTGTTTAACTTTCAATACACCTCATGACCATTGTCACCTCATAAGCTAGCCTGGGGATAATGGTCTTCTTGCTCATGCTTACATCTGAACATGTTATGCCCGATGATCTTCAGTATTACATGTGAAAAGTATTTTAGCTCTATTTTGGCCATAGCCTCTTTTGACGCCACCAAACAAACTCATCACAAACTAGGCAGAAAACCTGCAGATGATGTTATATTGGCACCAGTATTTCTGCCCAATATTTAGCTGGCAGTTTTTATTATTAATGTTCATCATAATTGTCTAATTTCCAGTATATACCATTATAGGTAATATTGTTACATACCCACTTATATGTTAATTACATGGTATAATAGTAATAATAGTCAAAGTGATGCTTTTTAACTCCTTTATCCTTATGGATATTCAATAAAGATGTTGTATTATATTGGACTCATCCCCATATAATTATAAGCATGAGTCCAGCACTCTCTTCCCCAAGGCTTTACCATGTCACGCTGGTGCTGAGCTGCTGTGTTTCAGCTCCTGCTGATGTTTATCTCTAAGTCCTGCCCTGTGAAGGGGTGCCAGGGTGGGTCCCATTGATGAGGGTCAATTTTAGGTACTGCTGCTGTAGATAACGATGAGGGTGTGCAGGACAGACTGACACAGTTAGCGGTAACAGATAATTTTCGGCAGCACAGGCTTATAAAGCCAGAATAGATAGTGAGCTCTGCTGGAATGGGGAAGTGAAGGTGTTACTGGTTTGTGATATTCCTCATTAAATAAATGTGCACACTCCCAGCATAGAACTAAGGGCCTGATTCAGAGATGTACACTAATGCATTCGCGGCTGCGATACTGTGCGAAAATATGCTAATGCTGTAGCCGGTTGGGAATGTGTTGAGACGCCCACCAGCGGCATCGCAGATCCAAGCATGTGCATGCAGATCATCCGATAATCGGCCATCTGGGCAGCCCTATGGTCACGCAGAATGGCCGCCTGAACTGAGACATCAGAACCACTTTATATGCGCTTGGGACCGCAGACGCGGGCTACAACACTCCCCAAAAATGGCCAGAGCACATCTGCGTTTTTTGCCACCACTCCCCGTTACCTCCCTCAAACAGTCCCTGACTGTCCATCACTGTGATCGGCACCGCAAAGGTACCTGGGTAAGTGCGCAGTAAGATGCATGTGCAGGTGACCAATAACCGCTCAACTCTGTTAATATCGGAGTAGCTTACACCTCTGAATCTGGCCCTAAGAGTAGCATATCAGTCACATATATCTTTACATTTGCACAGGGAGCAAAGTGGCAAATATGATTGTGGAGAAGGATGTGCTAGTCTGGCTCAGATTGTCTTCATATACAGGCGTACGGGTGTAGTAGGTAATACCGCCGGCCGCATGGAAGCCCGGCAGCGGTGAAGATCCTGATCGCTAATAAGGTAAGTATTACTAACCCTCCCTTAGGGGTGCCTAACCCTAATCTACCCCCAAGTGCCTAACCCCCCTCTAAGTGCCTAAACTTAACCACCCTTCCCCGCAGCCTAACCCTAAGTCTCCCGGGGGGTGCCTAACCCTAACCCCCCTTCCCCTAGCCTAACCCCAAATTCCCCCGGGAGCCCTAAAACCTAAACCTCCCCCCGTGGCTGTCAGCGCCCGGCTTACCTTCATTCGGTATGCCGGGCGTCGGTCTCCTGGCGTAGGTCTAATGACAGGCGTCGGGTTTTCAACGCCTGTCATTAGTACTTTGCCGGGATTAGACAGTCGGGAAGCCGGCAGTCGGTATTTAGACTAGGGGTGAGCGGGTTCGGATTTCTGAAATCCGAACCCCCCGAGCCCCCCCGATCCGAGTCCGATCCGAATCAGGCTCGACTTTTCCCGCCTGACTCGGATCTGAAATCGAGGCAAAACGTCATCATCCTGCCTTCCGAGTCTCGCGGGTTTTGGATCCTATATAAGGTACCCACGTCGGCGCCATTTTCTCACTCGGCTGTGGACAGTGAAGAGGGAGGGTGGGAGTTAGGGCTGTGTAGTGTAGTGTAGTGTAGTGCTGCTGTTGTCCACTACTTCAAAGTCCATAGGGGCTGGCTGTGTTGTGCTGTGCTGCTGTTGTTAATAGGGGCTGTGTCCACTACTTCAAAGTCCATAGGGGCTGGCTGGACTGTGTTGTGCAGTCAGTTCTCCATAGGGGCTGTGTCCACTCCAAAGTCCTGTGCAGTGTCCCAGTCCTAAAGAGGTGCTGTAGTGTTGTCCAGGGGGTGCTCTGTCCATCAGGGGTGCTCCCCCCAAGTGCTAAAAAAATAATATATTTTCTGTGTTTGTGAATTGTGTGCGCAGTAGCCGCACGTGCATCAACAAAGTAGTGCCAAGCGTGCGCCTGTGTCATAAGTAAAGGGCCGGCTGGCTTGACCGTTAAAGGGTGCTGTAACCCCCGAAAGTACACTCCAGTCCAAACCAAAAAAAAAATTATTTTCTGTGTTTGTGAATTGTGTGCGCAGTAGCCGCACGTGCATCAACAAAGTAGTGCCAAGCGTGCGCCTGTGTCATAAGTAAAGGGCCGGCTGGCTTGACCGTTAAAGGGTGCTGTAACCCCCAAAGTACACTCCAGTCCAAACCGAAAAAAAATTATTTTCTGTGTTTGTGAATTGTGTGCGCAGTAGCCGCACGTGCATCAACAAAGTAGTGCCAAGCGTGCGCCTGTGTCATAAGTAAAAGGGCCGGCTGGCTTGACCGTTAAAGGGTGCTGTAACCCCCAAAGTACACTCCAGTCCAAACCAAAAAAAAAATTATTTTCTGTGTTTGTGAATTGTGTGCGCAGTAGCCACACGTGCATCAACAAAGTAGTGCCAAGCGTGCGCCTGTGTCATAAGTAAAGGGCCGGCTGGCTTGACCGTTAAAGGGTGCTGTAACCCCCGAAAGTACACTCCAGTCCAAACCAAAAAAAAAATTATTTTCTGTGTTTGTGAATTGTGTGCGCAGTAGCCGCACGTGCATCAACAAAGTAGTGCCAAGCGTGCGCCTGTGTCATAAGTAAAGGGCCGGCTGGCTTGACCGTTAAAGGGTGCTGTAACCCCCAAAGTACACTCCAGTCCAAACCGAAAAAAAATTATTTTCTGTGTTTGTGAATTGTGTGCGCAGTAGCCGCACGTGCATCAACAAAGTAGTGCCAAGTGTGCGACTGTGTCATAAGTAAAGGGCCGGCTGGCTTGACCGTTAAAGGGTGCTGTAACCCCCGAAAGTACACTCCAGTCCAAACCAGAAAAAAAATTATTTTCTGTGTTTGTGAATTGTGTGCGCAGTAGCCGCACGTGCATCAACAAAGTAGTGCCAAGCGTGCGCCTGTGTCATAAGTAAAGGGCCGGCTGGCTTGACCGTTAAAGGGTTCTGTAACCCCCAAAGTACACTCCAAACCAAAAAAATATATATTTTCTGTGTTTGTGACTTGTGTGCACTGTGGCTGCACGTGCATCAACAAAGGAGCAGCGCCAAGCGTGCGCCTGTGTCCCATAAGTAAAGAGCCGGCTGGCTCATTTCTTAAAGGGTGGTGTAACCCACAAAGTGCACTACTCTCCAGCAAAAATAAAAAAATATTTTCTGTGTTTGTGTGCGCTTTAGCCGCACGTATATATATCAATATAACATAAATGGAGGACCAAACTTTCTCTGATAAAAATAAAATAGGGAAAGATCAAGAACCACTTCCTACTAGTGCTGTTGCTGCTGCTGGGAGTTGTTCATCATCCCAGAGAGGAAGTAGGAACATCACTACTTTTACTAAACAATTGACCCTCCAACAGTCCCTAGCGATGAGGATGAAGTACGACAGCAGTCATCCTGAAGCAAAACGTATAACTGAGGCCTTGACTGCTATGTTGGTGTTAGACGTGCGTCCGGTATCCGACATTAGTGCAGTGGGATTTAGACAATTGATGGAGGTAGTGTGTCCTCGGTTCCAAATCCCGTCTAGATTCCACCTGCATCCTCAAAGCAGCAGCGACAAGCGTGCGTCTGTCTGTTAAAGGATTACATCGGTGACAGCATCCAAGTAGGCATGTCAGACAGTCCGTACCTGTACTGGCAGGAAAAAGAAGCAATTTGGAGGTCCCTGTACAAACTGGCTCTATTTTACCTGAGTTGCCCCCCCTCCAGTGTGTACTCCGAAAGAGTGTTTAGTGCAGCCGGGAACCTTGTTAGCGAAAGGCGTAGGAGGTTGCTTCCACAAAATGTGGAGAAGATGATGTTCATAAAATGAATGATCAACTCTTCCAGGGAGACCAGCCTCCAGAACGTACAGAGGGACCTGTGGTTCCAGCAGGGACGAATTAATACTCTGTGAGGATGAGGATGTACATAACACTGAAGAGGGTGAGGAATCTGTGGATGAGGAGGATGAGGACGACTTCTTGCCTCCCTAGAGCCAGTTTGTGCAGGGACAGATTAATTGCCAGCTTGTTTTGTGGGGGCCCAAACGAACCAATCATTTCAGCCACAGTTGTGTGGCAGACCCTGGCGCTGAAATGATTGGTTTGTTAAAGTGTGCATGTCCTGTTTATACAACATAAGGGTGGGTGGGAGGGCCCAAGGACAATTCCATCTTGCACCTCTTTTTTTTCTTTGCATTATGTACAGTTTGGGGCCTAGTTTTTCAATGCCATCCTGTCTGCCACTGCAGTTTCACGCCTAGATGGGTCACGTGTTTGTGCCGCCCACTCGTGTCGCTTAGCATAGTCATCCAGCTACCTCGGTGCAACCTTTTGGACATAAAAACACTATTGTGAGGTGTGAGGTATTCAGAATAGACTGGAAATGAGTGGAAATTAAGGTTATTGAGGTTAATAATAGCATAGGAGCAGAAAAACCTACAAATTCTGTGATTTTAGCTGTTTTTATGCTTTTTTTCAAAAAAATACAGATCCAAAACACAAAACCCAGAACCCAAAACACGGAAGGGTGGTTTTGGCAAAACCAATCCAGATCCAAAACACGAAGAAAGATCCAGATCCAAAACCAAAACACAAAACACGAAAAGTGGCCGGTGCACACCCCTAATTTAGACTGTTGGATTCCTGACTACATCCCAGGCGTACTTGCCCACTTTACAGACCTGTCCTCTAAGAGATGCCAGAAGAGAAGTCCAAGTGGGAAGAGAGGGGTCCATGTAAACACAATTTGCATTATTGCAGTCATACTCCACGCAGCGCAGTGTTGAGATTGGCACCATCACGCAGCGAGGTGCAGGCCATGGTGAGGACATCCGCTACAAATCACATCATCAACCATCTTTTCACTTTACTGGGGAATGGAAAGGGATGCAGGAAGGCGGCCTAATCACCCAGGACGACTCCCTGATATTCATGTATACAGAACAGGCGCTTACCCATGAGTTATATACATACAAAAATAGACTGCGCATCCACTAATTAATAACCCACTCAGTAAATAGTAATCAGAACAATAAATTCAGAAAATAACAACTAACACAGTTGTAAATAGTATTTTAAAACAGTATTAGCAAATGGTGCTGTCTTATTAGTAATGTAAATATAAAAAAAAATATAAATAAAAAACAGATGTGTCAAATCTTAAATACATTTAATTGACCCATATAAAATCCTTCTATTAGTGAAATGTAGCATATAAATAATGGACATAACGTTCACAATGTAACAAACAGTTAAAACACTAACAGATAGAAACATAGTAACAAAATTGTTGCAGATCTCTATGATTCATATAAGTAGTGTATATCACTCAGAAAATCCTTTCAGATGTTACAGGATCAACCTCTTTAAAAATATTCCAGAAGTCTCAGGCTTTATGTAATCAATCCAACCACCTCAGTGGTAAACGTATACTGTGCCTGGTATTATCCAGGAATCTGTATGATGGCCGGCGGTTCAAATCCTGACAGCGGAAGCCCGGCAGTGATTATCCCGACAGGTGAGTATTTTTTCTATTTACTAACCTAACCCCCCCCCAAACCCTAACCCTCCCTTAGGGGTGCCTAACCCTAACCTCCCCCCCCCAAGTGCCTAACCCCCCCCAAGTGCCTAAACTTAACCCCCCCTTCCCCGCAGCCTAACTCTAAGATTCCCGAGGGGGGGTGCCTAACCCCCCCTTCCCCTAGCCTAACCCTAACCTCCCAGGGGGGGTACCTAACCCTAAGTCCCCCCCGGGAGCCCTTAACCTAACACTTTCCCCCCGCGCGTGCGGCCGTCCGCACCTGACGCCCGGCTTACCTTCGACCGGTAGGCCGGGTGTTTGGCTCCCGGCGTAGGTCTAATGACAGGCGTCAGGATTTCGACGCCTGTCATTAGATACTGTATACCATTATCCAACTTCCTTTTTAGAATTTATAATGGAAGGTGGCATTCACGGACCAACAATCATGTAATGGAAATAAGTTGTTACTTACAGACCCTCCTATGATCCGAAATGAATGTGTCCACTGAAGGTAATACTCAAGCATCTTAATGAAGCCTGCGGCAACAGTCCGTATGTTAGTGCTCTGTGGCCGAGTATATCACATAGCCGTCAGCTTATATATCTTTGCCCTGTACTCCGGCTCCTCAGGAGGAAAAGATGTTCGTATTGTACGTGGCCCCTTTATATTCACTTTCCAGAATGCCGTAGATCGTGAACCACCAGCGGAGGTATCGGTAATCAAGCCGGCAGTGATATCGATGGCCTGATTGGAAGCACACCGTCTCAGTCACCACCAGCAGAGGTATTTGAAGTCCAGCCGGCGGTGATATCTATAGCCTGGCTGGAAACACACGGCAGACGCGCCATCAGGGTGATCACCGAAACCAAAAGATACAATGTAGAGAGCAGTGCAACAATATTGCAATATTTAAAGCGTGTAACAGCGTCCCGTCTAACGCGTTTCATCACAGTCCCATCTGACTTTTTCAAATGAGTGCGCCTGTGAGTGTAGAACAGCGCAGATATGAGATTCCTCTTTGTGGAGTGTGATAACTGAAACCAGATACGTTGGTGGAGAGAGTGCACGTTTAGGTGGCTAATTGCAACTTTTGGCCCAAAGTAACACTGGCCTAGAATACACAAGAATAACAATTGAACAATTTAGGTGTGGTGATGTTATCAGCAACACTAAATGACCCTGGTCCACTTAGTCTGGGTACACACTAACAGATACATTGGCCGATCAATTGATCGGCCAATGTATCTGGTGCCCGCCGGCCAGTGTGTACCCGCGATATGTCGGTGAACATCGCCGTTCACCGACATATCACATTGGCTGTGCTGCACAGTCGATGGACAGATATGTCTGCAGACATATCTGTACATCGGCAGGTGTGTACGAATAGTCGGCAGACCGCCCGTACACACACAGCAGCAGCCGCGAAGAGGGGGCGGCACATGCTCCCCAGCTGCCGGGACCCGAGGGCACAAGCAGATGATGGCTGTTCAGTGTGTATGAACGACCATCTGCAGATCACTCGATCTGCAGATATATCTGTCAGGTGTGTACCCACCTTCACTCAATGGAAAGAGGAGGTTACTCTCCTGGACCACCCAAGGTTGGTGCTGATGCTGGACTTGGTGGCACTGATCGACGTTGTGAGAGACAGATAACCCCTTCACACCAGGGACGTGCAGTCAGGGGAGGCAGAGCCTCCCCTATCATACTCCCCTCCCTATCATACTATGTCAAGCTCCAGAGTTTTGATATAAAAACTGTGTTTTTATACATGTGTGCCTCCCCAGCCATTGACCTCACTGCACGTCACTGCTTTACATGCAGTGCTACTTCCTGGGACATGCAAGTCTGGTGCTCTTACAAACCAATCTCTTGTGGCCTAATGCCACAGCTCTACAACCTGTTAGATGCAGGACTATATACTCCTATATATATATATATATATATATATATATATTTACAGAGCTTTGTGCCCAATACACTCTGTGCCTAGCAATGCATCTCCTCAGTCTAAAGGCTTAATGCTCATCAGCAGCAAGAGCCTAGTGCCTGTCTAATAATAAGCAGCTCCTCAGTATGGGGCCAAATGCCCACCTGTCAGTGGGGCCCCTGAGATTTAGGTCTACTGCCCACCAATGGCACAGGCCTAATGCCCACCTAGCAGTGGGGGACGTGAGATTTGTGCTTAATGCCCAACAGTGGCTCGGCTTAATGCCTACCTATCATTATGGCTCCTGAAATTCAGCCCTGATGCCCAACAGCGTCACAGGCCTAATGCACAACGGCGGCAGGAGCCAAGTATCTGACAAGCATGACAAGTTCCATGGTTATCTAGTGGAAAAAGGTACTGTACAAAAGTCCTACTGGGGTCCATGTGTTCTGGTGTCTTGGCGGAGCTTCCAGAGAGCCCTCTAGGCTTTTGTTCCTCTGTGTTTTCCTTGTCTGCTTCAAGTGGCTTTACCTGAGTAGCAACAGCCAACCCAATCTCTTTTGTCTTGGCTGTCAGTGCCTCAGGTTTCTATGGCTTCTGCCCCAATCCTCACCTGAACTGCGGTGGCCTGTGTTAGCTCTTTTGCAATGGCCACTAAAAAGTGAGACTTTTAAGAATACAATTGTTTTTATGCAAAATAGCTGACCTGGAGGCACTGACAGGGATCTGGTTTACAAACCAATTAGTGCTTGACATGAAACTGAGGTGTTATCAGACAGAAATGGCACTGCTCTGGGTTTTAACAGGTCCCCATCAATGGTGCCATTGGTGAAGAAACAATCGATGGGGTTTACACCATAGATAACCAGCACTGATTGGGGCCAGGCAGGCAATGACATATCAGAGAAGAGGGTGTGGTGGGTAAATGTTGTATCCAAGAGCAGAATTATGCTCCGTGCCACCAGGGCCGAGGGCAAAAAATAATCACTTCCTGCCATTGATGGCAAAGAATCATTGGACCTTCTCCATCGATGGCAAAACCATTGACCATAAGTGGCAAACCATCGGTGGTTGCTAGCAAACCACTAGATTATGGAGTCCGCATTATTATTATCGTTTATTTATATGGCGCCACAAGTGTTCTGCAGCGCTTTACAAAGTACATAAATAAATAGGTTGATTTACAGCGACATACAGTGCAATACATTACAATACAGGACATGGATAATATGATCATAATATACATTGCTACATTCGCAACCCAGATAAGAGACAATGCAAAGCAACCAAGTGTTAGGTGCCCTAATAGAGAGTAAGAAGTAGATGAAGGTAGAGTAAGGGGAAGCACAAGAGGGTAGAGGGCCCTGCTCATAGGAACTTACATTCTAAAGGGGAGGGACAGACATTGTCCATTAGCCACCAGAGAAGTCGACATTCTGTAGATACTGACATAATGACGTAAAAACTATCAACATAGAGGTGTCAACATTATGTGTCGACATCATGACTACAGCGCCTCCAGAGATTATCTCTGTGTCTGTGATCTGGATAACTGCCCTGTGCATTGCTGGAATAGAATAACAGCTGCACAGTCCATTCATTTCTATGCTAATGAAGAACAAATGGTAAAAGCTATTCTGCAAGGTCTTCAAAGATAGTGTATTGCAAAAAAGACATTTGCACATGGTATGCTAATATAATATGTGCCCATACCATCATGCCCTGAGTCATACCACTTCCTCTCTCTCCTTCTGTCTGTCCTTTAATGACCCACAAAAGTAAAAACCGTTACAGTGCCGGTACAAGTTGTTACAATGTGTGTATGTATGTATGTATGTATGTATGTATGTATGTGTATATATATATATCATTATTTTTTTTTAGGAGCAAAAATGCCTCTTATGTATTGTCTGTTAGTATTGCTCTGGCATGCTGGATGGTGGGTAAAGTAAATCAGTAACCACTAATATACAGCTGCTCATTTTCATGTGTCCTACAGAAATACAGTTATATATTTGGGCTACTTGTGTGACTCATTCAACACAAACTATAATTGTCTGCAAGAAGCCTTGCTGCACTGTGCAGCCCCGTGCATTTTCTAAGGGCCGGATGACTGGGAGGTTGCCAGATGATGAGTGGGGGCAGTGCTATCAAGAGGTGGAGGGCCAGGGGAGTGGGCTACCCTGTCTTAAGTGCCCTGGGCCTGCTGAAGGCTTAATCCGGCTCTGGTTTTCACCCTCGTTTAGGGGTCCCCTCTTTGAAATGAGAGAAATTGTGTTTTACTGTATAGTTCTTTTTAAATCAGCAGGCCAATACTTTTTTCTATTTTTTCTTAAGGAGGTTCGGCCACACCCCCTTACATTAGGCCACGCCCCCCCAAAAGTACCAGGGCCCCACACAGCTCTCCACAGCCCTGTGCCTGTCTGTCTCTGAATTTAATGCTTTTAACACCTCCATTTATCTCACTTCCTACTACTGTTTCAGATTCCATGAGGGCGAATCAATTCAGTGGGAATTGAATAGCGCCGGGAGGGAGCTCCCGGAGCTATTCAATTCAGTGCGCTGTTTAGTCTGACTAATGATTTCTTCTCGCACCCTACTTAGAAATCTGACTAAAGTGCCGGCCCCTAGGCTGTTTTCCGGCTTAGCGCACCACTAACAGCCTCGCGGCCGGCACTTTAGACAGAGAATGGCGGTTCTTGCAACTAAACACCCAGGTTAAGTCGCGAGAACCACCATTCTCTGACTTAACTGCTTCCCATCTGAGAAAACATTACATTGCCATGAGTTGAATAGGTCCGGGAGCTCCCTACCAGGACTATTCAATTCCTGCTGAATTGAATCGCCCCCTATGTTGGAATCGCCACTGTCCTCCACTCCAAACTGAAACTCATGCCCACCCTACCCACATTTATTTCTATGGGGCATATATACTGTACTACAGATAATTTTTAATCATTCACATTAGTCCCTGATCCAGTGGACCTTACATTTCCTACCACATGGATCCATGACCTATGTGTTGTGAGTCAGCAATACTAACCCTCGTGCAACTAGACTGCCTCACATAGACATGAATATGTAAACTGCCCAGCATTGTGGTTCTCTCCTTGGTATCTGACCTCAACCAAGACTCTAATCTGCAAGGTGGAAGTTCAAAATAAAGACCGCATAAATACAGCAGAGACAAGCAATTGCAATACGGTACATTTGAATGGAACAGACTGAGGGCCTGATTCAGAGCCGGACGCTCTGAACGAGCGCCCGCTCTGAATCAAGGTGTTTTTTTTTTTTGCGAGGCGGCCTCATGGACGCTCGCATAGCTGTGGGTTACCACCCACAGCTTATGCGAGCGTCCATGATGATGGTCGTGATGGTCAAGACCATCGCGACCATCGGGCTTGCGACGAGACCCTTGCGGTAGGGTCTCGTCTGCCGCAAGCCATGGAGTGATTTTGGCTCTATCAGAGCCAAAATCACTCCCACTGATATCACTAGTGATGTCAGTGGGGCCGGCCCCAGACGGTAGGCGTTCCCATAGGAACGCCTCCGTCTGGGCAGCCCCACCCCTGGCACGCCCACCAAAGGGGGTGTGCTGTCAATCACCATCGACAGCACGCCCCTTTGGTGTGAGACCCATAACGACGGCTACCCCGTCATTATTCGGGTCTCGCGCATGCACACGACGGAGGCGCCTCCGTCGTGCGCATGCGCATTTGGGAAACATCGACCTGCTTGCGAGCGCTCAGTGCTCGCGAGCGGGTCTGAATGAGACCCTGAGGGCCTGAGCAGCAAGGATCGTAGTAGCAAAGACGCACGCAATCGCCCGATTAATTCGCATAGTGCATGCGTATGTATCGCAGTGCGCAAACTAGCAAATGTGATGGAAACTGCATTTGCAGAGGCTACGCAGACTCAGGGCACATTAATTAACAGGAAGTGCCGTTTGTGGGTGGTGACGGAGGGGGTGGTCAGGCGAACGCAGGCGTGCCAGTGCGTTGCAACGCCGTTTCAGGGGCGTGCATAAATCATACACTGCAATACCATATGCAGCCTGAGGCCTCATAGCGTGTACTGAAGTTAGCAATTGAGTGAGGTCTGACCTGCTTTAACTGTGCGTATGGGTCCGATGTTACCGATTTTTTTCGCTATATTGCCTAAGCATACGGATGTAAAGGGAAGTGGGCGTCCTTATGGTAAGCTGTGATCGCAATGCGATTGCACACATTTGCATTTCACCGCTGATATTAGCAACTGCGGTGCATGCGTTCTAGCAGAATAGCGATCTTTGCTGAATCAGGTCCTGAATTCTTTTATGTTTCTCTGACACCTTGTGGACAACATGAGATACTGCAAGTAGTGAACACTGCAAGTGAAAGTCAATATGATTACCTATGGTATTTTATTTATTTTTATTCATTACCATTTATTTATATAGCGCACACATGTTCTGCAGCGCTTTACCGAGAATATTTAAGTCATTCAAATCAGTACCTGCCCTAGAGAAGCTTGCAATCTATGGCCCTCATTCAGAGCCGCTCGTTAACAGCAGTACGCTCGTTGCGTTCCGATGTTGACTAACCGCGCATGCGTCGGTGTAACACTGCGCATGTGCATACTGCAGTTTGCGAGTTTTTTTGGACTCGTTCGTACAATAGCGTACAGGAAGTGACATGTCAAATGTGATTGACAGAACAGGGCGTTTTAGGGTGTTGACGAGGGTGGAGATGGAAAAACGCAGGCGTGGCGAGGCGTTTTTGGGGCGTACATACATTAGCAGATGCGAGCGTAAAATGTGTACGGACCGACTCCTACGTCACTGGATGATCCTCTTTCCCTTCCAAATGCTCGCACAGCTTAGGGTCTGGATTACTCGACCACATTGGCGATGGCCTTCTCCTCCGTCCCGGGACTCCACGATGTTGTTGCGATTAATCGCGGGAGGGCAGAAAAGCAATTAGTGTTGGATTGAGAACCGGCTTGGTATGTGTTTTGAAATCAGTTTTTTGGGATAGCACAAAACCGTACGCAGGTGGAACTCAGAGCTGCTAATGTCAGGATGACACAATCAATTTGCATACATTTGTGGGGGTTTATTTGGGCAGCAATTTGGTGGTTAGGGCCTATTGTAACAATAATGTCATCATGTTTTCAGTTTCGCACCATTTTATTTGTGCCTCTTGAATTTGCCTAATTATATGAATTTTTAAACGTTCCTTAAAGAGCCCTCTTTTTTTTTTTTAGGGCGAGTTATTGCCTTTTGGCCCAGGATTAAATGTAACCCATTTGTACAATAATTTCACAATCCAATGTCATTTTTTAATTCCAATTTATTGCTCAAACAAAAAAACTTAATGTTAAAATTTTGGGGACATCTTTTTTGCCCAAAGATATGTTCCAAACTCAAACAAATTGGCCCAACATAACTGTTGACATAAACATACAACAAAAAAATAAAAACATTTCACAAGAAAGGAGAGGGAAGTTTGGCCCAGAAAGGAATATGAGCCAAGCACAGAAGGATTGTGGGAAAAGTCACCATTGCTGTCACCGTTTTTTCACCCGTTTGGATGGGGGAGGGAGGGCGCCAGACCGGGTCCGGGATGTCATCGGGCTGGCCTGTCCAGAGGCAGATGTTGTGGCCTCTGGACTAGGCACAGGGCTAGGCACATTTGGAGGATTGGCTGATGTTGTGCCAGAGGTGGAGGATCCTGATGTTCCGGCAGGAAGGGAGGTCGGCTTCACCATGTGCTGGCGAACGAGCTGCTCCAGGGCATTGGCGATGCGGATGTTGGCCCTGGTATTTTCCGCCAGGGCCTGACCAATGGTCACGTTGGCCGCAGCATTTTGCTCCAGGGCCTCAGCCACCCGTAGCAGACTGGCGTCCATCCTCTGCAGAATCTCCGTATGGGAATCCGATTTGAAATTGAGTTCTGTGAGGAGGGCCACTGCCTGCGAGGGGGATTGCCCTGGACTGGCTTCTGCAGGGTCCTCAGGATGTACTGGTTCCTCCCCTGCAGAGCCAGCAGAAATTCGGCGGCCAAGGCTCCCCTCTGGAGCAGACTCATCCGCCTGTGTCTCTGTTAGGAAAAAAGAGAAAAGCCTCACATTACAATCTACATATTGGCACAATAACATTTCAGAGTTGATGACATCCAAAGATTTACCTGGGACAACATGAGGAGCCGCAAAGTCTGGCATGTCCGTATCCATGTTGGACACGCCAAACACCTCCACAGGCTGCACACACCCCTGTGCCAGCTCTTCTAAATCCGTCAACTCCAATGACACAGGGGTGGGACCCCCACCTGTCCCCCTTGCATGCCTAGCCCTGTCCGCGAGTTTTTGTTTTAGGCGATATTTGAAGTCGGCCCATCTGTGGGTAAAAATGGAAGCCATTATCCTTTGGTTTAAAATGGGGTTTGTTTTTAGGGGGGGCAAGGGTTTACTTACCGCCGTTTGACATCCTGGGCTAGACGGACATAATCACGCACCCTATTCACAGCAACGGCTACCTCTTCCCACATTCTCCACTTCTGGCTTAGACTCATATTCCTGTCTGCCTGTGGCAGGATGTCCACACACTTCTGGATCAAAACCTCCATCTCCTTTCTTGTGAAATGTGGCTGCCTTTTTTTTTTGGCCGCTTTGGCCGGAATACTGGGCCCATCAGCCTCTTCCATGTCATCCTCCTAACCTATTTGTGTAAATTTACAGAATTCACAAAATCACAACTTGCCTAATCTTATGTTTCAAATTAATCATTGATCCAAAATGCATGAAAGACTTACCGCCTGACTCTTGGGCATTTTTTCCCTGGTCTGTCGCCATGTCTGAGGTCCAAACAAGAAATACACCAGAATTTGAATGTGTTTTCGTGACGTATTTATACATGCGTCCTTATTTTGCGGCCGCATCATTGATTGTGCGGCCCTATGATCCCTCCTTAATTTGTGCGGGAAACGAAACACTATTTATGGCTTGGTGTGTCTCAAGTCGAGGTGGCGTTTTTGGATTGTTGGAGGTTATCTTGGCTGGAGTTTATTGATTGCGTAGAAAGGAGTTGGCGGTTGTAGATTCGTTTGTTGGTTAGATTTGCGTTTTTATTTTCCGTTATCTTTGTTGGTTTATATTTTTGGGACCTCGTTTCTTGATTTGGTAAGTTTTGTGAAGTCTAACTTTTGTTCAATTGTTGTTTCATTGTGTTTCTTATTTTTTGTAATTTTTGGATCCATAATTTCTTCTATTTTAGATTTTGATTATTTTCGACCCAAAAGACCTTTTGATTTTGACTCTTATATATTTGCTCTTGGTAAGTCCATTTTTATCTTGTATTTGCTAACTAATTAGTGCATTTTTAGTAGTTACTCTTGTGACTTGTATTAGCGAACTAATTTGCGCATTTTTAGTAGTTACTCTTGTGACTTGTATTAGCGAACTAATTAGCGCATTTTTAGTAGTTACTCTTGTGACTTGTATTAGCAAACTAATTAGCGCATTTTTAGTAGTTACTCTTGTGACTTGTATTAGCGAACTAATTTGCGCATTTTTAACTGCTTAATAATCATTCTAACTTTGGGGTGGTTTCTCTTTCGCTTTTTGTGCCAACATTTCGACCCATTTTGATGTACTGTGTTAAATGTCGCTTTGCTGTTTTGCTAAATGGGTGTTTGGCATATTTTAACTTTGGTCTAGCACAAAATTTATAAACAAAAATGCACAGAGTGAAATGTGTCAAATAATTTTGGTGTTTATTTTCAGTTTGGACGTATCATGACAATACCCCGGCATGTAAGCAGCAATGGATGGTATCATCAAGCTAAGTTGTTTTAATATAGTTTTGGGGTGGGTCAAAAGCCTTACTTTGAAATCTTTGAATTTCAGGTTGATCTGGGGCGGATTGTTCTGGCCATGCTCCCGGAAGCCGACCAACCTCAATCTCGTCCCAGGCGTAGGCATCGTAGGCATGCAAGGCCCCAGATATTTCGAACACGTGTCACCCTTTTTGGAATGCCCGATGATGAGGTTTTAAGATGCTACCGTCTACCTCCCAAAATCATCATAGACACTCTCTCATTAATAGAAAGTGATCTTGAGCGGCAAATTGACAGTCCAACAGCAATACCACCACTTACGCAATTTATGGCGGTGTTACATTTCTGTGCCTCAGGATCGTTTCAAACAACGGTGGGAATAGTGGCGGGCATCTCCCAATCCTCCTTTTCCCGGATCCTGAGGGCAGTGATGGAGGCACTTTTCAAGCACCTCCATCATTTTATTCAAATGCCTTTGGATATGGGTGCCCTTAGTGTGGCCAAGGCCAATTTTTACCAAATAGCTGGCTTCCCACACATCATAGGGGTTGTGGATGGTACTCACATACCACTTCAGCCTCCAGCACGGTCTGGAGGCCATATTTCGAAACAGGAAACACTATCACTCCCTGAATGTAATGGTGGTATGTGATGCCTCCCTCCAGATCCTGTCCCTGAATGCTAAATTACCCGGAAGTGCACATGACTCCTTCGTCATCCGGCAATCAGGGATATGGCACAAATTAACCAACCTACAAGCTGGTGATGCGTGGCTTCTGGGTAAGTGGAGACCTTTAGTACATAACAATGTTAAGCTTGATACACAGTGTTCCTGATGTTGTCAATTCTTTTCCATAGGAGACAGTGGATATCCTTGCATGTCCTGGCTGCTCACTCCTTATTTGGCTCCCACACCAGGCCCACAAAGTGCATTTAATTCCGCACTTACAGCCACCAGGCAAGTGGTGGGGCGCTGTATCTGCCTTTTAAAAGGCCGATTCCGATGCCTCCACCTCTCTGGTGGCGAGCTCATGTATTTGCCGGATATGGTGTCGAAAATTGTGGTCCTGTGTGGGATATTTCACAACATCGCCATAAGGAGTTGTGTCCCAATGCAGCCAGAGGATGCCTTACCTGAGGATGGCCCCCCCGAGGTTGGTCGGAGGTCAGTATGTGGGGGGACCATACGCGATGATGTGGTGGCCAGATTTTTTAGGTAAGTTTTAACAAAACAGTGTTTATACCTAATGTGTTTGTGTTTGTTTGCGAACATCTAATTTTGTTTTCTTTTTTTCACCACCTTCGGTTTGTTCACATAATCTTTGGCACTACAACGCTCACTACTTCATGCTACCCTTACCAAACCTGGATCTGGTCATTTTGGGAATATATTCTGGAACCCATATCGCAACGCCATGTTTGTGGAATCATTTTGGCATGGTCCTTCCTCAACCAGTTCTTGATTTGTTGATTTTTTTTATTTTTTTTATTGGTATGTGTTGTATTTGAGATTATCACTGTGTGTTTTTTTTGTGAGTGACCACTTTGATTTCTCAGTTATGTTGTGAATAAATGTTTGGAGAGTTAAATGTTCTTCCTTTTTTTGGACGTTACCAGCAAGTTTAACCAGGTTAACACACCTTACATTTGACTAAGGGGTAATCCAGTACTGACGCCAGTTGAGCAAAAATTAAATATGTTTTCAGGTTCCCAACCCACACCAAAAGGAAGCCTGTCCAATCATTTGGCTTTGTAAGATTCGCCTAAGCAGCTTGCCCACCAACTAGGAACCTGTAAAATGTAGAAATATCTAATTGACACTACACACAAAAAGGGAAATGACATTGTTACTGTTATGTGTTTCTTGAGGGTGTTTTACATACAAATACAAAGCCCAATCTAATTTTAAAAAAATGCAAAACCTTGCAGGAACAGTATACTTATGTCAGGGTTAACTATCTTTGGTTTTGAAAAAACGAATGAGGCAGAACGTATATTAGAAATAAACAATTTATTTTGAAAAAGATAAAAAAAAAAAAAACTACTGCCGAAGGATGCCAGACAGCCGGTCAAGGGCCACAAGCACCCCAATTACATTTTGGCGCATGTGTGCCACACATTCTTCGACCTCTTGCCGACGCCTCTGTTCCTCTGTGGGTGAGAAAAGTGTGTGGATTAATAAAACAATAGGGAATCCACATTAAAAAAACAAAAACACAACGAAATCACTCCAAAACCAAAAATTAAAAAAAAAGGGGTGCTGCAAAAATTACAAGGCCTATGTCGAAATACCCACAGGTGTGATATGTGTATGTTGAAATCAGCAGGAAGAGGTAAAGGCAAACTGCAAAATCACCAAAAAACAACCCAAAAATCACGAATAAAGGAACGACACATGATTACATACAAACAGTTTGTGGTTACAAAAAACGCGAAAGAAAAACATACCGGTAGCCAAAACGGCAGATCCGGAAGTCCCTCCATCTTCATCCTCGGAGGAGCCTTCATTCCCCAAAGAACGGGGCGGGGTTATCACGGACTCCGGGGAGGGGGTAATTGGAAGAGGGGTGGTTGGAGGAGAGGGGGAAGGGGGACGGAGGGGAAGGAGGCCCGACAGTTCCGGGAGAGGGTCTTGGGAGGAGGGGGGAATAGGGGAATTATTTGGGGTGGAGTGTTGGCTGGGGGTTGGGGAGAGTGGGCGGGAATGCCGTCTGGCCGGACGGTGACGGCGTAGTCTTGGCTGTCCCCCTAAAAGATGTCAAACAAATTGTGGTTAGTTTCTGGCCAAATCCTGGCCAAATAACATTTTAAAATCACCCACCACCAACAAAAAACATGCAAATATGAGTAGAATGAATATATCAGAAATAGAGGGAAAACATGGCCATGCAGATATGAGGAGAAAGAATAAATAGGACAGACATGAAAACATGCACACGCAGATATGAGGAGAATGGAAAAATAGGACAGACATGAAAACATGCACACGCAGTTTGCCCCACAAAGACAAACATGAAAACCACAATACATAACACTTACTTTCCACTATCTGCATGCGAAAGCATGCCAGCAAGCGGGGCGTTCGCTGTTGCAGGTCAGACCACCTGCGCTCCAGCTGGCCGATGTTGCGGCGTGAGCCGAAGGAGCGCAGGCGGGCCCATGCCTCCGCATACGCGGAACGCTTCTGCCGGTTGGTGATGGGTGGAGGCTGGCTGGTGATACGCCGATCCATCACCTCCGTTAGCACCAGCAGCTCGCGCCTGGTGAATGCGGAGGCTCTCATGATGGCAATGGTGTTTTTCTTACAAATCATTTTTTATAAAGTGTGCAAAAAATTTCTGATTGGCTAATGTATCTTGGAAATTAACAGGAGCAATTTTATTGGTTAGTGTATGAGTCATGTGTTCGATAGGGCCAGAAATCTCTGGAGAGTTATGATAGGCTTGATGCAGTGACATGCGTAAGCAAATTTAAATAAAGAAATGAACCCCGGGAAATATGCGGGGATCCACAGCAATAGAACAATTGTTTCATTGTGGCTAACATGTTTTTTGAGCAATAAAAGCGAATGTTTAAGCCGTAAGTATTCTGCGGGTAAACACAAACACGGACAACAGTAAAGTTTCTTGCATTGTGTTGAAAAAAAAAAAACAATTAAGCTAATTGATACATTGATTGGCATGATACGATTGATGGAGGTAGGCAGAATAAAGGAGCAGGTAATCGACATCTGACATGGCCACTTCCGGTTTATACTTGTGCGTGCGTTCCCTTCAAGCCATTTCGGGGATGTACGCTCGCTATTTCGCACGCTCGTTAGTTAGAGGAGGGGTCATCTGAGTTTGGGGAGGATTTTTAGATGCGAACGAAAATACGAGCGAGCCCTTGAATTTAAATATTTTTGTACGTACGCCTAACGTACGTGCGCCCGCTTGCGAGTGGGTCTGAATCAGGCCCTATATTCCCTATCATATGTATACACACAAGGGATTTTTTATTGTCAGTAGTCAATTAACCTATCAGTATAGTCTTGGATTATGGGAGGAAGCCAGAGTAAAACCTACGCAAGCATGAGGAGAATATACAAACTCCACACAGCTAAGGTTGTGGTGGAAATTAAACGCAATACCTCAGTTCTGTGAAGCAGGTAACGTTACTAAATTAATTTTTTATCATTTTATTTTTTTAATGATGTTTTTTTTAACAGCCTCTTTCCAATTCTTGTAGAATTCTACTAAAGTGAAAGAAGACAGATTCAATTACATATTTAAATGAATACAATAATATGCACCTACAAACAAAATCAAATACTATTTGGATGTTTGAATAGTAGGTGATTAAACAAATATATATTATTTACAGGTGCAAAGAGATGGTTTGTCCAGCGCAGATCAAGGTGCATGCCTTTTCTCTGCTCTCAGGAGACGCCTCCGCAGACCAAAAGTGGCACAGGAGCTGGACCACGATGACTTCATAGCACCATACCCGCAAACCTCCCACCTAGATCATCAGCTCCCCTGATCTCCTTGAGGACAGATCAAGAAAGTTGGCAAGTGGGCTCTTGTCTGATGCCAAACACATTATGCTTAAAGCTTTGGCTAGTATGTAAAAGATCTGCATAGGCAGAGCAATGCTGTAGGCAATAATAAGGTGCTGCTGATTGAAAATAGTTTCTGCTGAAGCATTTTGCATCTTCTCTGTTTTCCCTGCCTGCGAGAGTTCTTACTTTGCTCACATCGTGCGATTATATCATTACTATAGACCAGTGATTCCCAACCTCGGTCCTCAAGGCACACTAACAGTCCTGGTTTTAGTGATCATGCTTAAGCACAGATGGTTAAATCAAAATAACTAAGGTACTAATTAATACCCCTTTTACACCGGAGCTAAAACCCGGGTTTTTGAAGGGTTAACCCGGGCAGCTCCCTTGTGTAAAAGGGGAGAGGGTTGGATCGCTGGGTCGAGCCCCGGCAATCCAACCCAGGTAACTAGCAGGTTTAAGACTGGTGTAGCCCGTGAAACCCTGCTGTGAGAACGGCGCACTCCGGGTCACGATGACCTGAAGTGCGCTGCTAGCCAGCCGATTGGTCCAGCTTCAGTGGCGCTTGGAGATGATGTCATCTACAAGCTACCACTTTCACTCTGGAAAAGCCGGGTCTATGCAGACCCGACTCCGGTGTGAGCGGCGCCGACCCGGAAATATCCCGAGTCGGCGCCGGCAAAATTCCGGGTCTGATCCGGATAGGAACTTTGGGCCTGATTCAGACCCGGTCGCAAGCACTGAGCGCTCGCAACCGGGTCTATGTTTGCCCACTGGGCATGTGCACGACGGACCCGGCTCCATCGTGCGCTTGCGTGAGATCCGGCTAGCGACGGGTGCTCCGTCGCTCCGGGTCTCGCCCCAAAGGGGGCGAGCTGTCGATGGTGATTGACAGCTCGCCCCGTTTGGTAGGCGGGCAGGGGGGGTGGCTGGCCAAACAGAGGCGTTCCCGAAGGGACACCTGCCATTTGGGGGCGGCCCCACTGACATCACCAGTGATGTCAGTGGGAGAGCTTCCTGCTCTATTACAGCCAGAAGCTCTGGGGCTTGCGGAGACGAGACCCTACCACAAGGGTCACGTCGCAAGCCCGTTGGTCGCGATAGTCTTGACCATCGCGACCATCAACGTGGCCGCTCGCAACTATGCGAGCGGCCAGGAGGCCGCACAAAAAAAATTAAAAAACGCCCTGATTCAGAGCGAGCGCTCGTTCAGAGCGTCAGTCTCTGAATCAGGCCCTTTGTTCCAACTTCGGGTCAGACACAGAATTTAGGTGGAAAAGGGGTATAAGTCACCTGTGCTCAACTATGGCGGTCCTTAAAACCTGGACTGTTGGTGTAGATCACGTCCACTTGTCCGAGTAGGCAATCCAGGGGTTAAAATAAAAAAACGAAAAAAAAACGAACCATACGGACTGAGCAAAGGTATGTGTGTACACATACCTTTGCTCCGCGTAAATGATCGGGGCACATGTGTGCCCTGTCAGTGAAGGCGCCACCAGCCAATCAGGGAGCATCTCCGTCGGAGCAGCTCCCTGATTAGCTGAATGCGGCCAGCCTGTGTGTTCCATAGACGTCTATGGTGAGAAATCCCCATAGACGTCTATGGTGGGAACCGCTACATCGTAGCCGCAAGATTAATTGAGGTTAATCTTGTGGTTAAATCACTGATACAATGTCATTGTATCAGTGATGTAACCACAAGATGAAAAATGAATTGGTATAGCATTTTAACTTGTGAAATGTCAACTACACAGACTGTTAATGGGCAGTATCTCACCCCCCCACCCCAACCCCCATCTTTGTAAAGCTGCCACCGCCTCCCTCTCCCCCCTGCTGAGACCTGCTGCATGCACCGAGTAGGTCTCATGCTGCGGCCGCTGAAGACTGTGCGCCCCCCCCTGCTGAGACCTGCTGCACCAAGTAGGCCACCCGCCGCCGCTGCTGTGCTGGGGACCTACTCGGCTAAGCTGCTACTGCTGCCGGAGACTTGGCCCTCCCTGTCACCCCAGCTGCTCGCTGTAGGACCCCCGCCACCGCTGACCCCATTGGCCGCTGCTACTGTGCGCTCTCCTGGCCCCGGCTCACGGAAGGACTGCTCTGGGAGCTGGGAGGGAGCGTCAGGCAGGCAAGTGGACCATACTTACCGATATTGTAGAACAGCTTTCTGGGAGCAGGCTGGATCAGGGGGTGGGGCCGGACTGGTGATGTCATTAGGCTCCATCCCTTTCCCAGAAAAGACTGCAATTCGAGGGTTTGTGAGGAGGGGCGGGGCTAAATGACAAGTCATTATGTTTAGCCCCTCCCCCTCATCGCAGACCCGCAAATTCCCCATTAAATCTCCCCACCCTGACCACTTCAGTAGGAAGTGGGCAGGAGATCTACCTACACTTCCGGGGGTTCGAAGTGTTACCCGAAAAATCAGGAGCCTCCCGCGACTTCCTTGAGTGTAGGCAAGTATGAAGTGGACACAGCAGGGAGGGATCTTTTCAGATCCCTCTGCTGCATTGGATGCTGTGCGCCATCTCAGAGTGGCGTTCAGCATCACTGTCAAGTTCCAAAACAAATGCTTTTTCGGAACTTGATGAATTTCATAATTTCCACATCCCCATACTAAAGTATGGGGACTGTATAGTACTATAGTATGGGGACTGTATAGTACTATAGTATGGGGACTGTATAGTACTATAGTATGGGGACTGCATAGTACTACAGTATGGGGACTGCATAGTACTACAGTATGGGGACTGCATAGTACTACAGTATGGGGACTGCATAGTACTATAGTATGGGGGCTGCATAGTACTATAGTATGGGGGCTGTATAGTACTGCAGTATGGGGACTGTATACTACTATAGTATGAGGACTGTATAGTACTATAGTATGGGGACTGTATAGTACTACAGTATGGGGACTGCATAGTACTACAGTATGGGGACTGCATAGTACTACAGTATGGGGACTGCATAGTACTACAGTATGGGGACTGCATAGTACTACAGTATGGGGACTGCATAGTACTACAGTATGAGGACTGCATAGTACTACAGTATGGGGACTGCATAGTATTATAGTATGGGGACTGCATAGTGCTATAGTATGGGGACTGCATAGTGCTATAGTATGGGGACTGCATAGTGCTATAGTATGGGGACTGCATAGTACTGCAGTATGGGGACTGCATAGTACTACAGTATGGGGGCTGCATAGTACTACAGTATGGGGACTGCATAGTACTACAGTATGGGGACTGCATAGTACTACAGTATGGGGACTGCATAGTACTACAGTATGGGGACTGCATAGTACTACAGTATGGGGGACTGCATAGTACTACAGTATGGGGACTGCATAGTACTACATTATGGGGACTGCATAGTACTACAGTATGGGGACTGCATAGTACTGCAGTATGGGGGCTGTATAGTACTATAGTATGGGGACTGCATAGTACTATAGTATGGGGACTGCATAGTACTATAGTATGGGGACTGCATAGTACTATAGTATGGGGACTGCATAGTACTATAGTATGGGGACTATATAGTACTATAGTATGGGGACTGTATAGTACTACAGTATGGGGACTGCATAGTACTATAGTATGGGGACTGCATAGTACTATAGTATGGGGACTGCATAGTACCATAGTATGGGGACTGTATAGTACTATAGCAGTAGCATATCTATAATGGGTGCAGGCTGTGCGGGGCACAAGGGCCCCTGGGCCAGGGGGCCACACCTCACACCCTGCACCCATAAGTAAATATACTTACCTTTCCGCAGATTCCCGAAGTGCTGCTCCGCAGCGAACACTCACTGGGAAAATGGCGGCGGCCATTTTCCCAATGATCTGCGCAGGAAAGATGTCCCCGGGAAAGTAGGTGCGGACGCCATTTTCCCGGAGACCTGCGCATGCGCTGTAGATTTTGGCTTCAAGCTAGAATCTACATCACTCACTTCCGCTGAGCCGCTGTCAGAGAGGAGGGGGCACAAACAAAGGTTGCACATGGGCCCCCTCCTCTCTTAAAACTCCCCTGTACTATAGTATGGGGACTGTAAAGTACTATAGTATGGGACTGTATAGTACTATAGTATGGGGACTGCATAGTACTATAGTATGGGGACTGCATAGTACTACAGTATGGGGACTGCATAGTACTACAGTATGGGGACTGTATAGTATGGGGACTGTATAGTACTATAGTATGGGGACTGCATAGTACTATAGTATGGGGACTGCATAGTACTACAGTATGGGGATTGTGGAAATTATCGATGCACATTTTTAACCAGGAGATATCTGTGATATCTCCTGCATTACATGAATGATGAATAGCCCTGACACTTAAATGATACAAAATTGGGTGAAAATTTAATTTTTCAGCTGCTTTTGTATAAATTAAGTGATGAATAGGCCCCCTAGTTTCACTTTCAGCTCTGCACTGAAGCATACACTGGGCCTGATTCAGACCCGGTTGCGAGCGCTGAGCGCTCGCAACCGGGTCGATTGTGGCCCACAGCGTGACTGCGCACGACGGAGCAGGCTCCGTCATGCGCATGCGCGAGACCCGGCTAGCGACGGGCAATCCAAAGGGGGCGAGCTGTCGATGTTGAGTGACAGCTCGTCCCCTTTGGTGGGCAGGCCTGGGGGGTGGCTGCCCAAACGGAGGCGTTCCCTCGTGAGGTCAGTGGAGAGATTCCGGTTCTGTTAGAGCCGAAATCTCTCTGGGGCTTGCGGCCACGAGACCCTACCACAAGGGTCTCGTCGCAAGCCCGATGGCCGCGATGGTCTTGACCATTGCGACCATCAACCTGGCCGGCAGCTTGCTATAGCTGTGGGTGGTCACCCACAGCTATGCGAGTGGCCAGGACGCCGCACAAAAAAAAAACGCCCTGCTTTAGAGCGAGCGCTCTTTCAGAGCGTCTGGCTCTGAATCAGGGCCACTGTCCAGTCTCCTGGGTTCTAGAGTCCCTGCTTACTGAAGTTCCAGGACATTCCCCAGTACAGGGCAGCATTTAAAAGTCCACGAGTATGGGGGTCCTTATGGGGTATCTCAAAAGTACTGCAGCTAATTGAATTTTCCCCATAGCATCGATATAAGATGCGATATATAGTGGTAATTTATGGTACCCCCTTCATGTTTTACATGAATAGACCCCATGGTATGTAAATTGTTCAACAGAGGATTTGAGCTGAGGTGGGCATTGTTCTAGTCTCTCTGTCACTGCCACCATCCTCTATGCATCCTAAACAAATGCAGTGTTAACTAACGTTTTGTACTGCAGGTTACCACAGAAACAAAACACTGTGGGCCTAATTCAGACCCGCTCACGACCGCTGAGCGCTCGCAAGCGGGTTGATGTTGGCCCAGTGCGCATGCGCACGACAGACCCGGCTCCGTCGTGCGCATGCACGAGACCCGGATAGCGACAGGCAAGCCATCGCTATGGGTCTCGCTACAAAGGGGGCATGCTGTCGATGGTGAGTGACAGCATGCCCCCTTTGGTGGGAGTGCCGGGGGCGTGGCTGCCCAGATGGAGGCGTTCCCATGGGAACGCCTACCGACTGGGGCCGGCCCCACTGACATCACGAGTGATGTCAGCGGGAGTGCTTTTGGCTCTGATAGAGCCAAAAGCACTTCAGGGCTTGCGGCAATGAGACCCTACCACAAGGGTCTCGTCGTAAGCCCGATTGTCGCAATGGTCTTGACCATCATGACCATCTTCCTGGCCGCTCGCTATAGCTGTGGGTGGTCACCCACAGCTATACGAGCGGCCAGGAGGCCGCTCTACAACTGAAGAAGGACGGCCCTGATTAACGAGCGCTCTGTCAGAGCGTCCGGCTCTGAATCAGGGCCTGTATTCACAGGATAGTCGTATTATACTGCATTGCCACACGGTAATTTGGCCCTCTCACAAATGCACCCATACCTCCCAACTGCCCCGCATTCAGCTGGACAGTCCCGTTTTTTTGGGACTGTCCCGCTGTCCCACCCACTGGCCACAGTGTCCCGGGGTGGGGGGGAAAGTTATGGGGAGCACGCACTGCTGCTCTGCATAGCAGAGCAGCGGGTGAGCAGAGAGAGAATAGATGCCATGCACATGCGTACGGCATCTATTCACAGTGCGGGGAGGAATCCTGTGGGCAGTCCAGCATCTCGGAGATGCTAGGCACGCCCATTAGTGATGTAAAAGGGGATGTGCCGCTAGGCCACGCCCCTTTATGGACAGATCACGCCCCTTTTTCGGGAGCGCGCGCTGAAGTTCCGAACTTGGAGTCTCCTATGTTGGGAGGTATGCGACCACACTGCGTGCGTAATGCTCTGGGGTTAGGCTTTGTGTAGTAGTTGGGAAAATGTAGCAGTGTGCATGCGTCGGAGGTAGTTATATGCGCCAAATTGTGTGCAGAACAAATCCAGCTTGTTACCCCAAATAAAAAAATGACATTATAACCACACAAAGGCGCATCTGTCAAAATAAACATTCATGAATATAAACTTCATCAGAAACGCAATTTTTCTGGCGATATCCATGGTTATCCCATATGCTCTCCTTATAACGTGAGGTTATCACTGACAACTCCTCAATCTCCAGCCTTTAAGCATTCATTTTATTGTATTCGTAAATATCACTACTTGGTATATTTTTCAACAGGGAACCAGGGCCACCATAATAAATGGGGAAACGGAGTAGCTTGTGTGACATCCTGCCGGGGGAAGGAAAAGAAAGGGAGGACCCTGGGCCCAATTTATTAATGAAGTATAACTCCTTTAGTGAAGCCTTCCAGGCACTACTGGATCCCCGTGTCATGCACATGCAGGGGCGTATCTACCCATTGGCCAGGATGGCACTCGCCAGGGGCGCCGACCAAAGAGGGGGCGCCACCCGGCAGTGCCACCAGTAGCCTAGGGGTGGACAAGTCCCTCGGCCACACAAGTGTAGGGCAGACCGCAGTGAGAGCGGTCTGCCCTACACAGTTTACAAACAGACAGCCGCCAGCGGTGGCTGTGTGTTTGTAATAGCAGCCCGCTAATGAGAGTCAGACAGACTCTCATTAGCTGCTGCGTCGTCCGCGGAGGGAACCGGCTGGAGCTCACTCATGAGCTCCGTGTTCCGGCTCCCCCCGCAGCATGCGATGGGAGAGACGTCATACGTCATGACGTATCTCCCATCCAGGAGGAGAGTGGGCCGGGACTCTAGAGGGGGGGGCACTGAAATAGGGGGTGTCCGCTACTGGGGCACTTTATGGGGGGGTGACCGCTACTGTATTGGAGTGGCCATTACTGGGGGCAATTTATGGGGGGTGGCCACTACAGGGAGCACTGTATAGGGGTGGCCACTACGGGGGGCACTGTATAGGGGGGCCTACAACTGGGGGCACTGTATAGGGGTGGCCACTACTGAGGGCACTGTATAGGGGTGGCCACTACTGGGGGCACTGTATAGGGGGGTCTACAACTGGGGGCACTGTATAGGTGTGGCCACTACTGGGGGCACTGTATAGGGGACTACTACTGGGGGCAATGTATACGGGGGCTACTCTTGGGGGCAATGTATACAGGGGCTACTACTGGGGGCAATGCAGCATAGGGGGGATTACTACTTGGGGCACTGTATAGGGGGGCTACTACTGGGGGCACTGTATAGGGTGGACTACTACTGGGGGCAATGCAGCATAGGGAGGATTACTACTGGGGGCACTGTATAGAGGGGACTACTACTGGGGGCACTGCATAGGGGGGACTACTACTGGGGGCAATGCAGCATAGGGGGGATTACTACTGGGGGCACTGTATAGGGGGGCTACTACTGGGGGCAATGCAGCATAGGGGGGATTACTACTGGGGGCACTGCATAAGGGGGGTAGGGGGGCGCCAGTACATTACATTGCCAGGGGCGCTTGGATCCCTAGATACACCCCTGTGCACATGTGCATGACACAAGACCCCCATCACTGGCAGCAGCCGAGTGGAGGACCTCGCAGACCAGGAGGACTTCGCTGGACACCGCCGGATGGGTAAGTATTGATAAATACCAGTGGCATTTTTGTTTGTATCACAGTGATACTAAACGAAAAATGCCGCTAGTGTTTACCTTCGTTGATAAATGGGGCCCTCTATCTCCTCACCGGGGGCTGCTTCGTAAACATAATGCCAGCTTGACGTGAAACTGTGAAAAGCTAAGTTTGAATTGGTGCCACTACAAGATCGCCTTTAGTATCAATGGAGACGAGATGAGCTCTGGTAATAGCGGGGCTGCATGAGAAATCGATCAGGTTCCAGCTGTCATTTATCTAGTACAGTGATTCTCAAACTCAGGGCCTGATTCAGACCCGGTCGCAAGCGCTTGGCGCTCGCAACCGGGTCGATGTTTGCCCACTGGGCATGCGCACGACGGAGCCGGCTCCGTCGTGCGCATGCGCGAGACCCAGCTAGCGACGGGTGTTCCATCGCTCCGGGGCTCGCACCACAGGGGGGCGAGCTGTCAATGTTGATTGACAGCTCACCCCGTTTGGTAGGAGGGCAGGCCCGATGGTCGTGATGGTCTTGACCATCGCGACCATCAACCTGGCCGCTCGCAATAGCTGTGGGTGGTCACTGCGAGCGGCCAGGAGGCCGCACAAAAAAAAAAAAAAAAACGCCCTGATTCAGAGCGAGCGCTCGTTCAGAGCGTCCGGCTCTGAATCAGGCCCTCAGTCCTCAGGAGCCCTAACAGTTCATGTTTTCTAGAACACCTGTGGATCTTTAGAATATGTCAGTTAGTAATGAATACACCTCTGCACCGGATATGTGGTCTGGAAAACTGTTAGGGGTCCTGAGCAGCAAGTTTGAGAGACACCGATCTAGGAACTGATAGCTAGAATTTGAGTGCTATAAACCATACTTGCAGACTTTTAAAGTCTCTCCAGGAGGAGCCCAGATAGGAGACGCAGCTGGTCACTTCGGGGGGCAGGGGCAGGCTTCTATGTTATTAGGCCCCGCCCCATCCTGGCAAACTGCAGCGAATCGCGGGACAGCACTAAATGACACAGTTTTGTGTCATTTAGCCCGTCCCCAGCAGACGGAGCCACGATTCCCGGCAATTATCTTCTTATCCTGCACACTTCACTAGGAAGTGAGTGAGTGAGAATGTTGGCAGGGCCGAAACTAGGATTTTTATCACCCGGGGCAAGGACATAATTTGGTGTGCCCCCCCCCACCCAAAAAAAAATACAACATATAGGATGAAAAGGGTATGTGGTTTTGTGACACAGTAATGACCCTTATAACACATTATGCCATTCATTAATGACTCTTATGCCACAGTAATGCCACATATACATTATGCCACAGTAGGGACCCCTTTACATTATGCCACAGTAAGGCCCCTTACACATTATGCCACAGTAAGGAGCCCTTTACATTATTCCACAGTAAGGCCCCTTACACATTATGCCATAGTAAGGCCTCTTTTACATTATGCCACAGTAAGGCCTCTTACACATTATGCCATAGTAAGGCTCCTTACACATTATGCCATAGTAAGGCTCCTTACACATTAAGCCACAGTAATGCCCCATCTCCCTTCTCTTACCTGCCAGAGCCGTGCTGTGGGTGAGCTCGGGGTGGCATGGACGGTCAGTACTGCCGTCATTGTAATGTGGCACCGCTCAAGAACCAATTGGAGCTCACGGACCAGTAGCTTCTGCTGATTGGCTGGCGGTTTGCGAGCACTGATTGGCTTGCGACCGGCACCACATTAGACTGACTGTGTCTCTGTGCCTCTCAAGGCCGGGATGCGGCTCCAAACCCGGCTCCCACCCCGCAGTGTTAGCGGCAGCCGGAGGCTGGAGCTCACTCTTGAGCTCCGGCTTCCGGCTCCACTCCCCCCAAGGGCTCTATGGGAGAGACGTCATGACGTCACGTCATGACGTCTCTCCTATAGTAACTTCAGAGGACTCAGAGGACTCAGAGCAGCTAGGCGGACAGGAGCCACGCAGGAGTGGGGCTTAAGGTAAGTATTGTTTTTTGGGGTTTTTTGTGTAAGCAGAAGGGCATTACTACTGGGGGCATTATTACTGGGGTCAATACACACGGGGGAATTCCTACTGGGGGCCGGATTCACAATGGGGCGGGTGGAGCTGCAGCTCCAGGCCCTCCCATGAAAATAGGCCCACAAGGAAGATACGATGGAGACAAGAAAAAAATGTTTTCCTGTCCCAAACAGCGGTCTTCTGAGGTCTTGCCCATTCAACCCATAGCCCAAACAACCACCTCTGTCTTCTACCCCTGCCCACCCAGAAGCACCTCCCAGTCCTCCGTGTCCTGGCCGCCAGGCATTCAAAGAGCGGTGCAGTGGAAGGCTTTGCTTCACAAGCCCTCCCCGCATCGCGTACTTGCCTCAGCCTCTTCTCTATGCTATGTGACGGCACGCAGTGCGACGTCATATAGGTGCCACGGGGCTCTACGTTGCCGCCATTGACCCAATGGTGGACTGAGAAGGCAGTGCTGCTGACTGAATCTTCCTGACTTCAGTAGCGCTACTGCTGGCAGCATGTGTCAGTAGTGAGACCTTCCTGTCAGTATAAGCCCGCAGGAGGAGCCGATGCCGAGGAACAGAGAACAGGGTAAGTGATCTACGAGGGGTGGAAAGAGCAGAACACTGAAAAAGGGGGAGGTGAGGAGCACTGTAATGGACACAAAAGGGGACATAATTATGGACACAGAGGGGGGCACATGATTATTGACAGTTGGGGACACAATAATGGACACGGGGGGGCATAATATTGGACCCAGAGGGGGAGACATAATAATGGACACAGGGGGCATAATAATGGACACAGAGGAGGAAGGGACATAATAATGGACACGGGGGGCATATAATAATGGACACAGAGCGGGGGGACGCATAATAATGGACACAGAGGGGGGGGACGCATAATAATGGACACAGAGGGGGGACATAATAATGGACACAGAGGGGGGACACATAATAATGGACACAGAGGGGGGACACATAATAATGGACACAGAGGGAGGACATAATAATGGACACAGACGGGGGACACATAATAATGGACACAGACGGGGGACACATAATAATGGACACAGACGGGGGACACATAATAATGGACACAGACGGGGGACATATAATAATGGACACAGGCGGGGGACACATAATAATGGACACAGAAAGGGACACATAATAATGGACACAAAGGGGGGGTAGCACAATATGGAACATACAGATGAGGGGGTATCACACAACACAGAACATACAGATGAGGGAGTATCACACAACACAGAACATACAGATGAGGGAGTATCACACCACACAGAACATACAGATGAGGGAGTATCACACCACACAGAACATACAGATGAGGGAGTATCACACCACACAGAACATACAGATGAGGGAGTATCACACAACACAGAACATACAGATGAGGGAGTATCACACAACACAGAACATACAGATGAGGGAGTATCACACAACACAGAACATACAGATGAGGGAGTATCACACCACACAGAACATACAGATGAGGGAGTATCACACCACACAGAACATACAGATGAGGGAGTATCAGACAACACAGAACATACAGATGAGGGAGTATCAGACAACACAGAACATACAGATGAGGGAGTATCACACCACACAGAACATACAGATGAGGGAGTATCACACCACACAGAACATACAGATGAGGGAGTATCACACAACACAGAACATACAGATGAGGGAGTATCACACCACACAGAACATACAGATGAGGGAGTATCACACAACACAGAACATACAGATGAGGGAGTATCACACAACACAGAACATACAGATGAGGGAGTATCACACCACACAGAACATACAGATGAGGGAGTATAACACCACACAGAACATACAGATGAGGGAGTACCACACAATACAGAACATACAGATCTGAGGGCCTGATTCAGATCCGCTCGCGAGCGCTGAGAGCTCGCAAGCGGGTTGGTGGTGCCCTAGTGCGCATGCGCACGACGGAGGCTGCTCCGTCGTGCGCATGCGCGAGACCCGGCTAGCGATGGGGAAGCAGTCGCTCGGGGTCTCGCACCAAAGGGGGCGTGCTGTCGATGTTGATTGACAGCATGCCCCCTTGGGTGGGCGTGCCGGGGGCATGGCTGCCAGACGGAGACGTTCCCATGGGAACGCCTACCATCTGGGTCCGGCCCCACTGACATCACTAGTGATGTCAGTGGGAGTGATTTTGGCTCTAATAGAGCCAAAATCACTCCAGGGCTTGTGGTCACCGAGACCCTACCGCAGGGTCTCGTCGCAAGCCCGATGGTCACGATTGTCTTGACCATCGCGACCATCTTTTTGGCCGCTCGCATATGCTGTGGATGGTCACCCACAGCTATGCGAGCGGCCAGGAGGCCGCTCCAAGTTTAGGTAGGAGGGCCCTGATTCAGAGCAAGCGCTCTGGTCAGAGGGTCCGGCTCTGAATCAGGCCTTGTGTCCGTTATGTGGTTGGGGCATGATGGTGAGTGAGGGTTATATCAGTGTGTCAGTTACAGGGTCAGGGAGTGGTGGTGACAGTAATTACAGATGGTCAGATATGGGATTGGTGAGTGATAGTGAATGACGGGTATTTCAGTGTTTGAGGGATTGTAGTGGGTAAGAGATTCTGTATACAGCATTAATTGATGGGTGACAGGTATTTCAGGGTGGGGGGTAAGGTAGTGTAGTACAGGCAGCAACCTGCACAGAGCTGACCACTATCGGCCTACCAAAATATGTGTGGCTGGGGGTTTGGTGGCAAATATATATGCATGTGAGAGATGGTTGAAGGTTGGCGCTAGCTATGCCCATCATGGTGCTAGCCACACCCTCTGTACAGACCACTCCCCACAGCACTGGTCATAACACATAACTAGTCACACCCCTGCAGCAGCATACAATAGGCCCTTGATACATTTCAGCTCCAGGCCCATGTGGACCTTAATCTGGCACTGCAGAGGGCACTCATACTGGGGGCAGTACACAGGGGGCATTACACAGAGGGCACCACTACTAAGGGCATTACACAGGGGGGCACTACACAGGGGGGCTTTACTACTGGGGGCACTACTACTGGGGGCACTACTACTGGGGGGCATTAATACTGGGGGTATTACTACTGAGGGCATTACACATGGGGGCACTACACAGGGGGCTTTACTACTGGGGGCGCTACTACTGGGGGGCATTAATACTGGGGGCATTACTACTGAGGGCATTACACAGGAGGCACTACTACTACTGGGGGCATTACTATTGAGGACATTACTATGGGGGCATTACTACAAGGGGCACCACTCCTGGGGGCACTGAATAAGGGGCACTACCACTACTGTGGGCTCTGCATAAAGGGCACCACTACTGGAGGCACTGCATAAGGGGCACTGCATAAGGGGCACCACTATTGGGGGCATTGCATAAGGGGCACCACTATTGGGAGCACTGAATAAGGGGCACTATCACTGTGGGCACTGCATAAGGGACACTACCAATACTGGGGGCACTGCATAAGGGGCACTACTACTGGGGGCACTACTACTGAGGGGGCTGTATAAGGGGCGCTACCACTACTGAGGCCACTGCAAAAGGGGCACTACCACTACTGTGGGCACTGCATAAGGGGCGCCACTACTGTGGGCACTGCATAAGGGGCACCACTACTGGGGGCACTGCATCAGGGGCACCACTACAATGGGCATTGCATTTGCATAAGGGGCACTACTGCTGTTGGCATTGTATAAGGGGCACTACTACTATGGGCATTGTGTATAAGGGGCACAAATGTGGGCATTGTGTAAAAAGGGCACTGCTGTGTGTCATACATGAATAAGGGACACTACTATGTGGTGTAATGTGAATCAAGATTGTGCTACTGTGTGGTGTAATTTGAATTGGAAATACTATTATGTGACCATGCCCCCTTTGAGGCCACACCCCTTTCTTTTGTGACCACACTCCTTTTTACAAGAGGGAGGGTGAGTTCCTCCACTTCTCTAGGACCACTTTAAGCACTGCTGGGAACGTTGGCCTCTGAAGAGATCAGAGGTGTCTTTAGTCTCTGATTGCTTCAGAGATCATCGTTCCAAGTTGCACCAGCAGCTTGGCCGGCCGTGCTACAGAGGGTGCAGAGGGATGCTTGCTGGGCTTGCGGGCCCCCTAAGTCGCCGGGACCCCTAGCAAGCGCATCCACTGTACCCTCTATAGTTACGCCACTGGCTGGGACACAGATAATGGGCCTGATTTTGAATAACAGGCAGCTCAGTATTTGGCAGCACCTAGAGAAATTCAGCAAACCATGCATGGGCAGCAGTGAACATTCGCATCTTTGTGTATCTGAACATGAATTCAGTAGATAAAACATCTTCCTCATTTATTTCAATTAATTTGAATCCAAAAGTGAATTGTGGTATATTTGTTGGTTTCCCCTCTTACATTAATTTGTATTACCTTTGTTGAAAGCTCATTTCCTACATTAATATCTCATCCACATTTGCAATGGACTTTCACTCTTTTTCGTATTAGTATAAGTTACAGATGTAAAACATTAGACCCATACAGGGAGAAAGCCTGTTTCATCCATCAGGCAGCAGTAAGAGTAGATTTATTTGGCAATGTCTGATGTTTGTGTAGTAACTGAAGGCGGTAGGGGATGAGCATGTCTAATTAATAACAGTCCCTCACAATGGCATGGGCTGCAGGGGTCAGGGAGCCTGAACAGAGCCACCGCTGTGCTGTAACTGCTGAGCTGCAGCCTAAATACAATAAAACTAGACCACTTCACCCTCATTACACACTTTCTGGTATGTAAATAACAGCTTCATAAATATAGATACCTGACAGATTTAGGGCACAATTTAAAGGAGCACTATTAATAATAACGTTTTATCATTTCAATTAATGTAAACATACAATTTTTATTTTTGCACTATTTAGATTGAAATTTCTGAGTGGATCTGTTGGAACTAAATGACCTGTTTTTTTCTTATAATGATATTTGTTCTGTAAAAGTTTCAGTGTGCACCAACACCCATCTCGCTGGGTGGCAAGGTCAGTAACAATCGTGAAGACTTGGCCAGTAATGGTGTGTTGATGCACATTGTAGCTAAAATGGCTAGTTAGTGAGTGTCTCAACACAATGACTCAAATCATTTTAGATGTTCGAATAGTTTGAGTCACTCAAAGTTTGGTGTGTTGAGACAGCCACCTCTCTAATCTCTGTCAGTCTAGGGATAGCCATCGGTCATCGATGTTTTCAAAACATCGATGGTGTTTGGTCGATGTCAACTAGTTTTGCCATCGATGGATGACCAGGAGCCGATTTATTTATTTTTCTCTTTACAGGATGGAGCTGAGACCTGCCCCCATTTTTGATTGGCCCGCGGCCCGGCATCCCCCAGCAGTGGTGGCAATTAAGGGGATGCAAACCATAGTTGGTTCACCACAGATGGTTTGTGTGCCATCGATAGTTACCATTGATGGGACCATCAATGATTACCATCGATTGACACCCCAACGATGGCCATCCCTAAGTCAGTCTCACTCACTGTGCATAGCCACACTGTGATTGGGCGGCAGACATATCTGTCCATCGGCAGGTGTTGTACACACAGCGGCAGCCATGGGGACGGGGGTGGGACACGCCCCTGACCTGCCCCCCCGGCCACCAGGACCCGCTGCAGCATGCAGATGATGGTTGCTCAGTGTGTATGAACGACCATCTTCTGCAGATCACTCAATCTGCAGATATATTGCTTAGGTGTGTACCCACCTTGAGTCACACCCATAAATGTAAATAAAGGGGGCATGGCCACGGCAGCATTGACGTAGGACACTGGTTCCCTAGGCTCTCCAGCCATTTATCCTTACCCCACATCCTAGGGTCCGGGGCCGGGTGACTGAGCGGTGGCTGGGCTGTGTGATCCTGAGGGGAACCAAGAGGTAGCGGCTGGCACCGATTCCGGAACCCGCAGTACACAGAAGCAGCCATTACAGGCGTGCAGCCTTCCGGCACCTTGCATCATGTGACCCTGCCAGAGCTCTTCGGAGGCTGCTGTTGGTCCTGACTGTCTGGGAGCGGTGTGGAGTCTGCTGTCCGTCTGCTGGTGCTCTACAGTGTGCAGATTGCAGCTGCCTGTAATTCTGAGTGGGTCTGTTGCATTTATAAGCCCACATTGTGTTGTGCCATGCATTTCCTTTTTTTTCTCCTCCCTGCAACTGGTTGCCCCGCACTACTCCCACATTCTCTATTGCTTCTGAGCCAGTTGGTCTCAAGCTACAGTACATCCCATCTCTCAACTGCCAGTTTGCCAGATGGGATGTACTGTAGCTCCTCTACACCACAGCCACCTCTAGGAGGTAATGCCCCTGATCCACCACTGCCTACATCAGGGGTCAGGGAACTTTTTTACCTTTTACCCCAAAATTTATTTAGAGAACTCCAGCCTCCGGCTGACGTGGCGCTGCAGAGAAGGAGCCGGGCGCCCGCCGGTAATAACTTCTCAGCAGGCGTCCGGCTTACAGCCTCCTTGCGGCACAGCCGGGCATGCATATGAATCATTCTATATTATATTATAGAATGATTCATATGCATGCCCGGCTGTCCGTCCATTACCCCCAGGAATTTAATTTTTACCCCATGTGGGGCAATTTACCCCTGTTCCCCAACCACTGACCTACATCGTCTGTCCCTGCACACCCGCCTGACTTACCTGAAGTCCCTGGGGTAATGCTACAACAGGCATTGAAAACTGTGACGGGCTGAGAAGCTAAATTATCTGAGAAGATTGGGAAAGTGCAATCTGAGAGATCTCTTTAAGGCAAGAACTTCAAAAACTCAGGGAGCGAGTGGGAGAGGCTGAAACTAGGATATCTAATTTGGAGGACTTGCACTGCAATTCTGAAGCATTCTTAGAAACCTGGCTGATTGATACCTATGGCCGCGATACATTTACATCTCAATTCCCCGGTGAGTGTGCACACTGTATTCCTATCCAGGCTCTTCTACCATGTACATTTATTGCTACGTTCCTGCATTACCAGGATAGGAACGCAGTACTCCGTTTGGTTCGTACTAAAGGTCAAATGGAAAGGAATGGAGTCCGGATATCTGCGTTTCCAGATTTCGCTGTGAATGTGCAAAAGGAGAGCGCTCAGTTCCTGCCAATTAAATGTTGCCTGCGAGAGTTGAATCTGGCCTACGATATGCTTTTCCCTTACAGGTTTCGGGTCGAGGTGGATGGGGCTACAAAATTCTTTGCTACACCACGTGAGGCTGCTGCCTGGCTGGACTTGCGTGCAACTGGGCATAGACAACTGGCTGCGGACTGATAATTTTGCCACTGGGTCTAATTATTTTTGTTTTCTCACATATGAAATGTAACTAGAATATATGTTGAAGTGTCTATAACCATGATACTGGTTGGTTTTTTTGCCTTAAATGCAGTATAAGTTCTATGTTAACATGATGGTATATTACTGTATAGTGTGTGCTCTATTGTTACAATTGTGACATTTGCTTTCGCTGTTATATATTATTGATGTTTATGTTGTTTGTGAAGCGGGGAAAGTATTCTGACACAACAGGTTAGCTGTCAGTATGCTACTTCTTAGTTGCTCGGCTCCTTATAACCAGAGTACCCCCCTGAATGTGTGGCTATTATTATCTATTGCCTCTCCTATATAGTAGGGTTTAGTTTAGTTTAGCTATAGTGGTCTGATAGGCCTGTAGCGTTTAATTTGAGGTTAGGGTATTAGGTATGCCAAAAGTTCAGGGTGGTATACAGGGAGGACGGGATATGGGTTATTTTTCTGATTCATGTTTTTGTTTTTTGTTGTTTTTTTCTAATGTGTTTTTTTTCTATCATTTTTTGTTTTTGCGAGATTGGCAGAGTACAGTGCAAACGTAGGCATGGAATATTCTACTACAGGTTTAATACATTGTGTATACCTAGGGATGATTGCTCTAGATGTGCTAATGTGGTTGCTATTATTTACCTTTTGTTATGATGACACTTTTTTACATGAAATGTTAGTGGGGTGAATGATAAGGTTAAGCATTCTTTAGTACTAAAGCACCTGAGACAATCTGACCCTGATATCGTGTGTTTAACTGAGACTCGTTTGGTGGGGAGTAAACTGCTTTCCTTTAAGAGGCCATGGGTGGGCTGGGCATATCATGCCTCTCATACGACAACTTCTAGGGGGAGTTTTCAGTGTTGATTAAAAAAAACTGTTCCCTTTGCCTTTACAGGCGAATACTGATCCAGGGGGTATGTAGTCCCCGAATGTAAGATAAATGTGACTCTTCTATTTATATTAGCGGTGTATATTCCTCCCCCGTTTTTTTCATACGAGGTGCTACGAAAGGCTGCAGGGTTTGTAGCGCATTCTCCTACTACTCCGGTAATTTGCAAAATTGGAGCTGGCACTGGCGCTCACCCTGCAATCTATGTGTAACTTAGTAAATCAGTTTAATAGGTTGCAGCTGCAACAAAAAATAATTGTGTACTGTTTGCAAAATATAAAGTTTAGAGATCGGCTGCGCAATCCTATTTAGTACAATAACAATATTCTATTTGTAAGAAATCAAGTTCTCATTTGTAAAAAAAAATCTAATTCTCACTTATTGCCACAATTCCCCATCAATAAAATACATATAACAAATGTATACAATTCCAAGATATGGATACAATATCATTTAGTCATATTAAAAGTAACTAATCTTGTCAATCACATGCATGCATATTGAATAAAAATCATATAATAAAGTATACTAATGGCACAAATGTGTGCTGATCAATGGATATCGTTCCTATTATCATATGGTGCCTTTCAGTGTTTATCCTGGCCAGGGGTACGAGGCAGGGATGTCCCCTGTCTCCTGCTTTATTTGCACTAGCTATCGAGCCACTGGCCTGTCTTCTGCGTGAACATCCAGGAGTTGGAGGACCCAGGCTGGGGGCAGCATAGATAAAGTGGCTCTAGATACTTATGACATCCTACTTTTTTTGTCAGATTATTCTACATCTATGCCTATAGTCATTCAATTAATGTCCCAACTTTCTTCTTTTTCTGGCCTCACTACGAACTGGGAGAAGTCCCATATCCTTCCTCTTTGTGAGTCCTGTCCTGATTCCCCATTGATTTCCCTCACCCTTCGTTTGGTGGATAAATTAAAATACTTAGGGATTTGGATTAGTAACTCCTCATTGGATTACGTTGCTTTGAATGTCCAACCACAGCTGATACATTTAAAGGCCAAAACCCGCTCATGGAGCAAATTGCCTCTCACTCTACCTGACAATTCGGGAGCCTCCTGCAGGTCCCGAGAGGGTAGGCAAGAATGCTGTGTAATTGTGCCCCCTTCCCCTCCTTTTCTGTGTTATTATGTCCCTCCTTCTCACCATCTGCACTTATTTGATCCCCTCTTCTTCTCATCTGTTATTGTGTTCCCCCGCCTCCCCATCTGTGTTATTCTGTTCCCTCTCCTCCCCATCTGTGCTATTGTGCTCCCCATCCTCCCCATCTGTGCTATTGTGCTCCCCCTCCTCATCATCTGTGTTATTGTGCCCCTCTCCTCCTCATCTGTGTTATTGTGCCCCCCCTCCTCCTCATCATCTGTGTTATTGTGCCCGCCCTCCTCCTCCTCCTCATCTGTGTTATTGTGCCCCCCCTCCTCCTCCTACTCATCTGTGTTATTGTGCCCCCCCTCCTCCTCCTCATCTGGGTTATTGTGCTCCCCCTTCTCCCCATCGGTGTTATTGTGTTCCCCCTCATCCTCATCTGTGTTATTGTGCTCCCCCTCCTCATCTGTGTTATTGTGTCCCTCCTTCTCCCCATCTGCGGTTATTTTGATCCCCTCTTCTTCTAATCTGTTATTGTGTTCCCCCGCCTCCCCATCTGTGCTATTGTGCTCCCCCTACTCCCCATCTGTGTTATTGTGCTCCCCCTCCTCATCATCTGTGTTATTGTGCCCCCCACCTCCTCATCTGTGTTATTGTGCCCCTCCTCCTCCTCATCTGTGTTATTGTGCCCCCCCTCCTCCTCCTCATCTGTGTTATTGTGCCCCCCTCCTCCTCATCTGTGTTATTGTGCCCCTCCTCCTCATCTGTATTATTGTGTTCCCCCTCCTCCTCATCTGTGTTATTGTGCTCCCCCGCATCCCCATCTGTATTATTGTGCCCCCCCTCCTCATCTGTGTTATTGTGCCCCCCCTCCTCCTCCTCATCTGTGTTATTGTGTTCCCCCTCCTCCTCATCTGTGTTATTGTGCTCCCCCTCCTCCTCCCCATCTGTGTTATTGTGTTCCCGTTATTGTGTTCCCCCTCCTCCTCATCTGTGTTATTGTGCCCCCCTTCTCCTCATCTGTGTTATTGTGTTCCCCCTCCTCATCTGTGTTATTGTGTCCCTCCTTCTCCCCATCTGTGGTTATTTTGATCCCCTCTTCTTCTAATCTGTTGTGTTCCCCCTCCTCCCCATCTGTGTTATTGTGCTCCCCCTCCTCATCTGTGTTATTGTGCTCCCCCCTCATCCCCATCTGTGTTGTTGTGCTCCCCCCTCCTCCTCATCTGTGTTGTTGTGCTCTCCCCTCCTCCCCATCTGTGTTATTGTGCTCCCCCTCCCGATTTGTGTTATTGTGCTCCCCCCGCATCCCCATCTGTGTTATTGTGCCCCCCCTCCTCCTCCTCATCTGTTAGTGTCCCTCCTGCTCCCCATCTGCGGTTATTTTGATCCCCTCTTCTCATCTGTTATTGTGCTCCCCTGCCTCCCCTTCTGTGTAATTGTGCTCCCCCTCCTCCCCATCTGTGTTATTGTGCTCCCCCCGCATCCCCATCTGTGTTATTGTGCTCCCCCTCCTCATCTGTGTTATTGTGCCCCTCCTCCTCCTCCCCATCTGTGTTATTGTGCTCCCCCTCCTCATCTGTGTTATTGTGCCCCCCTCCTCTTCCTCATCTGTGTTATTGTGCTCCCCCGCATCCCCATCTGTTATTGTGCTCCCCCGCCTCCCCATCTGTGTAATTGTGCCCCCCCTCCTCCTCCTCATCTGTGTTATTGTGCTCCCCCTCCTCCTCCTCTGTGTTATTGTGTTCCCCCTCCTCCCCATCTGTGTTTTTGTGCCCCCCTCCTCCTCATCTGTTAGTGTCCCTCCTCCCAATCTGCAGTTATTTTGATCCCCTCTTCTTCTCATCTGTTATTGTTCTCCCCCGCCTCCCCATCTATGTAATTGTGCTCCCCCCTCCTCCTCCCCATCTGTGTTATTGCGCTCCCTCCTCCTCCCCATCTGTGTAATTGTGCTCCCCCCTCCTCACCATATGTGTTATTGTGCTCCCCCTCCTCCCCATCTGTGTTATTGTGCCCATCCTCCTCCTCATCTGTGTTATTGTGCTCCCCCCTCCTAACCATCTGTGTTATTGTGCTCCCCCTCCTCATCTGTGTTATTGTGCTTCACCCTCCTCGCCATCTATGTTATTGTGCTCCCCCCTCCTCATCTGTGTTATTGTGCTCCCCCCTCCTCCTCATCTGGGTTATTGTGCTCCCCCTTCTCCCCATCGGTGTTATTGTGTTCCCCCTCATCCTCATCTGTGTTATTGTGCTCCCCCTCCTCATCTGTGTTATTGTGTCCCTCCTTCTCCCCATCTGCGGTTATTTTGATCCCCTCTTCTTCTAATCTGTTATTGTGTTCCCCCGCCTCCCCATCTGTGCTATTGTGCTCCCCCTACTCCCCATCTGTGCTATTGTGCTCCCCCTCCTCATCATCTGTGTTATTGTGCCCCCCACCTCCTCATCTGTGTTATTGTGCCCCTCCTCCTCCTCATCTGTGTTATTGTGCCCCCCCTCCTCCTCCTCATCTGTGTTATTGTGCCCCCCTCCTCCTCATCTGTGTTATTGTGCCCCTCCTCCTCATCTGTATTATTGTGTTCCCCCTCCTCCTCATCTGTGTTATTGTGCTCCCCCGCATCCCCATCTGTATTATTGTGCCCCCCCTCCTCATCTGTGTTATTGTGCCCCCCCTCCTCCTCCTCATCTGTGTTATTGTGTTCCCCCTCCTCCTCATCTGTGTTATTGTGCTCCCCCTCCTCCTCCCCATCTGTGTTATTGTGTTCCCGTTATTGTGTTCCCCCTCCTCCTCATCTGTGTTATTGTGCCCCCCTTCTCCTCATCTGTGTTATTGTGTTCCCCCTCCTCATCTGTGTTATTGTGTCCCTCCTTCTCCCCATCTGTGGTTATTTTGATCCCCTCTTCTTCTAATCTGTTGTGTTCCCCCTCCTCCCCATCTGTGTTATTGTGCTCCCCCTCCTCATCTGTGTTATTGTGCTCCCCCCTCATCCCCATCTGTGTTGTTGTGCTCCCCCCTCCTCCTCATCTGTGTTGTTGTGCTCTCCCCTCCTCCCCATCTGTGTTATTGTGCTCCCCCTCCCGATTTGTGTTATTGTGCTCCCCCCGCATCCCCATCTGTGTTATTGTGCCCCCCCTCCTCCTCCTCATCTGTTAGTGTCCCTCCTGCTCCCCATCTGCGGTTATTTTGATCCCCTCTTCTCATCTGTTATTGTGCTCCCCTGCCTCCCCTTCTGTGTAATTGTGCTCCCCCTCCTCCCCATCTGTGTTATTGTGCTCCCCCTCCCCATCTGTGTTATTGTGCTCCCCCTCCTCATCTGTGTTATTGTGCCCCTCCTCCTCCTCCCCATCTGTGTTATTGTGCTCCCCCTCCTCATCTGTGTTATTGTGCCCCCCTCCTCTTCCTCATCTGTGTTATTGTGCTCCCCCGCATCCCCATCTGTTATTGTGCTCCCCCGCCTCCCCATCTGTGTAATTGTGCCCCCCCTCCTCCTCCTCATCTGTGTTATTGTGCTCCCCCTCCTCCTCCTCTGTGTTATTGTGTTCCCCCTCCTCCCCATCTGTGTTTTTGTGCCCCCCTCCTCCTCATCTGTTAGTGTCCCTCCTCCCAATCTGCAGTTATTTTGATCCCCTCTTCTTCTCATCTGTTATTGTTCTCCCCCGCCTCCCCATCTGTGTAATTGTGCTCCCCCCTCCTCCTCCCCATCTGTGTTATTGCGCTCCCTCCTCCTCCCCATCTGTGTAATTGTGCTCCCCCCTCCTCACCATATGTGTTATTGTGCTCCCCCTCCTCCCCATCTGTGTTATTGTGCCCATCCTCCTCCTCATCTGTGTTATTGTGCTCCCCCCTCCTAACCATCTGTGTTATTGTGCTCCCCCTCCTCATCTGTGTTATTGTGCTTCACCCTCCTCGCCATCTATGTTATTGTGCTCCCCCCTCCTCATCTGTGTTATTGTGCTCCCCCCTCCTCACCATCTGTGTTATTGTGCTCCCCCTCCCCATCTGTGTTATTGTGCTCCCCCTCCTCCCCATCTGTGTTATTGTGCTCCCCCTCCTCCTCCTCCTCATCTGTGTTATTGTGTTCCCCCTCCTCCACATCTGTGTTATTGTGTTCCCCCTCCTCCCCATCTGTGTTATTGTGCTCCCCCCTCCTCCCCATCTGTGTTATTGTGTTCCCCCTCCTCCTCCTCCTCATCTGTGTTATTGTGTTCCCCCTCCTCCTCCTCATCTGTTATTGTGTCCCCCCTCTGCTCCCAATCTGTTATTGTGCTCCCCCTCCTACACATCTATCCATTATTATACTCTCTCCCCCCTCCTACACTCTCCGTAGGTCTGATCACAGTCTCTGATCACAAACAATCAGACGGCGTTCAGGAAACGGTGCAACGTCATGTCCGCGGGTGGCCCCCCCCAGCCCGACGCCCCTGGTGAGTGCCATCCTAGCCAAGGGGTAGATACGCCCCTGCCTCAGCTATTGCCTCATGAGATCTGTTGCAGTAACTGTACAGAGCATGTGGCTGTGCCCGTTGCAGTCAAGCATTTACTTTCATTATTTAAATTACAGTACACTAAAACAAAAATTACAGTCTGACTGGTTACTGGTTATAATGCCACTGTTACCTGTGCCACAGTTTCCATACATTCCCCTATTAGATCTTAGATACACAATAGGGCTTTTTTTTCCTTCACACAACATTTTACTGTTGCTATGATCTGTCCTAGTGTATGTTGCCATATAGGTAATTGTATAATAAATATATAATTTAGTTGGTAATATTAGGAATAAAGGAGAAATGATTTAAATTAAAATATCATTCATGAGTAAGTGAATTGTAACCATAGCATATCAACGACATTGTTCACAGACAGATACGCTGTGCGCACCCGGTGATGCAGTTTAGATATATTGCTCGTTCAGTGGAACGATATACAGTACCTAGTAGTGTGTACTCAGCTTAAATGAAATAGTTTTCATTATACTAGTTAAATATTAAAAATAATTAAGCTAGCTAGCTTTGTATATGTGTTGTAAGGCTGAGTCATTGTGTGTCTTGTCTTTGCATAGACTAGGTATTGTGATTAAGAACTCAAATCAGAATACTGTAGGTACTGTATTGTATGTTAATCAAAATTGGTTACATTGGGAGCCAGACAATAGATCCATTTATTGTCAACAAGGTTACTTTAGTCAAATCACCCAGATTGTGGAGGCACAAATATGCATCTGCCTAGGCCACATTACATTTTAAAATACAAATAGGTTAAAAAGGTCTATTACCATAGAGTCTTGGCCTAAATTAGAATTCAATGTAACAATGGATATAGTAAACAAAGGGAATAAATACTAAGTGGATATTTTGAAGCATACCATGAGAAAAATTTAGATAAGATTAGGGGTATAAATCTAGATAAGGAAGCAAAAATATAATTAGTATATGTATCATTACTGGGCATTCTATATTCTGTTGATTTATCTTAATCTGTAAATAAAATTATCTAATGCTGGATACACCCTGACAGATATATTAACCGATCAATTTATCGGCCAATATATCTGCTGCACCTCGGCTAGTGTGTACACACGATATGTCTGTGAACGGCGTAGTTCACAGACATATCGCATTGGCTGTGCTGCACAGCCGATGGACAGATATATGTCTACAGACATATCTGTCCATCAGCAGCTGTATACGGGCGATCTGCAGACCGTCCGCACACACACAGCGGCAGCCGCGGGAAGGGGGACGGGACACGCCCCCGACCCGCCGCCCGGCTGCCGGGACCCGCTGCAGCATGCAGATGATGGTGGTTCAGTGTGTAAGAACGAAAGTGGTTAAGTGTGTATGAACGACCATCATCTGCAGATATATCGCTTAGGTGTGTACCCCCAATTAGAGTGGATACTTTCACGTCTCTGCACTTACTATTGGAATCACTAGACCTATGTATATACATATATAGAGCTATAACAAAGTCTGCAAATATTATATAAGGCTTTGCAAGGTTGGACAACAGACTTTTATTCATAAGATATAACATTTTACATTTTAAAAGTTTAATGAGCCAGGAAAATACATCCCTGCATGAAGTGGATCTACCACTTGCATAGATATATTACCTGGACAGTAGATATTTGCTTCAATAAGATATTCCTATATCCACATAGTCAATTAGCCAGGATTATCTCTGTAAAGTGTATTTATTCTTTGCCTGGGTATATATCAGAGATGCCGACATTCTGTCCGCCCCTTCCAGGAGGGGGCAGCCACCTTGGCAAAATTGGGGGGCGTGGCTGGCGGCGGGGGGCATGGCCACCTGGATGTCTCATTTTGGCCCCGCCTCCGCTACACAATGCTGATAATCCTGGCATTGTGATGCAGGGGGCGGGGCCAAAATGACACGATTCGACGTGAATCGCATCACAGGTCCCCCCACTGCCAGGGATTCTCATGTAGTTGCGGGGGAGGGGCAGGAGGGGTCGGCAGCTGCCAGGAGACTTGTCTGCCTTTCCGGGAGGCCGGGAGTGGCACCCGATTTTCGGGAGATTCACGACCAAATCAGGAGGGTAGGCAAGTATGGTATATATCTTGGATGGTAAAGATATTTCCCCTTAAAATAAATGAGCCAATCACATGCAGATGACATTTTGAAAGGAATGTCTAAAGCTAAGTACTGTATATACTGTCAGATTTTTTTGCTCTGGCTGACAAACAGGGCGATTGTTCTGCAAATCGAAAGCCCCAATATCTGTGCTATACAATATACAATTTTTTTTATTAGAAGTTTACAATTTTCACCCTCACCACACTGATTTTGCATATGTCCGCCCACAAGTAGGACATCGTAGTCACAGAAAATCATAGGAAATCTGGACATATAATCGAAATGCGTTTGTGGATTTTTTTTACTGTTTTATCAACAAAAACGCTGAAACGCTCATGCCTACACACTATAATAAATCAGGCCGATCACCCAATTATTAGCAAAATCGGCCTAATGATTGTATAGTGTGTACCTAGCTTAACACATAACTCCGAACTTTCTTAATAGCAATATCGGGACCCCCACATGCCGAAAAGTGGGTGTGTCCTTGTGGTAAAGGGGCCTAGCCTTGCAGCACGCCGTCATTTTAATCACTCCCGGAGATGCCGGGCTGCCCCTTGGCTCTCCCCACGCAGTGACGAGACGCCGTGCGTATGTGCACAGCATCTATTTACCAACTGCTCTGACAACAGAGCAGCAAAATATGAAAGTGCTTTACCCCAAGTTCTCCCCACCGCTGGAGACTGCGGCTCGCAGGCGGGACTGTTGGGAGGTATGCTTAACACTATGCAAAATGAAAAAGACTGTTCTTGAATGCCTGTAAAATAAAGCATACGTGGACTAAAGAGGTAAATGCAGTAAAACTGCCGAAAATGCTGTTTTTCATTCCGGTGCTTCGTCCTGGTGGGGAACGCCACCCCGTGTTAAACCCGGAAGTCCCTCTGTCTGGGGGCATCGCAAAGGACAGCTCTTATTGGGAGAGCTGTCCCTTGCGATATTCTAGGTACATACCGCGGTAATCAACCGCGGTATGTACCCGAAGAGAGGCAGGATGTACCGTGTCGCGGATGCGATGCTTAGTACATCCCGCCTTACTTGACAATTTTAAATTTTTCATAAATTGTAATATGTGAGAAATAAACATACTTGCCTACTTTTGAAAAAGCATTTCAGGGAGATTGTGAAAGCAGCACCTATGAGCGCGGCGTGTAAGATCTGCTTGTTGATGAAAACACACTGATGATCCAATTTGAATGTATATATTAGGGATGTGCGCCGGACCATTTTTGCCGGATTTGGATTTGGTTCTAATTCGTCGTCCGGCTTTGGATTTGGATTTGGATTTGCCAAACTGCGGTGACTGGCTTTGGATTTGGATTTGGATTTGGATTTGGATTTTTTTACAAAAATTGACAAAAAAAGCTAAAATCACATAAATTGGTCTTTTTTTTCTTCCTAGAGTATTATTAACCTCAATAACATTAATTTCCAGTCAATTTAGACCATATCACAGCTTATAATATTGTTTTCAACATTATTGGCCAAAGGTTGCAGTGAGCTGACTGGTTACTAAGCGACAAAGCAGCGGCACAACGACACAGACACCACAGTATAAAGCACATCTATGACACATTGCCACACAGCAGTGGCAGAAATGAAAAGTAGTGCACCCACCCAGTGGGGTACGGCCAGCAGAGTCACAGTACTTGTTTACAAAGTGGGCTACGGCCCTAGGAGTCACAGTGCACAATCTTATTAGCATTACACCGCACATAGGGCCTGATTCACATTACACCATAAAGTAGTGTCTCTTATTTATGTTACGACACACAGTAGTGCCCCTTTTACACAATGCCCACAGTAGTGACCCTTTTACACAATGCCCACAGTAGCGGTGTCCCTTACACAATGTCCCCCAGCAGTGGTGCCCCCTATGCAGTCCCCTTAGTAGTACCGTCCACTATGCAGTGCCCCCAGTTGAATGCTCCCCAGTAGTATGCCCCCCATTAGCAGGCCCCCCCAGTAGTATGTCCCCCATTAGCAGGCCCCCCCAGTAGTATGCCCCCCATTAGCATGCCACCCAGTAGTATGCCCCCCCAGTAGTATGGCTCCCCCAGTAGTAGGCTGCCCCAGTAGCAGGCCCCCCCAGTAGTAGGCTGCTCCAGTAGTAGCCCCCCCTGTAGTATGGGCCCCCCCCTGTAGTATGGCCCCCCCTGTAGTAGGCCCCCCCAGTAGTATGGCCCCCCCCAGTAGCAGGCCCCTCAGTAGTATGGCCCCCCCAGTAGCAGACCCCCCCCAGTAGTATAGCCCCCCCCAGTAGCAGGCCCCTCTGTAGTATGGCCCCCCCAGTAGTATAGCCCTGCCCAGTAGCAGACCCCCCCCAGTAGTGCAGACCCCCCCAGTAGTATAGCCCCCCCCAGTAGCAGGCCCCTCTGTAGTATGGCCCCCCAATAGTGCAGATCCCCCCCAGTAGTATGGCCCCCCCAGTAGCAGACCCCCCCCAGTAGTATAGCCCCACCCAGTAGCAGGCCCCTCTGTGGTATGGCCCCCCCAGTAGTATTGCCTCCCCCAGTAGCAGACCCCCCCCAGTAGTGCAGACCCCCCCCCAGTAGTATAGCCCCCCCAGTAGCAGGCCCCTCTGTAGTATGGCCCCCCCAGTAGTATAGCCCCCCCCAGTAGCAGACCCCCCCAGTAGTGCAGACCCCCCCCCCCAGTAGCGCCCCCGGACCTTTGACAAGTAAAATAATAAAAAAAATAAAACTTACCTGTATCCACCGCTCCAGCGCCGTCCGCTCTGTCACACGCTGAGGAGGGAGCCGGAAGACGGAGCTCATGTGTGAGCTCCAGCCGGCTCCCTCCGTGCAGCAGCCAATGAGAGTCTGTGTGACTCTCATTGGCTGCTGTAACAAGCACACAGCTGCCGCTGGCGGCTGTGTGTCTGTGTCTGTGTAGGGCAGAGCGCTATCACTGCGCTCTGCCCTACACGCGAGGAGACCTGATGTCGGATTCTCTAGTGAGAATCCGACATCAGGCGGCCGCCGTTCGGCACCGAACGGGGATCCGAGTCAGGCGGTGAACACCCGAACAGGGTTCGGGTGGACTCGGATCCCCAATGTTCGGAGCGGTTCGGATTCCACAGAATCCGAACCGCTCATCTCTAGTATATATATCTGATTTATTTTATATCCAAGTATATAACGGCTACATAATGGGGGTAATGGGGGTAAAGTGCAATCAGGGAGATTACTAGACTCTTCAGGGAAATTGATACTCACTCAGGGAGAGTTGACAAGTATGGAAATATATATGTACAATACAATCTGTTCTTGTGTCGTCTTTGTTTAAAAAAAAAATCTTGCTTAGTGAGAAACCATATAAAACGTATATGATGTGATTAAAAACATGGTATAAAATAAAGTCCATTATTGTGATATACTATCTTTAACGGTTTAGGCAGTGTAAGCCAAGAAAGCACTTGGACGTCCGTGTTTTCATTGGCTTGCTTCACTAAAATTGTTACTTCTCGGCTCCCTTTTGTCTTACATTAATGTTTCATACACTTAAACCTTCCTCCACAAATGCTCTATAGAATAGTGAAAATTGCACTAAAATCTCATACCTTACAACTTTACATTTGCTAAAGAGGGACGCTGCACCCTTCGTTTACGTCAGTGTGGGAGGCGTGCCCAGCACTCTCCGAGATGCTGGGCAGCCCCAGGCTCTCCCTACACTAGTGAACAGATGCCGTGCTCCCCCTCCCCCCCACCGCGCGACACTGCAGCCCGTGGGTGGGACAGCGGGACAGTCCCAGTGAAATGGGACAGTGCCGCTGAATTTGGGACAGTTGGGAGGTATAAAATCTGTACATTGGTTCTCGAGATTAGCCCGAACAGACAGACGCCTACCAGGGACTTTATTTTACACTATGTATAGATAGGTATATAGCTGTGTAATTTTCTTTTGTTATGATATCAATTATATTAATTACTACAGTAAATGTTGTGGGCACAAATAATGCAAATGGGCTGCCAGGGGCTACCCGGAGGATGTGAATGGCCAAATATTCCCTGTAAAGCGCTGCGGAATATGTGTGCGCTATATAAATAACTGGTAATAAATAAAACCCGGGTGAAAAATTGAGAATCAGTGATTTCGCTCTATTTGGCTCAGCGTCCTGACATGGTGCAGTAGATACCTCTTTCTCGGTGCTATCACACTATTTTGTTTGAATTGAGGAAGTATTTATGAAAAATAAGCCATTAATCTGGCCAGTTGCTATTCTGTGCTCAGTGGCAAACGCAGGATTTCTCGAGGGGGGTTTCCAAATGCTTGATTTTAGAGAGTGTGGCCAGTCCATGAAGAGGGTAGAATTAGCACTTAACCAGCTTTAATTTGTGTCATACAAAGAGTATTGGGGGTCATAATTCCAGCATATACAGGACCAGTGATCACAGTAATCCATTATATGCGGCCATAGGGCCATCCTGCCTGAGTTTAATGTTTTTATTTTAGATGTGGGAACCATTCCAGAGTATTAGAGCAAGTCCGGGTTTAGGGGAGCAGCAGAATAACCTAACACTGCCCTGGACATATATGTACATATTGGGCTCTATAGCAGTGCATCACTAACAGCGAAAGTTTTCCAGATCTCCTAGTTGGTGCACGTGTTATTTATTACTGGCTAAAGATCCATGGGTGGTGCTAATTATTTCATTTATGATACTGAGAAGAACAAGCAGCGCTAGTAAAATTCTATTATATTACTATTTCTATTGTGGTCATGGTGTGGGCTGGGGAGGGGGGTTTCCAGGCAGACGGAAACCCCCCCTGCGTTTGCCTGTGGTGCTCGTGTCCATAATTGTCCCACATTTGTCTTCAATACAAATTAACTATTTTTTTGTTTGTTAAATGGAAATGAATAGCCTATTAATTTGAGTTTAGTCGAAAATAAATTGATGAGTAACGTCTTTTATTTAATTATTTAGTTTTAAAACCCAGATTGGGTAGACAGAAGGCCTGAAAAAAAATATACAATTTTTTAAAATATGATTATCTACGTTTCCTATGTAATGTCTCCTACTAGAGCGCAGTAAACATTCAAAGATGATTCAAGTAAGGGCAAGAAGCCCTATTAAAAAATGCCGCCTAGTAGATTACGCCATGCGTGACAGCGCATGCGCAAGTCTCACCCGGGGTGGGAGGGGCGTCGTGCCGTTGCTCTCGCGAGATGTAGACAGGTGTCTGGTTGCTAGGGCCGCCCGGCTAGCGGGCCTGTGTGTGACAGGGGGAGCCGGCTCCCGAGGCGGCCGCAGTGGGTACACCCCCCACCCAAACTCCTCCCCAGGGGAAAGCAGCCTGTCCTGCTGCGGTGACGTGTCCTTCACCTGGCGGAGGCGGCGGTGACAGCACCGGGCTTGACGAGCAAGGTACGTTCTCATATAGGAACCAGTTGGGGGGGCGGATGGTGCTTGGTAGCGGCCGCGGGATCCAGTCCCAGCTGCCAGATCCATGCGTGTATAACCGAGCGGGTCAACCTGAGTGATCTGTTATATATACAGTATCTCTGTACTGTGCCCCTGGTTCAGAGTCTATTTATATCAGGGTGTATGGTGTGTACTGTACTGCAGCTGTCAGGTGTGTTACAGCAGCCTCATTATTCTGCCAGTGCACGGCACTGCTGATATAGGCTGTGTTATGGCACAATATACCACAGTAATGGTATATGTGCTGTATTATGGCACAGTAATGGTATATGTGCTGTATTATGGGACACTAATGGTATATGTGCTGTATTATGGGACACTAATGGTATATGTGCTGTATTATGGGACACTAATGGTATATGTGCTGTATTATGGGACAGTAATGGTATATGTGCTGTATTATGGCACAGTACATGACTAATGGTGTTTGTGCTGTATTATGGCACAGTACATGACTGTAATGGTATATGTGCTGTATTATGGCACAGTACATGACTGTAATGGTATATGTGCTGTATTATGGCACAGTACATGACTGTAATGGTGTTTGTGCTGTATTATGGCACAGTACATTACTGTAATGGTGTTTGTGCGGAATGGGTATGAAATACTGCTGGCCGATTCCCGTCAGTGGCAGCCCGACAAGAGCAGAGTTTGAAGCAGCGGAAGCCCGACAGCGCTGGAAATCCCGATCGTGGATAGGTAAGTATCTACTAACCTAACCCCCCCCTAACCCTCCTTAGGGGTGCCTAACCCTAATCCCCCCCCTCTAAGTGCCTAACCCTAACCACCCCCTTCCCCGCTGCCTAACCCTAAGTCCCCCGGGGGGGTGCCTAACCCTAAGTTCCCCCCGGGAGCCCCAAACCTAACCCTATCTCCCACCCCCCCCCTCCCCCCCCCCCCCGTGGCTGTCCATGGCACAGTACATGACTGTAATGGTGTTTGTGCTGTATTATGGCACAGTACATGACTGTAATGGTGTTTGTGCTGTATTATGGCACAGTACATGACTGTAATGGTATATGTGCTGCATTATGGCACAGTACATGACAGTAATGGTATATGTGCTGTATTATGGCACAGTACATAACTGTAATGGTATATGTGCTGTATTATGGCACAGTACATGACTGTAATGGTATATGTGCTGTATTCCCACCACAGCCGTATTCCCACCACAGCCCTACCTGTGCAGAGTTTGTATATTCTCCCTGTGCTTGCCTGGGTTTCCTTCGGGTACTTCGGTTTCCTCCCACCCTCCAAAAATATACTGGTAGGTTAATTGGCTCCCAACACAAATTAACCCTAGTGTGTATGTGTGTGTGTGAGCATGTGATAGGGAATATAGAGTGTAAGCTCCACTGGGGCAGGGACTGATGTGAATATGGCAAATATTCTCTGTAAAGCGCTGCGGAATATGTGTGCGTTATATAAATAACTGGTGATAAATAAATAATATTATGGCACAGTACATTACAGTAATGGCATATGTACTGTATTATGGCACAGTACATGACAGTAATGGTATATGTGCTGTATTATGGCACAGTACATGACAGTAATGGTATATGTGCTGTATTATGGCACAGTACATGACAGTAATGGTATATGTGCTGTATTATGGCACAGTAATGGTATATGTGCTGTATTATGGCACAGTACATGACAGTAATGGTATATGTGCTGTATTATGGTACAGTACATGACTAATGGTATAAATGCTGTATTATGGCACAGTACATGACAATAATGGTATATGTGCTGTATTATGGCACAGTACATGACTGTAATGGTGTTTGTGCTGTATTATGGCACAGTACATGACAGTAATGGTATATGTGCTGTATTATGGCACAGTACATGACAGTAATGGTATATGTGCTGTATTATGGCACAGTACATGACAGTAATGGTATAAATACTGTATTATGGCACAGTACACGACAATAATGGTATATGCTCTGTAGAATGGCACAGTACATGTCAGTAATGGTATATGGCATAAACACTGTAGCATAGCTCAGTATACAAGTTATGCTCTGTATTCTGACACTGTACACAATAGTTATAGTATATGTCCTGTATTATGGCACAGTACATTACAGTAATGGTATAAATGCAGTATTATGGCACAGTACACGACAATAATAGTATATGTGCTGTATATGGCACAGTTCACAGTAATGGCAAATGCACTGTAGCATGGCACAGTACATGACAGTAATGGTATATTTTCTGTATATATGATATTATTTTTGACACGTGTTGCTGTCCTCTTTAGACCAAACTGTATCGATGTATCATAAGTTATATCTGAATCTCATTTAACATCTCATATGGGGAATTCTGTCTTAAGGCCCCCATACACGATATCAGGGCCATACACAGTGTGATATACTGTAGCGGGCAAATCGCACCGATCAGTCGGATCGCCTGCTTTATCGCCCCGTGTATGGGCACCTTTACCCTTCTTTATATACCGTAGTGTCGCTATAAATGTTTCAATACAGGAGGGCCCTATATCTTATACTCTTCCAGTAACCGGCTGTAAAAGTGTAATTGTTATAAATTGGTACCATTATATTTATATATTGATAATGTATCAATATTGATCACATTTAATTAATAACCAAATCAAAGATATTAACCCATATGTATTGTATTAATTCCCATGCACACGGTATGATGTATAATTAGTTATTTAGAATGCAATCACACTGCATCCACTTAATAATGTTAGTGGTACTCTGTTAAACTATTAGTGTTGTATTCACATATGAATGTCTATATTCCTCTTAATGTAGCAAGCGATTCCCACAAAGTACAAAGGTGGATTCACTGCATTAACTGCTGTGGAACCTCTCTTCATAACATTGGTCAAGGCTATCAGTGTGACGAATGGCAGCGGGCGGCTAGTTTTCCAGAACTAGATATAAGAATTTAAATTTATACAAAAAAAAGGTGAAGTTACTGTGTACCAGGGCCGTAACTAGAGTAGTGCGACCAGTGCCGTGGCACAGGGCACCGCAGGTCAGGGGACGCTGTTTGGACCTGCCAATTTTCCTGTTTATTATCATTCTCACTTGTAGCTTCCTCTTAATTTCTCCCCTATCTCTTCCCTGGCCCTTCCCCATGCGGCCATGCCCCTTTTTCGGGTGCGTTATGTCCCTATTTGAAATATAGGGGGGGGGGACAATGCTCTTTCTGGCACAGGGCACCAAAAAGTCTAGTTACGGCTCTGGTAATTATATATGCACTGTATTATAGCACAGTACGTGACAGGAAATATATATGCCCAATACATGGCAATGGTATATGTGCTGTATTATGGCACACTAATGATATATGCACTATGATACACCTAGTACATAGAATACATACTGTATATGTGGGGTAACATAGTCTATACTGTAAATTATCTAAATATTACAAGTCACATGAATGATGTCCTTATACAAATGGTCTGTGGGTCTTCAGGATATAGCTCAGTGATCGGGGTTACTGTGTTTAGAAGGCCGGCGCCAGCATCCCGAGGTAAATATTTAGGTAAGGGGAAGGGTTAGAGTTATTCACTAGGGGGAGGGTTAGGTTTAGGCTGCGAGGGGAGAGGGTTAGGGTTACGCAGTAGGGGGAGGATTAGGTTTAGGCTGCGAGGGGAGAGGGTTAGGGTTACGCAGTAGGGGGAGGGTTAGGTTTAGGCTGTGAGGGGAGAGGGTTAGGGTTAGGCAGTAGGGGGAGGATTAGGTTTAGGCTGCGAGGGGAGAGGGTTAGGGTTACGCAGTAGGGGGAGGATTAGGTTTAGGCTGTGAGGGGAGAGGGTTAGGGTTACGCAGTAGGGGGAGGATTAGGTTTAGGCTGCGAGGGGAGAGGGTTAGGGTTACGCAGTAGGGGGAGGATTAGGTTTAGGCTGCAAGGGGAGAGGGTTAGGGTTACGCAGTAGGGGGAGGATTAGGTTTAGGCTGCGAGGGGAGAGGGTTAGGGTTAGGCTGCAGGGAGGGTTGGGGTAGGGTTAGGGTACTTACCGTCAGGTGTAGGTATTTTAACTCCGTTGGGATGCCGGAGTCTGGATTCTCACTGCCGGCATCCTGTACCCAACCCAAATGCTTCTATACATGTCACAGAAACCTCATGGGAGTTCAAAAATCTGTACTAATTTACAGTAGGAGCTGTTATTTTTTTGTAATACACATATACCTAAGGATTAATGATGTGAGTACAGCAGCCTTCACTGTTTACACAGATATTATTTAGTTTATGTATATCGGCATCACTTGTGTATTGTAACACATCTGTCCTGTTATGTGATGCTATTGTCTATATGCATTAGCGGTCTAATTTACAGTATTTGTTGATATCTAATACAGCTGCCCTTCTACTTCATCTCCTCTATATATTCATATATGAACGTGTTGTAACTCAGGTGATTATATCTTTCCAGCAATGAATAACATAGACGCCGCGTGTCAGAATGCTCTCTGCAAGCTCACACAGGAAGCGCTGCTGTACTGTAACCAGCAATCTCATTTTCTTCTTGTCTGCCATAACTTTTCCCATCACATTTGTGATGACTGGCTATCCGTCACTTGTTATTTTCATACCCCGTTATATTACTCTACATCAGCTGAATTGTATAGCATGAGAAATATTTCATTCTGTTTTTTTTCTTACAATTTACAGTTCTATTTTGTGTTCTGTTGATCACGATGTGTTCTCCAGAGCTGCATGTATACAGTTATGTACCTCTTATCTGCACAGGTAGAGAACATGGGTAACGTTGTATCGTAACAAACGCTGTAATACGGTCGCCGTTATGGGTTGAATGTTGAAGCTTTACGTGTCCTCATCTTGTTTTACGTCTCCAAAATGGGAAGGTGAGCAATCCGAACTGTGGATGTGGAGTTATAAGCCTTATATAAGTATCAAATATAAGTACAGGCAGAAGATTTGTACAATTCTTGTGTATTAAAATTAATGTCATCTCTTCTGTAGGTGTCACAGATGGACTATAATTCCTCCAATAGACCGATTTCCAGCTCCGTCAAAGTAGTTAACAATAAAGCTACTTACATATCAGATATTTTTAGCTGAGCGATACCGCAGACATTCTTGTTATTGAAATATTGTTTGTATTTTACAGTCTTTCGTTATGCAATCCTACTAATGCTGGGCATACACTATACAATTATGTGTCAGATATCTGTCCAATCTGGGTGGTTGGAATGAAGCTCTGGTAATGTATGGGAGCAAATGACATTCAACCATTTGCTCACGAACAATGGAAAACAGACAAAAATGCTCGTACAGACAAATAGGTTAAATCAGACGAATTTAACCTATTTGAAAACCTGGTAATGTATGGGAGCAAATAACATTCAACCATATGTTCCCAAATACTTGAAAATGGTCAAAATCGATTGTTCATTCCAACCAGCCAGATTGGACAGATGTCTGACAGATAATTGTATAGTGTATGCCCAGCATAAGCTATATATGTATAATATATACAGTAAATGAATTCAATGTGAAATGACGCCTTCATACCATATTACACGTGCTTCCCTCTGGATAATCTCCTTATGTTTGTGCTTCCTTTCCAGACTGAGCATATCTTGCCTCCTCCCGGCTTCCTGGCACTTCAGCATATCCCCTGGGGGTTGCCCGCGTGCCCTAAATACCACTTTACGGCAACTGGTGGTAATTGGCGCCGTGACTGCCATCTTGTTGTTGCTGATCTACTCTTTACTCATGGTCAGGACCAAGTACAGTCGTTCCCAACGAGACCGGAAATATCACAGGTAGTAAACTGATTGATTAAACTGAAAAGGCCACAGACTGGGCCAAATGGTGAATGCACAGTTCTAATGACTCTGTGAACAAATACTGGTTTATCCACTATTTTGTAATAAATCACAGGGGTGACGTACACTTTCCTTTCTACTCCGAGTAGTCATTTTCTCATTTTGGTAGCGCCCATAGCAGTGTGTTTGTATTGGCTTCATATCCCATTCACACACTGCTTATTCTTATACCAGCATTTCTCTGTGTAATAATACAGGAGGGTGTTAGCACACCTACTCCCCAGGCAGTACTAGCAGCCAGGATTTTGGGCAGAGAGGTACAGGGTTCTGCGTTTACGGGACTGTTCTTTTACAATTAAGCGCATAATTAAGCCTGCCTCCATGTCATTATAATAAACTTGTAGTTTATTATAATCTACAGAGATGAGATTATAATAATCTACAAGTTTGTCATTTTGATAGACATACTCTGCTAAAGCTTAGACAAACTATTTTCACCCAGATATGTTGTATAGCTATACTGCACACAATACAGTATGAACGTTGCTAATTATGGAATTCTAGGTAGCTAGCATTGGTCCAATCACAAATGGATGACTACTTGGCGGATATCACTTGTATACGGCGCCCATGCTATGTATGTAAGGACCAGTGTGACTTATTTATAGTATTCCTGCTGGTGCACAGTTGGTGACTCTCCCTCATTTGTACTTGCCTGGTGTTTCAAATTGTTGCAGATTTTATGGTCACTTACTGATTGTTAGAATTATAAATACATTTCGGCTGTGAGAATAAATTTTTTTTTTTTTTTTTTTTTATTATTATTCGGTCAGACACTTTTGCCCTCCCAAAATGCTAATTTTGCTTTTAATTTCCAGTTTTCAGTCATTTCAACTTATTTCATTCAGGTCGTTGTAGAGGAGGGAGTGATGGTGGGGTCATACAGGTAATCAGGGGAGAGGTAATTGGGTTGTGGGTCAGGCAGTTTATTAGAGGAAAGAGATGTGAGGCAGGGTCAGGCAGATGGAGTAGATGGAATGGGGTCAGGCAGGTTATTGGAGGAGAGAGAAGGGGGTGTGTGGTCAGGCAGGTTATTGGAGGAGCGAGAAGGGGGGTGTGGGGTCAGGCAGGTTATTGGAGGAGAGAGAAGGGGGGTGTGGGGTCATGCAGGTTATTGGAGGAGAGAGAAGGGGGGTGTGGGGTCACAGGTCTTTGGAGTAAAGGTAAAGAGATGTGGGTCAGGCAGCTAATTGGAGGTAAGGGATTTGTGAGGCAGAGACAGGCAGATTAATAGAGTCGAGGGAATGGGGTGTCAGGCAGGTCATTGGAAGATAGAGAAGGGCGTGTGGGATGAGGCAGGTTATTGGAGGAAAGGTAATGGGGTGTGGATCAGGCAGCTTATGGGAGAAAAGGGATGTGAGAGCAGGGTCAGGCAGATTAATGGAGTAGAGGATATGGGGAGACTGGATAAGCCAGGTCATTGGCGGTGGAGACACGTCAGGTAGATTTAGAACGCTGTAGCTACATGTGCATATGATTAGCTGGGTTTGTATGCTGGCAGCATTGTTTTTATATTTTTATTTTTTACACCTTGGGTTCGATTCAATTGAACGCGAATTAAATAGCGCTGGAAAGAGCTCCCGGAGCTATTCAATTCAGCGCACTGTTAGGTCAGAAAATGCCCGTTCTCGCGCCTTAAACATGATGTTTGGAGCCGTATTCAATTTGAGCTGAGCCGCGTTAAGTTAATGTGGCCCGGACTTAACGCCGACTTCGCCTGTTTTGGAGGCGGAAAAGTATCGCACACGTGCACGCTTTACCCCATATTCAATTTGAAAGTACGCGTAAAAGGGCACGGCGATACTTGAACAGGTGGAAAGTCCTGTCAGTTTTGGGGAATCAGCCTGACACCCCCCAAATGATGCTCTGACATGGGGGTTCCTTATGGTACCCCCCGATTTGGCTTGCTGAAGGTATTTGGTGTTTTTAAATGGGCTCAATAGCTGCTAAATAGCGTTTTTCTATACGTGATGCAGAATAGTATTCAGGAGTATTTTTTCCAGAAAATAAGTTATCCCAGCAAATTTGGGGTCAGCATATTTAAAGTTGAAAAAATCGTGAAAAATCCACCTGCCGCAAACACCTACAATCAAAAAAACACTTGGGGCATACTTGGGGACCCCCCCAGAGGCAAGTTCGCTAGTGTTTAAGTTTGAAAAAGGGGGCGAAAAAAAAATGTTTGGGTACAAAGTAAATTTTTGGGGTGTCCTTACGGGTTTTTTTAAGGTTTTTTTACACAGATTACCTTTGGGGGACTGTCTGAAGGCTGCACGGGGGTTCCCGCAATGTTGCACCCCAAAACCCCAAATTCTGCACTTTTTTCCGCATGCCATTCATAGGCGCCTATTACATTGCATTTACTTTCCACCTAGGCGGAAAGTCTTTCAAATTGAATACGGGGTAAAAACCAAAACAGGCAATAATGACGTCATCGGCGGAAACTTAACGCGGATCCGGACTTAACGCTTCAAATTGAATACGTGCCTTAGTCGAGAAGTGGCATTCTCCGACTAAACTGCCCAGCGCGATGCTGTTTCCACGTAGCGTCTGTACTTTTGTCAGATTGTTTTGTCTGATTTGGGGGGGGTGCGAGAAGAATTCCTTAACAGCACGCTGAATTGAATAGCTCATGGAGCTCCTTCCCGGCGCTATTTAATTTGAGCCCTGTATATTGTTTCATGTTTTTGTCTTGCTCCTGATGTCTGGGGTACAGGATGAATTGTGCATAATCTCTGTAAATCTCCTAAATCTGCTGTAGTTTTCTACAACCTTACATCTAGCGCTATTTTCAGGTGTTATTCTTCTCATTTTTGCTATTGGCAGACCCTGTAGTTGGTATAGTTGGAAGCAGTGGGCTATGGAGGTCAGTCCACAGGTGGTGTGCAAACAAACGGAAGCACACACATTTGTGTGTATACAGACAGTGGGGGCAGTGGAGTATGCACACCCTGGCTCATATACAGTGGTATAGCGGTGATGGGGAGCACACAGCTGTGTGTATACATGCAGTGGAGTATGCACACCCTGGCTCATATACAGTGGTATAGAGGTGATGGGGAGAACACAGCTGTGTGTATACATACAGTGATGGCAGTGGAGTATGCACACCCTGGCTCATATACAGTGGTATAGCGGTGATGGGGAGCACACAGCTGTATGTATACATATAGTGATGGCAGTGGAGTATGCACACCCTGGCTCATATACAGTGGTATAGCGATGATGGGGAGAAGCACACAGCTGTGTGTATACATGCAGTGTGGGCAGTGGAGTATGCACACCCTGGCTCATATACAGTGGTATAGAGGTGATGGGGAGCACACAGCTGTGTGTATACATACAGTGGGGGCAGTGGAGTATGCACACCCTGGCTCATATACAGTGATATAGTGGTGGTGGGGAGCACAGCTGCGTGTATACATACAGTGGCGGCAGTGGAGTATGCACACCCTGGCTCATATACAGTGATATAGTGGTGGTGGGGAGCACAGCTGTGTGTATACATACAGTGGGGGCAGTGGAGTATGCACACCCTGGCTCATATACAGTGGTATAGCGGTGGTGGGGAGCACACAGCTGTGTGTATACATATAGTGATGGCAGTGGAGTATGCACACACTGGCTCATATACAGTGGTATAGCGATGGTGGGGAGGAGCACACAGCTGTGTGTATACATGCAGTGGAGTATACACACACTGGCTCATATACAGTGGTGTAACAGTGGTGGTGCAGTGGAACTAGCAGGGTCACTAGCCTCTGTAATGCCATCTATGAAGACTCTCAGGGACACATTATCTCACTATGGAGAACGTAGCTGAAGATGTGCGGTATGGCGTGCATATACAATAATGCACAAGGGGGAGGTCGGGCCTCCGGCAGTCCGGGTCAGAGCGTCGCCGGACAGAGACAGCGCAGGGCGCTCTCTCCAGACATTTGCTTCTCATTAGTAGATAATAAAATTAAGGCAGGTAATAATAATTCTGGGTTCATGAGGAAAATACTCCAAATGGATTAGTGTAATAGGGTATACAGTATAATTAGTTAGTCTTTGATGTCTTACTTTTTAATCAATAAACTGTATTTATTTTGTAGAGTGTGTACTAGGTCTGTTGTGTGCTGTCCTGCAGATGGAGATAATAGAAGCAGCCCAGCAATGTGAAATGGCTTCATATCTGTTTGATGCTGTCATTAGTGTAGGAAAGTTGTGACTGGCGTCTATCCTCCTCAGGTACCTGGCTCGCGTTACTGATTTGGAGGCCACAGACACCAACAACCCCAATCTTAGCTACGGAGTGGTGATAGATTGCGGCAGCAGTGGCTCCCGGGTCTTTGTATATTGCTGGCCGCGTCATAACGGGAATCCACACGACCTGCTGGATATTAAACAAATGAGAGACCAGAACAGAAAGACTGTGGTCATGAAGATCAAACCAGGTAATGGCGAAGGTTTGGTGTGTTTGTGTGACAAAAACATGTCTTATTGTGTGTGTACATATTATATTGTATTATATAATATATTATATTATAGTCTTATATACCAGTTTACATGTTTGTTTTTTCCAGCTGCCATCATTTTCTGCCAGGTGGTTACATTACCTGTATATAGCTTCTGTAACATGCTCCTATTTAAAGGACTATTATTCTGAATTGTCAGCTTTTGGGATTTGTTTATTACATATTTATAGGATATATTGCTGTGAAAATCGCCGTGTTAATCTTTCCCTTAAATGGAATAGGACGTCCTCGGCCATAGCACTCCATCACTGCTCCCCTTACTGCAACCCCGACCTCATCCGAATCCACATTCCTCCCATTCCCGCATCCAAGACTTCTCCTGTGCTGCCCCTCACATGTAACAACATCAGACTGTCTACCAGCTGGCACTGCTTCCAATGTGCTCAGGTCATTCCGTGTCAAATCAACACACTGATTTTACCTCACCAGCTCAGATTTAGTTAAAATTTGGTATATGGAGAGTATATATGTAGTCTAAGAAAAATACTAAATTTTATTTAAATATCTCATGCCGTTTCCAAGATATGGTTGTGTAAAGTTTTCAAAAATCTGCCAAAAAACGCACAACCAGTATACTTTTAAATCGCCATAGCAGCTCTCCCAATTCAGCTAGAGAGGTGGGAGTGGGGTCATTTTACTGTGTTTTTATACCCTTTCCTATTTTCCTATTACATACAACACAATAGGCTTTGTGTGGAAAAACTGAATTCAAAAAGTGTGTTGATTTGACACGGAATGGCCCGCCCTGAAAACACACCGGTTAATTAAAGCCCTTTTGCCCTCCTCACACACTTACCCCCTGCCTCTTTGTCTCTTCCCAGTTCACCTCCCAGTGTCATCCCCCATCTCCCCTAGACTGTAATCTCTCATGAGCAAGGCCCTCCACTCTCTTGGTTCTCACCCTGCACTATCCCTGTCTCCAGTGTGCCCAAGTCACAGTCAGCAACACTGATCCTTTCTGTCCTCCTTTCCTATGGCACTGGGTCATTAAGTGCTACTGATTCTAATTGTCACTCAGATGTCTAAATGCTGTATTCTTTTGTTTGCTTTTTTTCTTCCACCTTGTACTTTACAGTGCTACATACATTTGGTGGCGCCATATAATAAAGGATAATTTAAACAAAATGATAATATCACAAAGTAGTTTGATTGGCTGGAGGACACGACAAGTGTAGTGGTCATCACATGATTGGATGGGGTTGGGTATGGGATGCCAGCGCTCGGGATCCAGGCAGTCAAAATCCCGACGCCGGCACCCTGACAGGGTTCGAATACCGGCAGGTAACCTAACTCTGTTTTAACCCCTACCCTTAAGCTTCCCCCCCCCCTGGTGCCTGAACCTAACTTTCCCACCCAAACAGTGCCTAACCCTCCCCCTAACTCCGCTACTTACCTTCGGGATGCCTGCGCTGGGATTCTGACAGGTGTCGGGATTCTGGTGCCGGTGTTCTAAGCACCGCCATCCTCTTTGCCGGATTATTGACCGCATCCTGATTGGATGTAAGTCTCCCAATTGGCTTACCCTGGGATGACCATTTTTGGCTTCAGAGGTCAGAGGAAAATCACTAGAAAAGACCTGTATAATGCTTTTTGCCCTTTAATCTACCAAGAAAATGTTTAAGTACTGTATTCTTTATGCTCCTTTAGGGTCCCCCCCTCCCTTCCTCCTCTGCCTAAGGTTGTTATCTTGCTAATGGCATCACTGGTATTACGGTCATTATATATCAGGGCAGTCCAACCACTCTGAGGACAAATTGATGGAGTTCATTGACCTAACAAAACACTTAATAAATAAAAAATAAATTGAACAGGTTATAGAGTGAGTCAAGAAAAAATAAAAATATATATATATATAAAATTTTATTTATAGGACGCCACAAGTGGTCCGTAGCACCGTACATACAGTAAATGGTACACAGAAGATTACATTACTTTACAATACAGTAACCAAAATATAAACAGAGCACAAGTAACAATTAGCAACACAATTCTCCATACACAGTACAGCTCTGCATGTGAAGGCTATTATAGAAGTGCTAGAGAAGAGGGCTGTGAGACAGTGGGGAGGAGGACCCTGTTCCTAGGAGCATACAATCTAGGGGAGACAGACAGATGACATGAGGCATGAGTGCATAGAGGGGGACCTGAGTGCAGGAAGTAAGCAAGGTAGAGATGGCTGAGGTGGGAGGGACAGAGACCTGGTAACATGGTTATGTGGTGGAAGGGGTATGCTTTGGTGAACAGGTGGGTTTTCAGTGCACTTTTGAAGCTCTGCAAGGTCGGGGAGAGCCTGATCGAGCGAGGAAGCTCATTCCAGTGGAGGGGGGCTGCACGGGCAAAATCTTGGACACGAGCATGAGAGTAACCAGGGTGGAGGAGAGGTAACAGTCATTGGCAGACCGGAGTGAGCGGGAGGGAGTGTGTAAGGAGATGAGGTTGTGGAGATGTAGGGAGCAGTAGAGTTAGAGAGGGCCTTGTATGTGAAGGTGAGGAGTTTGAAGAGGATTCTGTAGGGGAATGGGAGCCAGGTTTTGGCAGAGGGGAGCAGCAGAAGTGGAACGGCGGAAGATAAGTCTAGCTGCAGCATTGAGAAAAGACTGGAGGGGGGCAAGATGGCAATGTGGGAGGCCAGTTAGGAGAAGGTTGCAATAGTCAAGCCGAGAAATGATTATTGAATGATCAGTTTGGTAGCATTCTGGGAGAGGAAAGGCCTAATGCGAGCGATGTTGCGTAGCTGGAACCGACAGGATTGAGCCAGAGATTGAATGTGGGGGGTGAAGGAGAGTGTAGAGTCAAGGGTGACACCCAAACAGCGAAGTTGGGGGACAGGGGAGATGATGGTGATGTCAACAGTGATAGCGAGATTGGTTGGAGTTGAGAATCTATTAGGGGGAAAGACGATGAGTTCGGTTTTGTCCATGTTGAGCTTCAGATAGCACTCGGATATCCAGGAAGAGATGGCAGAGAGGCAGCTGGATACCTGAGAGAGGACAGAAGGGGAGAGGTATAGTTGTGTGTCATCGGCATAGAGGTGGTATTGGAGGCCGAAGGAGCTGATGAGTTCTCCTAGTGTAGAGGTGTACTGGGAAAGAGCATCGGGCCCAGGATAGAACCCTGCGGGACACCAATGGGAAAGGTTGGAGGTGGAGCCAGAGGCAGACACAGAGAGAAGGAGCGGTTGGTGAGGTAATAGGTGAACCAGGCATGGATGGTGTTAGAGATGTAGAGATGCCAAAGGTGTGAAGGGTGCGGAGGAGGAGAGTATGATCCACGGTGTCGAAGGCTACAGAGAGGTCCAGGAGGATGAGCAGAGAGAAGTGGCCCTGGATTTGGCTGCAAGCAGGTCGTTGGTGACTTTGGCCAAGGCAGTTTCAGTGGAGTGAAGTGGGCGAAAGTCAGATTGAAGAGGATCAAGGAGGGAGTTGTCAGAGAGATAGCTGGTGATGCGGCTGTAGACAAGCCGCTCAAGTAGTTTGGAGGCAAAAGGGAGAAGAGAAATGGGGCGGTAATTGGCGGGTGAGGACGGGTCAAGGTTGGGTTGTTTAAGAATAGGTGTGACCAGAGCATGTTTGAATGAGGAGGGAAAGATGCCGGTGAAGAGAGAGAAGTTGAAAAGGTGAGCAAGGTGGGAGCAGGCGGTGGAGGAGAGGGAGCGTAGAAGGTGAGAAGGGAAGGGGGCAGGTGGAAGGGGGAGAGGATAAGACGAGGGAGTGGACCTCATCGCCCGTGGTGGGGCTGAAGGAGCACAAGGTGGGGTGGCCGGGAGGTACGGATGGTGGGGGAGGTGTGGCTGCAGCAAAGAGATTGAAGGAAATACTGTGACGAATTGCCTCAATTTTGGAAGAGAAGAAGGAGGCAAAGTCAAATGCAGTGAGGGAGGATGGGAGGTGTGGAGGGGGGATGAAGGAGCTAGTGGTTGGGCATGAACAGCACAAATTATACAAAATATCTACATCTCTTTTAAAAAAAACATCTTTTTATTTAACGCTGTAAAGAGTGTTTGGGATGAATAACTAATTGCTTATTATTCTTTACCAAATGTGTCTTTGTGATGTTACTGTTAGATGCGCAATAATTGTTGTTTAAACTGTGCCTGTAATGGGAAATAACTTCAGAAAGAAACAAGCCGCAGCAATTCACAAATGACAGTTATTAATTACAGAATAATTTCCTCTCTGCCGGCTAGATGCATGACATTCTGAGTATGGTATGGCATATCGCTTTATACACGAGGAATGTACAGTCTGACGCAGAGGCGTAACAGTTGCGCCCGGTGCTGACCCCGCCCCCTGAGCTTGCGCTGTCTTCATTACGTCGCGCAGAGAAGGGGACATGACCGGCAGCTACAGTAAGTTCAGCGCTGACCGGGCATCCTCAGGGCCCCCGATTGGCTGCATATATTGTGCCCGTCTGGAGCGTCTGCAGGTGCTGTAGCATCAATCCTGGCTGCAGGATGCCTTTCCAGGCACTTTGCTAGCCAAGAGCAAGGGCCGTGGGGCAGCAACGTTGCAGCCCACAGAGCCTCAGCACTAATATATTTCAGTTATCATGAAGAACTTGTTAAAGTTAAAGTGGATATTTCAGCCTGATAGATTAAATAAATAATATTTTGACTCTGTAAATTACTGCCAAGTATCAGCATTTGTCTAAAAAAATACTTTGTTTTTAACTCAAGCAAAGACTAATTTAAATTGAGCCATGCATAATTTTTCTTCAGGGTCCATAGGGATCCACAGGGATACCATGGGGATAATGTGGTTGGAGAGATCCAGGCACCAAACAGTTAAAGCTTTAAGCTTCCCGGATGCCTCTGGTCTTCCTCGATATATACCCCGATTCCAGCCGGTTATGGATTGAAAGATCTACAGTAAAAAGGTAGACAGTGTCTAGATAGACACCAGATGTTAGACAGGCAATAGGTCCACAGGGACAAAGGGTTGACACACTAAAGGTCGACAGGTAAAAAGTGTCGACATACAAATGGTTGACATGAAAATGGTCGACACATGTTTTTGTTTTTTTCTTACCATAATCTTTACCCTAACCCTCCCCTTGGTGCCTAACCCTGCCTCCTGGTGCCTAACCCTAACCGTCGGGGTAGGTGCCTGATCCTAAACGTCCCTTCTAGTACCTAACCTTAACCCTCCGGTAAGTGCCTAACCCTCCCTCCTGGTGCCTAACCCTAACTGTTGGGGTAAGTGCCTAACCCTAAAAAAAAAAAAATAAAGTCAACCATTTTTATATCTACCATTTTCATGCCGACCGTTTGTACCTGTCGACATTTAGTGTGTCCACCTTTTGTCCGCTGCTGTAGCTGTTGGTCTCAGGAGGGTTTGGGTCAGTCTCCCTATATACCTCTCCCTTGGATCAGGTATATAGTGCTCTATATCCTACCATTCCTCCCTTGATTCAGAGTCTATTGTAATTATATTACATATGCATTGTATGTGACTGTTTGCTAGCTGCTGTATTGATACTGTCTTTTGTTTCTGACTGTCAATTATAACTATCACTGTTTTTTCTCTCCATCCCCCTGGGGTAAGTTTTTTCTGGGTACTTTTACATTTGCAAGTATTTGAGAAGGCTGTCACATAGTATTGCATTTGTTGCCTTTTAATGTCCTGTGCGGGTGTCATGTAAATCCTGTCTGGCCAGTTTGTCCTCTCAGGATATTATAAAGGATGGTTTGTGTGTTGTCTGTTATAAAGAGCCACCTCCCCAGTCCAGTTCACCTGCCTCTGTACAAGAGCCATCTTGAGTGTCCTCCTTGTCTCAGATAATGAAGCAGTTTGAGGATCGTATGGCTACTCCCATGCTGCCTCCTTGTATGGGGTATCCACGGCATGCCATGTTTGCACCGCCTATACATCCTTCCTGGAGGGATGTTTATGGCCATTCTAGTCAGAGTATGGCACAGTCGACTGTTGAAAGCAGACCGGTAGTTACTAAGGCGCCTAAACGCAAGTCATCTTAATCTGCTCAGCATATGGATTCAGACGAATCAGATGATGCGCAGGATTCTTCTCCATGGTCTAGCACGGGAGAGGAGGACCTTCCGTCCACAGTGGATGTTCCTTCTTTGGTGAGGGCGGTTAAATCAATCCCAGATAATCAGGATGATGAACCAGCCCCCAGTAAGAAGGCTCCAATGTTCAAACACCGGAAGGTGGCCAAAATGGAGTTTCTCAATTCGAGCAGCTCCCTGAGCTTATGGAAGAGGCATGGGGTAACCCAGATTAACGGTTTTATGTGAATAAACGATTAACATTGTTGTATCCTTTTCACAGCTTCTGAATGTACCAAGTGAGAGGTACCTCCTACTGTGGATGCTTACGTGACACACTTAGTCAGAAATGCTAAATTGCCTATTCCGTCAGCATCTTCTCTTGTTCTACAGATAGGAAAATTGAAACATGTCTTAAGGCAATATTTTCATTATCTGGAACTGTTACTCATCCAACTATGGCTGGAGCCTGGGTAGCCAAAGCTGTTGAAGAATGGACAGGGGGCATTGGAAGACTCTCTACCAGATGCTACCAGAGAACAGATGATGTATATCTCCCACATAGGGAAGCGGCCTCCTATTTTGGAGGGGCTGCAGTAGATGCTAGAATTTTAGCTTCTAAAGCATCAGCAGCTTCAGTAGTGGCGCGCAGGGTCCTTTGGTTAAGATTCTGGAAAACTGATACAGGATCAAAGAAGGCTCTGGAATTCTTACCTTTCTATGGAAAAATACTTATTGGCGCAGAATTAGATAAGATAATAGCTACTCTGGCAGTTTCAAAGTCTGCAGGTCTGCTATCTACTGTTACAATAAAATCTAGGCACATTTATTTTCGGTCCTTTCATCCTCAGGGATGAGCAAAGGAACAGTCTTCCTCCAAGCCGTATAGTTTTTGCAGGAAATCCAGGTGACAAACTAAAAGGTCTGGGCCGGCAAGACATCCAGCTCCTAAGCCGGACGACAAACCCTCAGCCTGATGGGGGTGGGCCCCCTCCTGGGTGATCCCAGAGTGGGAGGCCGACTTCTTCAGTTTGCAGATTACTGGCTTTAAACAACAACAGATGCCGGGGTCCGAGAAGTGGTCTGCCAGGAGTATGCCCTCACTTTCCGGAGGCATCCTCCCCAGAAGATTTTTTTTTTGCACAGATCCTCCATCGGGTGCTGTCAAAGCCTTGGCCCTTCAGGAGGCCATTAATTCCCTGCTGCAAGCAGGGGTAATAATCTCGGGTTCTTGTGTGGCAGCAAGGAAGGGTTTATTATTCCAATCTATTTTTGGTTCAGAAACCGAATGAGTCTCATCGCCCTATTCTGAATCTAAAAACCTTCAACAGGTTTATCCATGTACCCAAGTTCCGTAACAAAACTGTCTGGTCAATTGTTTTGGCAATGGAGCCTGGGGATTTTATGGTTTCCATGGACATTCAGGATGCGTATCTGCATGTTCCTATTACGCCATTCCAGCAGCAATTTTGCTGTCCTACAACAACATTATCAATTTCAGGCAATGTCCTTTGGCCTGTCAACGGCCCCCCAGGTATTTACCAAGATAATGGCAGTCATGACGGCTTATCTCAGGCATCAGGGAATCAAAATTCTACCATATCTGGACGATGTGATATTGACACAAACTTCAGTTGTTTTACAACAACATCTTCAACTGACCATAGCCTGCCTACAAAAGCACGGCTGGATCATCAATTGGAAGAAATCCTTTCTTTCTCCAACACAGCAGATGGTACATCTGGGATCACTTCTGGATTCTCAGACACAGACACAAAAGGTGTTTCTACTAGAGGACAAGATTGCGGCCCTATCATTGCGAGTATGCAAACGAAGGGTATGCATTCTATCAGCGATGCAGGTCCTGGGATCAATAGTATCCACCTACGAAATGGTGGGATGTGCTCAGTTTCATTCCAGGCCTCTGCAAAAATTGATTCTCTCCAGATGGAAGGGACAGTATCATCTAATAAGGTCCCAGAGGATCCTTCTCACTCCAGATGTTCATGTCTCCCTCTTCTGGTGGCTAAGAAAGGATCATCTGGACAAAGGGCGCCAATTTTGGATTCCAAATTGGGTGCTTCTCACCACGGACGCCAGTCTTCGCGGATGGGGGGCAGTGACAGGTCATCACACCTTTCAGGGAAGATGGACAAATCAGGAAAGTAATCTGCCAATAAATATTCTGGAGCTGCGAGCAGTATTCAAAGCACTTATCATGGCACAGGACCTAGCTCCAGGGCAGGCAGGTCCATATCCAGTCCGACAACGCGACTGCAGTGGTCTATCTCATTCATCAGGGAGGCACGCAAAGTCATGCTGCCATGAAGGAAGTGACACAGGTTCTGATTTGGGTAGAACATCATCTTCCGGCCATCGGAACTAGTGGCTCCGGCTTGGCCCAGACGTCATTGGTTCACCGACATACAGAATCTGTCCATAGACAGTCCGTATCTTCTTCTTCCATTGCAGGACCTGTTAACGCAGGGTCCCTGCCGGCATCTGGACTTACCTCGTCTGGCTTTGATGGCGTGGCTCTAGAATTTCCCATCCTCTGTAGACTTAAAATGGCTGACAGCGAAGACACTTTTCTCCTCGCTATCTCTTTTGCACGCAGAGTCTCTGATTTGGCAGCGCTCTCTTGTCACTCCCCATTTTTGATTTTTCACCAGAATAAATCTGCTCTTCGTACAAGTGAGGGTTACCTTCCTAAGGTAGTGTCCCGTTTTAATTATAGTTCCAGCTTTTCAGGCTCCAGACCTCTCTGTAGGTGAAGCAAGATGTAGTTTGTGCTCTCTGTATCTAGATATGTGGAGCGTATAAACTCAGTTAGAAAATCAGATGCTCTTTTTGTACTATATGGTTTTCACAAACGTGGATGGCCAGCTAACAAACAGACCCTGGCTCGATGGTTATGTATGACTATCTCTCAGGTGTACACACAGGCTGATCTCCCTGTCCCAAACACGGTGACAGCACATTCTACTCAGTCTGTAGGGCCATCGTGGGTATTTAGTCGTGGTGCCTCTGCTGATCAATTGTGCAAGGCAGCCACGTGGTCTTCTGTCCACACTTTTCTTAGGTTCTATGCCTTTGTTACTTCTGCGTCTCAGGATGCTTCCTTTGGGCGACAAGTTCTCCATTCTGCTCAGTAGAGTCCCACACTCTTAGGGGAACTGCTTTAGGACATCCCCATGGTATCCCTGTGAATCCCTATAGACACTGAAGAAGAAAATAAGAGTTATGGTAGGCTTACCATTGATAACTCTTTTTCTTCAAGGACCTTAGGGTCCACAGCATACCCACCGTGACGCCCCTGGTTGCATTGGGTAAATTTTCTTTTCTTTTGGGACACTGATTCCCTCATCTTGTGTGAGAGTGTTTCTGGTGTATAATTGTTCTTCCTTCTCCTCCTTTCCTTCTCCTGCCTCGAGGCTTGTTTACAAAACTGAGTGCCTGTGGCCGGGGGCGGGGTATATATGGAGGAGTACTCGAGGCATCCTGGGAGCTGAAAGCTTTAACTGTTTGGTGCCTGGATCTCTCCAGCTACATTACCCCCATGGTATCCATGTGGACCCTATGGACATTTTATTATTTATAAAGGAGATTACATCCACACTCTCTCACATGTATTATGTTATTACTGGGGAGTTGTATTACATCTCCTGGGATTACAGCATAGCATGGTGTACAGTGCAAGCTTGGGAAAGTGGTGTTGCAGATATATCTGTAGATGATGATCGTTCATACACACTGAACGACCATCCTCTTCCAGGCAGGCCCGACCGCCACCCCGCCACTGCATGATCGCCCGTACACACTTGCGGATGGACAGATATGTCTGCAGATATATCTGTCCATCGGTTATGCAGCACAGCCAACGCGATATGTCTGTGAACGACGTAGTTCACAGACATATCGCTGGTACACACTGGTCGACAGGCAGCAGATATATTGGGCCTGATCGGCCAATATATCAGTCAGTGTGTACCTAGCTTAAGAGAAGGCTCTCTATTTACATGTAATGCTGGCAGGAGTTGTCTTGAAGGTGTGTGTGTGTGTGTGTGTGTGTGTGTGTGTCCACTTACATACCATAAGTTTGCCCATGTCATGAAATTAATCAAATAAAACAGTTGTTGAGCCCATGTTACTTTGAGAGCATTATTATCTAGTGTGGCTGAAAGGGAACTGTCCTTTGGTAATTCTTAACATATGGGGGAATTCAATTAGCCGCCGGATATGCCCCGCAGATAATTTATCACACTCTGTGGGGAAAAGCTATTCAATTACTTAGCCTTTTGCCCACCTGGTAACCATGGGTACACACCTTGCTAACTCACTGATTCCATGTAAAGTGCGGAATCAATGGGTTTTCTCTGTACGTTATTTCACGCTGACTTTTCCTCTCAGCTCCTGAAGATTGAATTGTGTGGCGCGGGTAAATCTCCTCGGGGTAAACCCTACAGCAAATCGGATTCCCACCATGGGGTGTGGGCTCTAATAGATAAACTACCCTTTCCAACAAGCTGTACATTGTGGTTGGTTTCATAAGGTTGCAATTCTCTCAGTATGTCACAAGGTGGCGATGGTGATTTTGCTAATGTGTCATTTTCCCCAAATCCCCCATGTGATAAAACTTTTGTTTTGTTGCAGTTTCCTGTTCATAATATATATGTAATATGAATTGGCACCTTCAGTGTGCATACGCATATGTCGTTTTGATGCAAATTCCGTGCTTCTCAATATATTCGTTCTCCAAAACAGGATTTCTAGATGTGGATGTAAGGACTATAAAGGAAGAAAACAAATATAATAGTATAATACTGAAAATGCAACATCAGAGTGTTAGTTACAAATGTGAGTTCACACATGTAAAAAAAAAAAATAGAATTATTTATATATATATATATTAAAAAAGAGAACACCCAAATATGAACAGCACATCAAAAAATGTATATACACTGTATCAACTGTGTTTTTTAGCTTAAAAACCAGCAGCCCCCTAAGGTACTATATACTCTGCACCGTGACGTTATTCATGGAAGTTTCGTCAGCACATGGATAGAATGTCAATGTCCTGTGAAATGTGTTGCTAGGGCTCATATATAACAAATAGAGAGAGAGCAGTCTCCAGTGGTGTAGTATACAAAAACATACAATTTAATAAAAATAAATAAATGGACTCATACAGTATGAAAAAGAAAATCTGCCTTAGGAATTGGGGTGCAAGGACTTTCCATCGTGTTTTGTCCCTTGTGTTACATCTGGGGACTTCTACAGGGGAGCACTCCTGGAGATGCTGGGCTGCCCCCAGGGTCTTCCTGCACTGCATTGTGCATGCGCTCTGCTTCTCTTCCCCCCCCCCCCCTCCGCAGCACTCAGGTGGGACAGCAAGAAAGTCCCTGAATAGGGGGGACTATCCCAGCAAGAGCAAGACAGCTGTGATCTACATAAATGCCAGGGCCCAAGGTTTCCTGGCAGAACATGGCCCAAAGCATCACACTACTGCCACATGGCTGCCTTCTTCCCATAGTGCATACTGGTGCCATCTCTTCCCTAGGTAAATGATGCCCACACACCCGGCCAGCAACATAATGTAATAGAGAATGTGATATATCAGACCAGGCCACCTTCTTCCATTGCTCCATAGTCCAGTTCTGGTGCTCACGTGCCCATTGTAAGCTCGTTCAGTGGTGGACAGGGATCAGCATGAACACTCTGACCAGCCTGCAGCTATGCAGCCCCATACACAGCAAGCTGCGATGCTCTGTGTGTTCTGACACCATTCTATCATAGCCAGTATTAACTATTACAGCAATTTGTGCTTCAGTAGCTCTTCTGTGGGATAGGACCAGATGGACTAGCCTTAGCTCCCCCTGATCGAAAAGCAGAGGCATTTAAGGGGAGGAGCGGGGACGGCCAGCGTTCCCGGTAACGGGGACGTATCTGCTTATTTTGTGGTAGTGGCATGGCCAGGTGCTGCATCCACGGATGCAGTTTACACGCCTCACACGCTGGTACGCAAGTACACTGAGGCTTATTTAGCTGGCCGGCGCGGTCCGCCATCGCGATCATTGTGGTCGCGATGATTATCCCAGCCTGCTACCTCTGCCGCAGTGCTGGGATCACAAGTGCAGCAGGGGGTGTCATACACCGCCTGCTGCATTTGCATGTCTGCAAGGATGGAATTGCAAAGCTGCCTGCGTGCACTACACACTACAGTATATGCCTGTGTGCAGCTTTGCCATTCCGTCCCGTAATGAATCATCCCCTATGTTCACTTGCTGCCTGTTATACCCCACCCCATCATAAGTGCCAAGATAGTCACTTCACCTTTCAGTTGTTTTAATGTTATTTTTGATCGGTATGTTTGTGTATAGATATATAGATAGATTGATATTATGAATTTATATATATATATATATATATATATATATATATATATATATATATACACACACAGTCGAATCACATTATTATGACCACCTCCTACATTTGACGTTGGCAGTACATAGCCCATGATGTACGTCACATGTCACGCGCTGGCTTGGTGGGAGTATAAGGTGTGATAGGCCGTCTGTACACATATCACTCGTTACTGTCATGGGTAAAAGGGGCAATTTATCCGAGTTGCAAAAGAGGTTATTATTGGCTTTCGGGCCGAAACGTTGATAAGGATGGTAGTGCCCTTCACACTGCAACTGCAGGGTAACTACTGTATGTATGGACTGTCTAAGAACGGAACACCCCAGCTATTACTACTGATGTGGATGAAAGTGCAGAATTTACATACAGCAAACACCACACAGCACTCCAGGACTTAGTTTAGACAGCTTAACTTTACTTTAACGTTTTTGTACTGCTCAGAGCCCCATCTTCAGGAAACAAAATCAAACAAACAAGTGGCTTACCTTCTATCCCCACCAATAAAGTGCAAACTATGCTGGAGGTGGGTGCACGTGACTGGAGGACGTGGGACGAACTGTGATGATGTAATCGCACTCTCCACCGGTGGTTGCTGTGGCAACCTGATGCCGCCCCCACTGCAGCAACCTGCGAACCACAAAATCAAAACACGAATGGTGAAGACAAGTGGAGAACATTACACTAGGCAAAGTGCTGGTAATATGGTTATGGCACACAAGAATAGGGGTATAGATGAACTACAGCCTTCTATTTGTATACCATATAAAATATTTAAGGGGGCTACATGTATAGTGGATAGAGACTCTTGTAAAAGCAGTTTTTGTTGCATCTATGTACAGGGTATTGGAAATGGCTGCGGATACCTATAGGTAATCCATGCTCCTTAAGTAAATGCAGTCACTGGGACTTGCCTCTATGCCAGTGGTCTCCAACGTTAATTGAGGTGTGAGCGACTTTAGAAAAATGAAACCTCCTCATGAGCTACAAAATTTGTAGAAAAAAAAAAAATCTGGCTAATAACCGAACAATTGAAGGTACCGTATATACTCGAGTATAAGTCGACCCGAATATAAGCCGAGGTACCTACTTTTACCCCAAAAAACTGGGAAAGCTTACTGACTCGAGTATAAGCCTAGTGTGGGAAATGGCAGCAGCTGGTAGTGCCCCCAGTAGTAATTCCCCCTGGTTGTGCCCCCAGTAGTAATCCCTCCTGGTTGTGCCCCCAGTGGTAATCCCCCCTTTTAGTGCCCCCTGTAGTAATCCCCCACTGGTAGTGCCCCCTGTAGTAATCCTCCCCTGGTAGTTCCCCCAGTGGTAATCCCCCCTTTTAGTGCCCCCTGTAGTAATCCCCCCCTTGTAGTTCCCCCAGTGGTAATCCCCCCTTTTAGCGCCCCCTGTAGTAATCGCCACCCTGATAATGCCCCTTGGTAGTGCCCCCTGATAATGCCCCCTGTAGTCATCGCCCCCTGGTAGTGCCCTCTGTAGTCCCCCTCCCCCCCCCCTAGTAGAGAGAGACGTGAAAAGATTTTAAAAAAAAATCACTTACCTGAACTCCCGCTCCTGGTCCCGCCGCTGTCCGCTCCTCCGGCCGCTTTGCATAGGAGAGACGTCGTCATGACGACGTGTCTCCCATCACCCACTGCGGGAGCCGGAAGATGGCTCCCGCAGTGGGAGCAGCAGCAGCCGCTGAGAGTCTGACAGACTCTCAGCGGCTGCTGATTACACCAAACACGCAGCTGCCGGCTCCGGCGGCTGTGTGTTTGGCAGTGTGTAGCGCTGACCGAACTCCGTCCGGTCAGCGCTACACTTGACTCGAGTATAAGCCGAGGGGGTACTTTTTCAGCACATTTTTTGTGCTGAAAAACTCGGCTTATACTCGAGTATATACGGTAATTTAATGAAAATTTTAAAAAAAGTTTCATGGAAAATAAAAAGGCATTTAATTATTACATTATTGCTGTAGTTTGTAAATAAAATGTAAGCACAGGCACATTTCACTGTTTATTACCGGCTCCAAGGTGGTACGTGCATTAGAGCAAAATATATAGGCAGGGCTGCTGTGTGATTTTCTGGCCGAGCTGGGCGGGAGTCACTCGCTTCGTCATAGCTTAGACGACGTGGGTGGAACCACGGGGAAGCACGTCAGGTGATTGCTGTACAGGCTGCAGCAATCACCTGACGTGCTTCCCTGTGGCTCCACCCATGGCGTCAATGCCATTGGGGAGCACACGTCAGAGGTCACTTCCTCCTAGTTGACTCGGCAGTACTGCAGCTAGGTAAGCTACAAAAATTAAGACCGTGAGCTACAGGTTGGAGAACACTGCTCTAGGCCATTTATAATTATTAAAAAAATCGATAGGGGAAAAAGGCTAAATTGATGCAAAGAAGAGAATCCAGGCTTGCAAAAGTATTCACTCCTAAAACAAATAACACTTGCGTAGATTGTTTCAGACAGTATGTTTTTATTGTGAACCAGTAGGCTCGTAAAGTACATTTCCAAACCCATAATACATTGTGTCTGCAGATGAATAAAAAACTAAACAAAACTGCAGGCTAGTACTTGGTTGAACCACCTATTTCTGCAATAACAGCTTTAAGTCTCTTGGGGGTAATTTTCTACCAGGCTTGCACACTCTTTGGGACTGATTTTTGCCCTTTGCATATTTGCCCCAGTTTGAATGATGCTTTTGGACTGCATGTTTTACATAGTGCCATAGATTCTCAATTAGATTGAGATCTGGTCTTTGACTTGACCATTATAGAGTCAGTCACCTTTTTGTTAGGCTGAGAACACACCTGGACGACTTGTCCGCCAACCCAGAGATCCGCAGACCGAGAGGCCGATTGGTAAGCCAATACACACTTACCAATCTGCCGTTCAGTATGTCTGGACTGACATCACAACTGGGCGGGCATATAAATTTTCCCGTACACTAGAGATGTTAATGTCAGCTGTCCCTGCATTAAGTATATGGGCGGTCGGAGGGTCGCCAGCACACAGCCAGATGCACCAATATATCAGCAAGATATATTGTCATCGGCTGTGCTGCGGGGTCTGTGAATGACATTGATCAGACATCTCTTCTGTACATACATACAGATGCACTGTGCAATGTCATTCGTCGGCTAATTGATCAACATATCGCATAGTGTGTACCATGCATTAGTTAGCCATGCCAATATTGCTTTGTGCTTGGAATCATTATCCTGCTAAAAGATGAACTTTCTCCCAAGCTTTAGCTTCATAGCAGACCAAAGCAGGTTCTCTTGCAGTATCTCCCTGTATTTTGCACCATCCGTCCTTCAATTTTAACAAGATGCCGAATCCCTACTGAGAAAAACATTCCACAAAACACAATGCTGCTCCCACCTTACATTACTCTCGGGATAGTGTTTGTTGAGGAATGGACAGTTATGTTTGCATAGCATTTTGCATTGGGTCCAAAAAGTTATTTTTGTCTCATCTGACCTCAAAACCTTAACTCACATGTTAGCTGGGTAACACTAATGTTTTTTTTGGGGGGGGCAAACTCCAAAGATGTCTTTATGTCTTCAGTGATGACTTCTTTCTAGTCATCCTCCCACACAGGCCAGTTGTGTACATAGCTCTTAATATGGTTGATTGGTGCACCTTCACTCCAGTCTCAGCTGCTTCTAGTGACATTTGGCCTCTCTCTGGCTTCCCACACAAGTCTCCTTGTTCTTTTTGTATATTCTTTTATTTAAACATGCACAAGTCCAATAAAACAAAATAGAATAAATTACAAAATTGGACAACAAATTTGAAACAAAAACCAGGGACAGACAAAATTCTCGAAAGGACGTTCATTTTTATAAGATTTACTCTCCCTATCCATGAAGAGTTTTTGGGTTGCCAAGTCTGGAGGTCTCTACCACTTTAACGCAGCAGTGGGATATAATTGGTCTGAAGGCGATCCTAAACATCTCTTGTCAACTTTATGCCCAAATATTGAATAAGGGCTGGATACCAGTGAAATGAAAAGGTTGACTGCAAACCACGAGCCATGGACTCTGGTATTCAAATTACGTGCCACAGCCTTAAAATAATTGATATTAAAGTTTGACAAATTGACATTTTCCAAAGGTAAATTAGATAGCGATTATCTCTAATCCATTTGAATTCACTAATAAATCATCCGCAAACATGGCTAATTTGTATTCTGTGGTTCTCAATTCAACCCCGTGTTACCTTCTATAGCTTGTGCTAAGGACTGCATGCACAATATGAAGGTGATGGGAGACAATGGTCTTCTTGTCTGGTTACATATAAAATCGGGAATGGTGCATAAATACCCCATTTACTTTAACTCAAGCATATGGATTTTTATATATGGCCAATATCCTCGCAAGACATGCCAAATGCTACGTTTCAGTGTCACAGTCGCTGGCACTGTAACGTAGCATTTTGCATGCAGATATAACCACAGTCGCACACAGAATATAGATATGCTGCTTATTTCAATTAGCAGAAGCTGCTTGTGCCTCCTATTCAGACCGCTTTGCGAATAAGATGCATTTTAGGGGAAAAAGTTGCACGAAAAGACGCCCAGCGCTAGAGCGCTACATGACGCTCACACGTTATGTGTAATGCGACTTGTAGCGTACAGAGGTTAGATGTATGTAGATCTTTGTCTCCTTGGGTAAGGACATTGCAGTACTCCATATAAGTAGACATTGAGTGACTGTATAAATAACCCTTTGTCTCGAACAACCGCTGACGTTTCTAATCATGCAGAATTAATATGACTGATGGAAAAGTAAGCCTTAGTAGTGCCCAATACAGATGTGCAATGATGTTTGGGGCATTCAGTAAAGAGCAGATCGTCCTGGCAGTCACACTAATATGAAGTGAGACAAACCTGTTTTCGTTACTGTGGTCTAGTCACACAATGGGATGTGGAAAGTGTGAGTGTGTCTGAGAGAGGATGTGACCACAGGTAGTGATCCCCAGGGGGAGTACAGCTCCCATCCAGGCACATTCCAGATACACGCCTGACTAGCACTCAGGAATGCCAAACCTTCACATCACTGACAGGTGACCCTGGAGGCCTCATTACCTCCACCTCTCTGAATTGCTGTGCCTAATGTGTCCTTATTAGTGTTTTGGGGATTTATTATAGCCAAGCTGGAATGCTGCTAAGATGACAAAATAAGACCATCACAATAATATTTGTTTTGTATGTACGCTGCACACCAGTTGACACTAAAAAGGAAAGGAGATCTTACAATAATAATATGTAACACATACTCTAATAGTACATATATTAAATAAAAGTAAAAAGATGTTGGTGGAAAAGGGGTATAACTAATACTCCATTTTAATTTTAGAGTAAAGCTGGCCACACACTAAACCAACTTACATCCAACCAGCCAACTTGTTGATTGGTTGGAATGAAAATCTGGTAAGGTATCAAAGCAAATGACAATCAGCAATTTGCTCCCAAACGCCGGAAAATGAACAAGAACTGTTGTTTGAACAAATTGTTTAGATCAAACATTTAACAAACTTGTCTGACGACCATTTTCATCTGTTTTCTGGCATTTAGGAGCAATTGCTGATCATCATTTGCTCCCATACGTTACCAGATTTTCATTCCAACCAATCAACAAGTTGGCTGGTTGGATGTAAGTTGGTCTAGTGTGTGGCCAGCTTAAGACTCCACCTATAGCTGTAATATAAATTGCAGTCAGTGTGAGTTCCATGATTGGCAATGCCACCCAACGTATGCCTGTACATGCACTTCTGGATGAGCCATTAAAGGGTGAATGCTGCATTAAATATGACACAGAGCCTGACGGGGATGAGGGATCAGGATGTAGGGCAGACAGTTGCTGGGGGTAGGAGATTCTGTGATTAAGCTGAAAGTAGGATATGTTGCCTGGACCATGATTGCTGGTCTGGGGAGGACCGTTCAGTGCTGATAGTATAGTAAGAGATAGATGGACACTCCGCAAAAACCTTTTTAGGAAATTAGAGCGCAAACACAAAGCACGGATTTCCATGGCAGTATTTTTTCAAGCACGACCTGTGCCACACGTCTTACCTGAAAGGCTACTATACTAGAGCATAGGGAGGTTAGTCATTGGCTAAGACTTGGTGTAGGAAGGAGAGTTTGGTGGTATTGGAGAATGGGGCTGATTTTTCTCCCTGCTCCAGGGTTAGACCAGGGAAATGGGGCAGCTGGCAGGAGTGGTGAGAAGCCACCATAATGAGGTGCATACAGTTAAATATAGGAACTGTACAAACTGGGAGTCTCCTAAGCAAAACGGCTACCGTAGAATTAATGATATTGGAAGAGAATGATGATGCTGTATGTATAGCTGAGACTTGGTGGGGTCAGAGCCAGCACTGGGCAGTGGATTTGGAAGGCTAGAGCATGTATTGGAAGGAGAGGATACAGGAATAGTCTGTGTGTATGTAAAGCCTGTCTAGGTCCTGCACAAAAGGAGGATGTGTGTGATGGTGAGGACAGTGCATTTGTTAGAACATGTCTAGCATATGTGATTGTCCTGAAATTCAATTATTAGTTCAAATTGAAAGGATGGTTACATCGAGATACAAGTGACCCTCCTAATAGATGATTTGTAACTATATATTAATAAATAAATCTAGTGTCTTTAGCAGATGAAGCTTTTATTTATTTATTTATTTATTACATAACCAAGCATGACAGGTAGGAGGATTTATTACATAGTACTAAAGCGTTCAGGAAAATGTTGTCACTACATGGTAATATGTGACTTCAGTTTCATTAAATTGTTTTGTGAGGGAAACCAAATAAGAAATCTGGAAACATGTTTTGTTTAAATGCATACTGCTGCAAGTGGATACCGTATGACAGCAACATTATAGGAACAATGGTCCCCAAGGTAAATAAGACCATATTCCAGGTGAATGAGAGAACATATGGTAAAACAAGAGGGGACTGAAAAGTAATTATGGGCATAAGTGGAATGTAGCAAAATCTGGAAAAGTAAATCATGTTAGCAACGGCTGAAACCCTTTCCTATGCTGATGGCGATTCCATCTTCTGCTCGCAGTGGCTGGAGAGAGTATTAGGGAAGGGGGGGTGGCGTGTATGGGGGGCTGGGGGCTCAGGAATTACATGGGAGGGGGGAATAAGGGGATTGTGTTTAGGTCTAAAACTGCTTATTGGATGGAGTAACATTTAATAAAACAAACCCTGTACTTTACATATAAGTTTTCTTAGAATTTTTTTGAAGCATGTTTGTGGTGGCTCAGAATAAAGGTGGGTGAGACGCCCTGATCTGGAGGACATAGCCTGTAGGGAGATTTTCACATGCCTAGTGCTAGAATTTTGTTTCTGGTTTATGTGTAAATGACATATAAGTTATTTAATACCCACACACAATTCTTTGTTATCACATGTGTGTGTGTGTGTATATATATATATATATATATATATATATATATATATATTGTCTAGAAAAATCATGGTAACAAGTTTGAATATTTTGATTGCCAAGCACCTTACAATGATTGTATCACTGTGAGTGGGCAGATTGAAGGATCATAGTTAACCACGTTCATTCCTTTTATTCCATCCTGTCAAACAACACACTTGGATACACAACCTGCAGAACTGGTGACGGTGTAGATTGTTTAATCTCTCTGAAACTGGAACCGGACTAGTTCCAGTGCTGTGATTGAGCCCAGAAATCATATTCCTGGTCACACAGTCATTATAATACAGGGTTCAGGGCTGTCTTCCCCTGTGTGGAACCATTGTGTTTGTGTTGGGGTTGCTATGGAATCCCAGTGATGTCACTGGGACTTCCTGTTTGGGGTGATTGCCATATTAGGACAGGAGAGGTACCATCTGTGATCTCATGGTCACTCTCGTGCCAGTCTAGCATTATATCGCTGGTAGAAGTGATCTAATATTGCTGAGAAGATCAGAGACATGGATCATTTCCCTCCTGCAGCCTAGAATAAAGTAAACCTATTTGGTATCTCTGTATCATGGGGTAAATTACAGGGGCTATGTTGAACTAACTAGTAGAACAGTCACGAAAAACTGTTAAATGGAAGTAATTCTTATTTAAACAGGTGCAACCCAGCCTGGGACAAATCTCTCTGGTCATCAAGTGATTACATGATCTCTTTTCTGAACATGTTCACTATATAAAGTTATGATACTTTTTAGATCTTTCTATGAATGAACAAGTCTAACAATGAAGAACTCGTTTGTGACCCACATTCCAGACCTAATGTCATTTCCTTGTTTGTGTATTACAGTGAGCTGTAAGGTTTTTATTCCCAAGCAGTAAAGGTCTGAGCCACGTTAGAAAACCACAGCATTTATATTTCTCTCGCTCTTTCTGGGATAGGTCTTGTCCAGGTTTGACAAATCCCATCTTGATAAATTTTCATTCACGGGAGAGGGTTGTTGACAAAAAAATGTTATTCTATCTCACTTATTGCACCTAAGACTACATTTGAAAGTGAATCTTTAAGCTGTGAAATCTAGCAACGGCCTGTGGTGCAGTGATAACCTGTCAGCATTTCCCTGTAGCATACACAGAGTGAAGATAGCTACTTTATGCCTCACTGTTGTCATGGTTGCTATGACTTTAGACTTGTTTCATCTTACCGACTGTCTGCTTCTAGGTATTTCGGAACTTGCCACCACCCCAGAGAAAGCCAGCGACTACATATCTCCATTGCTCAACTTTGCTGCTAGCCATATTCCCCGGGATAAGCACAAAGAGACTCCCCTGTATATTCTCTGCACCGCAGGGCTTCGGATCCTGACTGAGAGGTGAGGGGGTCCTTCTTTACATTAATCCCACAGAGAAAAGTCTGTATCATCAGTTTTCACTGGCAGAGGGCTTCATTTCAAACCACACAAGACATGACATCTTGCATAGATATCCAGCTGGTTTTGCAAAATGCAGAGATCCGCTTGTAAAAATATAATTACTAAGACACCAGGCACTTGGTGTCTGGGTAGAGGGGGGAGATTGTACTCTTTTTAGCGTGCATGCCCTCTGACCTTGTGTGGTTTTGGGTTTGCACTCATTAAACTATTTAGTCTTTGGATGATTTGCATAGTAGCATTTTCTTGGTGAAGCAGCTTTTGACCCAGTTACTTTTCCTGGTGTCCACTACATAGATGTACTTAGTGCACTTGTGTGTTTCAGCCAGCAGGAGGCCATACTTGAAGATCTGAGAACAGATATCCCAGTACACTACGACTTTCTATTCTCTGACTCCCACGCAGAGGTCATCTCAGGGAAGCAGGAAGGTACGTGAGGCAGCCCAGACTCCGCTCAACAGAGGCCTGCTGTATACCATCAGTGTACTACCATGTCGTCATCCTGACAATCCCCCTTTTATAAAGCCAGTGCATGCACTAACAATGTGCCGTACAGCATGCAGTTTACTGAGTGACTTGCATAACACTGGTATTGCGTACGATGCTGTATGTATAATATATAGGGATGTGCAGGCTCGGATTAGTTCGTATTTTCCCGCCAAATTCAGATTTATTTATTTTTCCCGCCAGAAATCGGGTCTTAGAAAAAACGTCATCTTTTATGCACAAACATCATCTTTCATGGACTTTTGTCCAGGAATGATGATGTTTGTCAATGAAAGATGACATTTTGCCTCTTTCTGAGACCCGATTTTTGGCGGGAAAAAAAATCTGAATTTAGCGGGAAAATCCAAACTAATCCAAGCCTGCACATCCCTAATAATATATAACACAAACATTAATTGTGTTGTTGGATCTTGCAGGAGTGTACGCCTGGATTGGCATCAACTTTGTCCTGGGGCGATTTGATCACATAGAGGATGGTGAGTACGTCCACCTCATCTGGATGGTAACATGCCCAGCATCTATTGCTGCTTGTTTATCTCTCACTCTTGGCTCCCACAGAAGATGAGGCAGTGGTGGAGGTAAACGTACCTGGCAGTGATAACAAGGACGCCATCTTCCGCAAGCGGACAGCGGGCATCTTGGACATGGGCGGGGTCTCCACTCAGATCGCGTATGAAGTACCTAAAAGTGTAAGCTTTACCTCCTCCCAGCAGGTCATTATCAGTAATATTTTACTCCTTTTTATTTGCACTTTTATTTTGCTTCCAGTTTTGTCTTTGTGTCATAATCAGCTGCAGCAGTTGCAAAAGTAAAATGTTAACTCGGTGGAAGGTGTATTTACCTCACCCATTAGCTTTATGTTGGCATGTTCGGGACCTGTCACCTACTCTCAGGAAAGTCATTATTATGTGGGTTACAATGTTCAGTCATTAAACTAATTCTGCCTAAAAGTCTTTATAGGAGACCAGGATACTATAAGCAACAGATTCCAACATAGACCATAAATCTCCCATTGTGTTGTGGAGAGTCTATTAGTATTTCTGGGGTTATGACAGGTCCTTTTGTCACTGTCGCTGTGCTGCTACCAGGTTGCTGGTTAAGTGTTACTCTTATGTGTCTCCATTGTTTTCATACATTGTCTAATCTCCCTTTGCTGTGTTATCTGCTGCATGAGCTTCTTCCCTATATGCGTGTATGCTTTCTGCCTCTTAATATACAATGTATGGCTCCATCATGTACAGCTTACAGGCAGATGTGATGAAGGGATAGACTAGCAGGCTCAGGTTCCATGAGAAGTAATAGGATAGAGCGATTATTTCCAGAGCACACGATCTAGGCCATGGACATGTTCACGCTACTATGTTTTATTTTAATTTTTAAAGAGCGAGTACGTACTAAGGGCCTGATTCAGAGCCGGACGCTCTGAAAGAGCGCTCGCTCTGAATCAGGGCGGTTTTTTTTTGTTTTTTTGGAGCGGCCTCCTGACCGCTCACATAGCTGTGGGTGACCACCCACAGCTATTGCGAGCGGCCAGGATGATGGTCGCAATGGTCAAGACCGTCCCGACCGTCGGGCTTGCAACGAGACCTTTGTGGTAGGGTCTCGTGGTCGCATGCCCCAGAGAACTTCTGGCTCTAATAGAGCCGGAAGCTCCCTCACTGACATCACTGGTGATGTCAGTGGGGCCGCCCACAAACTGCAGGCATTCGCATGGGAACGCCTCCATTTGTGAAGCCACCCCCCCGCAACGCCTACAAAATGTGGTGAGCTGTCGATCAACATTGACAGCCGCCCCTTTTGTAGTGAGCCATGGAGCGAGTGCTTTTTGCGCTCGCTCCGGGGCTCGCGCGCGCACTGTGCCAATCAGGCCCTAAGAACAATGTACATAGGCTGCCTGTAGCTGTCTCTTGAAAGCTGCATTTATATTGGGTAAACTGGGCTAACTAAACAGCAGTGGCCCAATCATGATGCTTGTGCAGAAACGTACGGTCAGTGTACATAGGTTTGTAAGAAATCGATATTTCAGTAATGGTAAACGAGACGTATGGTGCGCTGTTAAACCATCCTGTGTATTCTTAAAGACCCACCAACACTGACCATTTGCTTCTGCACAATTATCAATGGCTCCTCTGCAGGGGCGTATCTATAATGGGTGTAGGGAGGCAAACACCGCACACCCTGCACCCTTTTAATACTTACCTTTCCGGAGTCCCACGTCGGAGGTATCAGCGTTGTACAAATCGCCTGGAAAATGGCCGCCGTGGCCGTTTTTCGCATGCGCAGTAGGTAAAGCCCCGGGGAAATGGCTGCCGGCCGCCGAGGAAAGACGAGGGGACCTTGGACTGAAACTGCACACGGGCCCCCTCCTCTCTTAATGCGCCCCTGCTCCTCTGGTTAGCTCTGTTTAAGCTGTGCACACATGGGTGAACGTGGCATTAAAAGCTAAATCATTTATTTGGGGGTAGAGCTTTTAACTTTGCTCCCCGACTCTATGGAACCTTCTTCCTCCCACATTAATACACCACCACAACCTGGCTCCAAGCCGGGACCCTAAGGCAGCACTGAGCATGGGTCTGAGCCGGGTTTTACCCCTTTCGCCACGGCGACAGGACCCGGGTTATTTCCAAGGCCAGCCGTTCACACCAGACCCGGGTCTTCCAGGATCCAGGACTTAGGGCTTTATTCAATTTGAGGCGAAAAGTCAGTTGCCGGACTTTTCGCCGTCATTGGAGGTTTGGGAAGTGAAAACTTATCGCGCTTGTCCCCGCGATTCCCCGTATTCAATTTCATTTTGGCGAAAACGTGACTCGGCGAAAAGGAAAACTGTGAAAAGTCCTGTCATTTTCGGGGAAATCGGCCTGACACCCCCCAAAAGATGCTCTGACATGTGGGATCACTATGGGTACCCCCAAATTTCCCTGCTAAAGGTATGTGGGGTCAATAGGTGCTGTATAGCTTCTTTGGGAAAGCGGTGAAGAATAGCATTAGCAACTTTTGGGGGAAAAATAATGTGTCCCATCAAATTTGGGGTACATGAAAATGGGTACTAGCATATTTTAAAGTGGCTAATGTGAAGTTTTAAAAATCGTGAAAAATCCACCTGCCGCAACCACCTGCAATAAAAAAAAACACCTGCCGCATACTATTTCGCTAGTTTAGAAGTTTGTACCCCATTTTTATTTTTATTTTTGCCCCCAAAATCAAAGTACCTTTTTGGGGGTGTCCTGTGATCCTTTTTTTTTTTTTTTTTTTTTTTTTTTTTTTTACACAGAATAACTTTGGGGGACTGCCCAAGGGGTGCAGGGTGGTTTTTGGAAGTCTGCACCCCAAAACCCCAATTCTGCACTTGTTCTCGCCACCTATTCAATGGCGATACTTTTTCGCAGGTCCCAATGCATAGACTTTTCGCTCCGGCGAAAAGTCGGGAAAACTGAATACGGGGATGAGACAAACCTGCGAAAATGATGTCATCGGCGATAAAGTATAGCCGATAACGTGTTTTCGCAGCCTAATTGCATACAGCCCTTAGGGTGTTACAGTGGACTCTTGAACATGATGTAATTTCCAAGCGCTTCTGAAGCCAGCCAATCTGTAGGGTTGAGGCAAACCCCGGTTCATCGTGACCTGGGCCGCACCGTTTACACTGCACCAATACCCGGGCCCTTCCCGCGTTTAACGCTGGTAGTGACCAGAGTCTGATTCCCGGGTCACTTGACCAATTTTTATTTCCCCTAAAACCATTTTACACTGAGCCGTGACCTGGGTAAACCTAGCAATAACCCTGGTTATTGCAGCAGTGGAAAACGGGTATTATAGAGTCCTCCACACTAGAATCCTGCAGAAACAGACTCAACACTTCTCTGTTGACTCATTTTATTAATGTCCCTTTAGTTTCTAAATAACATACAACCCAAATGCTTAGTTATCTTCTCTGTTAAGTTTATTTTGTATGTTGTATTTTTGTTACGGCAAATGTAAAGCACTTTGAGTCCTATTGGGATAAAAGTGCTATATAAATAATAATAATATAGCACGTGCATATGGAGCCTGACCAGCTTATCCGTTCTGGGTCAGAAGACACCAACCTCTGTGGATAAGGTAGATAAGGCTTTAACCAGAATTATAAACTTGTACTCTGCAAACAACCTCGCCATATACTTTCATCTATGTAGAAATTACACCTAGAACACAGACACTGGAGTCTGATGATGATGATAATAATAAATTTCCTTTATTGGACAATACATGTTGCTTCAAAGTATATGTGGGGACAAATATATCGCATTGCTCTCAGCACACACATCTGCACTTATAGTATGTGGCTCCTGCTGGCTATACAGTGGTGCTTGTCCAACATATTGCACAGGTGCTGTAGGGATTGGGCACAGGATCTGTGAGAAGCAATGTAGAAGTAACCAGTCATATATGTCAGCTATGTTATCCTGTAGACAATATTTATTCTCTCACCCGAAGCCTTGAGGAAAGTGCTGAGTGACAACTGGAAAGAGCCATTAACACACTGATTACAGCAGTAACATAGACTAATGGGGCCCATCCATCAGCGAGGGAATGCTGCAACCCTGCTTCGCAGAAATCCAACATGTTGGAGTTTGCCGACTTGACGATCGCGTTAAAAAAATGATCGCGATCGTCAAATCGCCGACATTTAACATGGGGAAATATCTGCGATCCGGCGACGGATCGCAGGACATCGATGGTGGAAGGTCGGCGTTTCCACGTGGAAACGCCGGCACTTCCCATCGCATCGCCGGATCGCAAAAAACGGTCTCTGATGTATGGCCACCTTAAGGTGCAGGGGTGAGCCCTACAGTAATTGATGGCTGCAGCAATACATTGGTAAAGAGTGAGAGTTTTGGATAAAATGCAATCCAGAGAAAATAGATAAAGCAATGCTTCCCACACAGCAACCTGTTTTCAGATGGATTAAGATTTTGTCGAGAATGACCAATCACATCGGGAGACTAAGGTTGTCCAGCAGCAACAACTGAATCGCCGTAGGTCACCTAAGTACGCTGCATATGTAACCCCGCAGCGCTACATATAATGCAGGGAACCCGCTATGTAGGATAGAATTACACAGCCTGAGGGAGAAAACTAGTATTTCATGCTGGCAAATACTCCGGAGTCAGCGAAAATTAAAGGTAATTTAGTAAACTGAGACTCTGTTATGCTGAATAAATGGAATTACAGCTCACACACTGTCATTATGTTCTCTCCTGTCCTTGTGTTACTGACCATATATTATCTGTGGGAGGGACATGAACTACACCCTTTGGATAACACAGGCCCGGAGACTCTGCTTTTCATATTACATGAACCTTTCCCTGCTGTTCCCTCATGTACATCGCCACAGAACATGGTGTTTAGTATCAGAGGCTGCAGAATTGGCTGCCACAACCTCGTATAGAAAGCGAGGATCCATATAATGTTTCAGTATAAAGCCTCCTCCCTTACCCCTTCTTCCCAATACGCTGATAACCTTGGCAGGAACATGATGTACATAATGTTGTACAAAAGGAAAAATACTAATACTATCACACTGGATCTATTTCCTGTTTACACGATTTTTATGTCATTATGTGTGTAAACGCAGTGAAATGGATAATATGAAACCATTGTTGCCTCACAGATTGTCCTCATACACTTCTCTGTGCAGCGTGAATTGTCTGACGCGAGTGAGACGCCAGGTCTTGTGCGGCTTGACTCGCGGCAAGCTATTTTTTTTTTTTCCTATTTTTGCATCTAACCCAAAAATGCGCCCTGGCGCGTTGCGAGAGACTGTTTGGCACAACTGCAGCAATAGTGTATGAGGACACATATGGATGTTGTTTGTTTAAAAAAAAAAAAACTTGGATCACAAATGCAGGTAACCTTACGGAAATCTTAGCAAGTAGATGCATGACTCATTCCATCCTGCTTTTGCAATAGCTTTTTCCCATAATATATGCCTGTCTGAAGAAGCCCACATATTCTTCACCGCTGACACGACAATAGTGTAGGAGGGGACATTGGTAGCTTTAGTCTCTCTATGGGTGACTGTGCATTGGAGTCCTGATCATTTATTTGCAAAGTATAAACGTAAAAAAAAATTAGGACAAAAATGGTCTTTGAAAGAAAGTCATATTCTTGTTCTTTTCATAAATGAACACCATACCCCTGGAAGTAGCAGAGTACAGGGCCATGCAAGTTCAGGAGCCGCGCGCCCTTGTCTGCTCCCATCATGCTCGAGGACTCTCAGGCGGGTGCTTGTATGTAATGTGCTGCCAGTGGAGGTTACTGGCACACCATATTGGGAAAGAATCTGGGCCCTGGAGCATCATGGCAGTACGGGTGTCAGCAAGGGAAAGTAAGGGAATTTCATTACAAAAATGAACACAAATCTGCATGAGGTTCTTCTTTAAGGTCTGTATCCTCTTTGTGATTTAATCCCTGGTCTAGAAGATATTAATACCCGCTAAACGCTGTATATGTCTCCGTGTTCACTGCATGTGCTGTGTTCATACGCTGCCATCTGACAACTGTCCCACTTTTCCGTCTGCAGGAAGAGATGGCTAAGAACCTGCTGGCAGAGTTCAACCTTGGCTGCGATGCCCACGAGACCCAGCACGTGTACAGAGTGTATGTAGCCACCTTCCTGGGCTTTGGGGGCAATGCTGCTCGGCAGAGATACGAGGGATACATCTTCTCCAGCACAATGGATAAGAACAGGTCAGGGCCACATCCTCATGAACATTTGTAGTGTTTTATAGATTTGTTTGGCTGGCATGATAAAGTTAAAAATGAATGAATAAAGTCACTATAGAATCTTTCTGACCGTGGTTACTGGTCTCAGGCTTCTAGGACAGAAACTGGGTCTGTCTCCAGATGTGCCATACTTGGACCCGTGCCTTCCTTTTGATATCCCAGATCAGATTCACCAGGAGGGACAAACTAGGTTCTTGCGTGGAACGGGCGATTTCCATCTCTGCCGCCGGCTCATCCAACCTCTCATGAACTTGTCCAATGAGACACAGACAACCTTAAATGGCATTTACCAGCCCCCACTGCCCTACCACAACAGCGAGTTCTACGGCTTCTCAGAGTTCTACTATTGCACAGAGGATGTTCTGCGTATGGGGGGAGACTACAAATCTGCCCGCTTCCTACGAGCAGCACAGGTAAGAGGAGATTGTCTGTAGTTGACGAGCGTTATTACGGTTCTTCTCTCGTATGCTCCATAATAGCACTTTACCAAACATGCTGTTAGTTATCTGTTTGCCGATCCCATTGCCAAGGGATGAGTAAAGCCTCCTTCTGGGTCTCATAGGAGTTTGATTTGCTTCAAGCTGCCAGGTATGCCTCCTACTCTAGGGACACCATAAAACAAACAACCGCAGGGTCCTAGGCAAGAAAGCCCTGCAGAATTGCTAATGGGGGATCATTGTTTCGGGTCATCATAAGGACAACTTTAATTTTCTCTCATTATAACAACCTTTCCTTGTACTCTCAGGATTACTGCGCCACAAAATGGTCAGTTTTAAAAGAGCGGTTTGATCGTGGTCTGTTCGCATCACATGCTGACCTGCACAGGCTTAAGTGAGTATAAACTATGAAATGCGGAGGAAGGAATAACATCAGCTCTCCCCATCTTTTTCTGTTTGATTATTGATGTGTTTTACTGTGAAACACACACAAATGTTACTGTTCACAGATGTAATGCTTAGTATTGATGTATCCACCGACCCACCGACTGACAAATACCTTTCCTGTTTTCTGATTGCAGGTACCAATGCTTCAAGTCCGCATGGATGTATGAGGTTTTTCACACCGGCTTCTCATTTCCTGCCAATTACAGCAGCCTAAAGACTGTCCTGCAGGTGTATGATAAGGAGGTGCAGTGGACACTGGGAGCTATCTTGTATCGCACAAGGTTCTTGCCACTGAGGTAACAAGTTTAACACGGGGTGTAGAAAGGAGAATTCAAGACAGACAGGTACTCAAAGCAGTGTCTTTAATGGCAGCAGACACTGCACTTTAGCATGCATAGGCTTAGGCCTGGGGACACAGGCATATAACAAGTAATAAAACACAAATAAATGTCCCAGCACTCCCAGTGCTTAATAGGCAGTCCCTGGCACTGCAACACTCTGGCCTACTAAACTGGCCGCTAGCCAGCATCAGTGCACAGAGCACTAGGTGTCTGAGAGGTTTAAACTCTTTCTGCCTCTCAAGGCGCATATCCGCTAGCTGTGAAATTGGAAGATTTGAACAATATCGTTATCGTTCATCGTCCGCAATATCGTCCAGTGGGTATGCAGTCAACGACCAACGATGAGCACTCCCACTGTTCGTTGACGACCTCTTTCATAACCCGTACTTGCAGGGCAACCTGACGATACCTGTAAGTATCGAGTTTGCTCATTGGTTAATGTACTTTTGTGTGGCGCCATATAAATAAAGTATAATGATAATAAGTACGGGGATGAGGGAGGGTGACGTCACTGAACGATATTGTGTGAATGCTCAATGTCATTAACGACATTGAGCCCAGCGCTGCAGGGAACACTCTAGACGATATCACTCATGGAGCATATCGTAGTGGATACCCCCCTTCAGTGATAAGCTGCAGCTGGGCCTGTGCAAATGTTCCACACCTCCACTGCTACTGCAGAATGCACAGGCTTCACTCTAGCCTCCCTTGAAGGGAGCTGATCCCACAGGAATGTGGGCAATTCAGGTGAGAGACAACCCCTCTCACCACACACGATAATAAAGTTTCTTAGTAGCTTGCATTCTATATTTACAGACCATATCATGGAAAGGACTGAGGAACATATGTGCTAATAACTTTTCTAAACTTTAACTTGTAATTGTTGTTTTAACAAGCACATTGTCATACAGAACCTTGTCTCTGTGATTCTGCCAACTGCTTAGAGTCGCCTGTTGTAAAAAGATAATTGCCGTAAAATGTGTATATACAGTATAGCCATAATGAACATGAGAAATCCATTAGTCAGGCTACAGATAAAGGTTGCTGATGGTGAATCACAAACATACAGACACAACTCATCACACATATACAGACACAACTCATCACACATATACAGACACAACTCATCACACATATACAGACACAACTCATCACACATATACAGACACAACTCATCACACATATACAGACACAACTCATCACACATATACAGACACAACTCATCACACATATACAGACACAACTCATCACACATATACAGACACAACTCATCACACATATACAGACACAACTCATCACACATATACAGACACAACTCATCACAAATATACAGACACAACTCATCACACATATACAGACACAACTCATCACACATATACAGACACAACTCATCACACATATACAGACATAACTCATCACACATATACAGACATAACTCATCACACATATACAGACACAACTCATCACACATATACAGACACAACTCATCACACATATACAGACACAACTCATCACACATATACAGACACAACTCATCACACATATACAGACACAACTCATCACACATATACAGACACAACTCATCACACATATACAGACACAACTCATCACACATATACAGACACAACTCATCACACATATACAGACACAACTCATCACACATATACAGACACAACTCATCACACATATACAGACACAACTCATCACAAATATACAGACACAACTCATCACACATATACAGACACAACTCATCACACATATACAGACACAACTCATCACAAATATACAGACACAACTCATCACACATATACAGACATAACTCATCACACATATACAGACATAACTCATCACACATATACAGACATAACTCATCACACATATACAGACACAACTCATCACACATATACAGACACAACTCATCACACATATACAGACACAACTCATCACACATATACAGACACAACTCATCACACATATACAGACACAACTGATCACACATATACAGACACAACTGATCACACATATACAGACACAACTGATCACACATATACAGACACAACTGATCACACATATACAGACACAACTGATCACACATATACACACACAACTGATCACACATATACAGACACAACTGATCACACATATACAGACATAACTGATCACATTTAGGCTGTTTATCAGGCTGCAATACTGTAATCGGATACTTGTCTCGGAATAAACCAGGTCTGTGATCTTGTATCGCCCACAGAGACATCCAGCAGGACCACTTTCGTGGTAGCCATCCCCACTGGCGTGGGGCATCGTTTGTGTACAACCACTACCTGTTCTTGGTCTGTTTTCTGGTGGTCTTGCTTTCTATCATGCTGTACGTACTGAGGCTACGGCGCATCCACCGCCGCATGCACCGGAATACATCATCTTCTGCGCTGTGGGCAGAGCAAGGAATACAGCCGTCTGGGCTGTCCAGCCCCTTGTGAGGACCGGTCAGCAGCATATTGCACATCTCCCCTACCATTGGTGGATTTACAGGTTTATCCTACCTGTCACTCTTATGGTTCCTGTGTGAACTGTTCAGCGGCTCCCTCCTCTGCAGAGAGGGAGGAATCCTGATGAAGTCTGGCATGTCGGGGTTCAACTGGGTCTTGGAGCTGCCGCCTAGGACTTGATGGGAGGCGACAGATAAAAGCCATGTTTTATGCCTCAGGGTCCCCCATCCTGTCACGAATAAAGGGGTGCAATGTGTGGCTTGTATGGAGGACATAGCACATCTTTAGGCTGCACATACTCTCCTCAGTAATAATGCCAATCTTGCACTTCTACCGGCATTAAGACTCTCTTATAAGTGATCTCTGCAAGGTGTAATTATGAGAATTGTTGTTTTAAAATTATTCCAATACGGACATTGGCAGATCTCATTCTAGCATAACGAGATAGGAAGCATGAAACCTTCCGTACTATGCTATTGGATTATTAAGGTTTACTCCTTGCCTACACATGAAAGGCAGACATTTTGTGTGCTAAACTAACCCTCAAGAAAATTCAGCCTATCAATTCGCTAGGAGTGCGAGGCTTAAAGTGCCTCATGCCTCAGTGATGTCACTAGATCCTAGTGAATTGATAGGTTCATTGGTTCTGCCCACAAAATGGCTGACATCACTGCGTGAACATGACAAGTAACTTTCACTTCAGCCTTTTGCCTGCTTTCCTGATGGCGCTGCGTCTTTTTCCTGGCGTCCTATGGCGATGCCTCACATTCTGTGTTACACTGGAACAGGAGCTGCTAAATGTTCTTTCTGGAGCATAAAAAAGTAAAATACAGGGTTATGGGAGGGTTATGATGGTATGAATACAAACATTTTCTGTAGACACCTGCTCCCTAAGGTGAAAGCATTTCTAAATGTGTAGATAAGTGCTGGCAGATGTCACTCCCTACCACGAAACCGACATTACACGTGTCAGTCTTCTGACTCTTTACGTGGCTTAAAAGGATATTTCCTGTATTTAAAGGCAGCTGATTAGACATGTATGCATAGGTCTTGTGTATACTGTACACGTGTTCTCTGCATATGACCATGTTACCTTGTTGTGGGAGTTGATCTCGGTGCTTATTGAGCACAATTTATTATACAATAGGTTCAGATTGCATTGAAGGTTTCAGTGATCGTCACGCATGCGCACACCATTGATTTGTGTCGGTGGCCGAACAGTCCCAGAGATATGCGTCTGTGGTAAAGAGGGGAAGGGGCTGAAGTAGGGTACCCCAACGGTCAGTATGCACCTTTAGCAGCTAGGCCTGTTCCTATTTAGTCATTATAAATGGGGTCCATCCCTATGGCACACTCCTTCATCCTACACTGCACGCTCACAGTACTGAGGGGATACTTGTTACATGGGGTGTAGGTAAGGTGCTCATATCTGTGATTCCCCTTTAAAGGAATGAATTATTATGGAGAGGAAACTGGTAGCTAGAACTGAGGAGAATTAATTTGATGTCTTGCTGGATCTGAGAACAGTACATGTCCCGTAAACCGCTTGATATTTTCTTTTAATAACCTTGCTTGGGACAAAATGCACTTGGTGAGTGGTGACGTCAGCCCAAATCCATCTGGAAAGACAGATTCCAGCTGGGAAGCGATAAAATGTAACGCCAGCTCTGCTTCTGTTATCCTCTGCCCGGCTCTAGCAGCTCTTGCACACTTACCATCTTCTGCCAGCTCCTGGAAGAGAGTCTCCTGCAGCCCCACTCTCCTGTCTACGTGCTCAGCCTCCACTCCTGCACTTTGCTCCCTGGCGTCCTCTTACAGATAGAAGTTCACGTGTGTGTGGGGGTCTTTTTTTTTTTTTTTTATGTCTTCCCCGCTGTTAATTTATAATTTTATTTAAAGTAAAGAAAAACAAGAATACCTTAATACTTGGATCTGCTGTGTGTTGTTCTGTGACTGTAGACATTGAAGACAAACATGCGTGTTTGCAGCTGGATCTGTGATGCATTTATTAAATCAAGATGTCTGCTGACTTGGAGACCCTCCTTACACCCACCCCCGTGCAGAAAACACACGTAATCCCTGATGAGCCCCTGTAACTGGATAACACCAGGATGCCGGATCTGAGGGCATGGGCAGAATGAGAGAATACAATGGCACTTTAAAAAAATAATAGATTAGCTGTGAAGCTTTCATGACAATGTAATAACTTTGACCATGTAAAGGTTAATGTTTTAGAGCAGGACGGTCACGTGTCCTAAGCCGAGTACTGTTCCCTACAGGGGATTGTGCAATTTACCATCCATTATTCCAATAGAAGAAAAATAAATCTTAAAGGAACACTTGGCCTTGACCACTAATTCTTATTTAACATATACACTAACCTTTGATACACAAAGGGCATACAATCAAAAGGATGAAGTGACAAAAATATGAGGTTAAATGCTTGTTTAAAGAGATCTGAGTTTTTAGGCAGCCATGTTGTTCCATGGATTCCTATGGGAGTTGATGCTATGTAAGGGTGGGTACACACCTGACAGATATATCTGCAGATCGAATGATCAGCCAATGTATCTGTCAGTGTGTACCCAGCTTAAGTGTAGGTATATATTGCAGGTTATTAATGCAATGTCAAATTCTGTCTGTTGTATTGCTCTCTTGAACACATATTACGCTGGCCGACATATCGGGCGTTCAATTGAATGGCCGATATAGTGTCTGTGCGTCAGCCAGTGTGTACAGACATATCGTGTCGGCTGTGCGGCACAGTTGATGGCAGATGCATCTGCATATCATGCTGTGTGAACGAGTGATCAGCCGACCGCCCATACACTTGCTCCACAGGCCGCCGGTGACTGACATAACAACTGGGCACGTGTAAATGCCCGCCCCGGTGTGACATCAGGCACAACACATCGGGCTGACAATTGGTAAGTGTGTATGCATTTACCAATCATCAGATAGGACAGCGGATCGCCCTCATCTAATGTGTACGCCGCTTTACACTCTATCTCTGCCATGCCACTTTCACAGGGCTCAGTATTCCTGGTCATCACTGGTCTATCGTTTGCATAGTGCTTTGTGTTCTCTTCTGCACCCATGATGTTTTGTGTACATCCCTTGCTGATGTCCCCCTGGTATAATGACATGCCTTTGGTGTTGGCTTTCCTACACTGCCACACCCTTGTTTTGCAGTTACACTGGTCCTGTGAGAGTGGGATTGAGAGGATTACATTAAGCCCTGTGCACTGACCCCAGCCGGCCCCTTCCTCAGCTCAGAGGCCTGAGATATGTTACCCCTATGAAAGCATACACCTTGGCTACTGACTGATCTACACAATGGCTGTGTTTGTTTGTGTTTATTTACGTGCTGAAACACGGCTTACAGAGTCCATTAAGTAGGAGGAATGAAGCCCAGACAAAACAAGGTGACTTGACCTTTGACACCCCCATGTGAACCACAGAGGAACTGTGACACCCAAAATCTCACCTCTCCATGGGTGCTTGAGTGTGTCAGTCAGTCACTGGCAGGGGTCACAAACACAAGAGAAAAGGTGATGGAGGAGAACAGTAACTGAGACAGCAGATAGCAGCTTGCCCCACCCTGTCTGCTCCACTGTTGTAGGCAGCAGGACTCCCAGACCCTATGTGATCCCCGGTAACCTTATATCCCAGTATGTGCCTGCATGGAATGACTTCTGACACTGTGCTGCATAGAGGCTGTCCCAGACGCCCATCGCATATTGATGCAGCAAGCTGTCTCTGAGCATGACCTTGTGTTGTAGATCTGTGTCCGGTCCTATCGCCGCCCTTCTCCTGTCATTATCTTTTCTACTTCAGGGTACATAGGGTATCCACAGGATACCTTGGGGTATAGGTGTGACGTCAGTCGCCGGGCACCATAGAGTTAAGCCTCCCAGGATGCACTAGGGTCCCCCTCCTATACCCCGCCCCCGAGCCAAGGCACCTCAGTTTAGTTTGGTGCCCGGCCGGAGTCGGGTGCACCTGTCGGAGTGGGGGCCAGAAGAGCCCCTGAAGCTTTCTCCTATGCAGCTGTGGCTGCACATCTGGATGTACAGCATGGACAGTCAGTCCTGACGTCCATGCTGTCTTCCCTACACCCCCGCCGGTACCAGAACGCCGGTACCGATCCGGGGATGCTGGTGAGCATCTGGGGACACAGCTAGCGGTGACCCCAGATGTTCCGGACCATGGCCGGATTTAAGGGGGACAAAGGTAAGCAGCGGGGTCCCGCGGTGGGTCCCCGCTGATCACATGGTCCTGAGTCCCCAGGCAGGGGGCTCCCTGGGGACTGGCTGCAGCGTGGAGCCAGGCGACCAACCTGCGCTTCCACTACCCCCTGGGACAGCGGACCGCAGCAGAGCGGTAGCACTGCGGCGTCCCAGGGGTTAAATGCATGCCAGGGGAGCGCGCCTTCCCTGTCTCACAGCCGGCGCCTCCCCCGCTGCACACAGCCCTCTGCACGCTGCCGACTGGTCCTGTGGCAGCGCTCCTCCCCCAGGCCAGCCTCCTCTCTGCTCCTCGGCGGCCATCTTCTTCTGGACGCATGGTGAACGCTGCTGGAAGCTCTGGTGGAAGCATCGTGGTCTGGGTCCCCCCGCATACCTCTCCTCTGCTGTGGTCAGGTCTGTGTATGCAGCGCTGTGTCCTACCAGGCCCTGTGTCTGCGTAGTTGAGTGATCAGCGCTGTTAGTGCAGGAATTGATTTTCTTTGCATTGTATGTGACTGTGCTAGCGCTGCTGCCTGTAACTTTTCTTCTAAACTGTCAGCTTTATTCTGTCCCTGTTCTTTCTGCTAAGCCCTTGCGGTGCGGTGCTGCAGGGTGGTCTCTCGCCTATTTACTATATAATTGGTGAGAGGGGTCACATACTTGGTGCCATCATGTCTGAAAGTGATTTTCCTCTCCAGCTACAATGTACTACATGTAAAGTACCGTTAGCGGAGGGGGAGGGTAGCGCGGAGGGCCTTTGCCGGCAGTGTTTGTCCATGGCGCGGCTGCTTACGGTTACAGCACCGGTACAGGAGCCGCCCTGGGCTTGTTTCGCTCAGGCGCTTACAGCCTTAGTTGGCCAGTTAGCTCCGCAGCCCACGTTTACACCGATGGGTTTGTCCCAGCAGTCAGTGGTGTCACCCATGCAGGGTTTCCCACGACAATTGGTGGTATCCCACAGTCTCCCTATTTCCCCGCTCCCGGTTTCTCAGGAGCCAGCGTGGGTTAACTCCCTGACGAGTTCTGTACAGCACTTGTCGGATGTGTTGCAAGGGGAGTCTGTGATGCGGCCGCATAAACGGCCGGTGGCGTCTCTGTCGGCTCCTTATGAGGATGACGAGGGGACGTCTGATGATGGGGAGATTCTGAATCCTTACGATCAGGAACCTCTCCACAGTAAGGACGCTGATGCAAAGTCCAAGGTATATATTCCTGGACTTATTCGGGCGGTCCGCACAGCCTTGGTGATTGAGGACGAAGTTCCCCCAGCGGCTAAATCTAAGTATGCCTTTTTCAAAGATGTGAAGGGCGATGCCACTGTCTTTCCTCTTTCGGGTCAGTTAGTGGACCATTTAGAGGAGGCGTGGAAACAGCCTGGCAAAAGATACCAGCCGCAGAGACGCCTGGCGGTGGCTTATCCGTTCGCGGATAATTATTTTGCAAAGTGGGAATCCCCTCCACAGGTGGATTCTCACGTGACCCGTCTTGTCCGTAGTGCCACATTGCCGATGCCATCCATGTCCTCCCTTAAGGATGCTACGGACCGCAAGGTGGAGATCTGCCTGAAGTCCGCTTATTCCCTTGCGGGGGGGGCAGCACGGCCGGCTATGGCCATTTGCTGGGTTGCCAGAGCGATGGAGCGCTGGGCAGATTCATTAGAGGCTTCTTTTGATTCCGACTGTCCGGCCGAACAGGCGGAGTTGATTGGCAATCTCCGTGATTCGGCCACTTATATCAACGAGGCGACCCTAGACATTAGTACTCTGGTGTCTAGAATTTCTTAAGCAGCGGTGGCTGCTCGTCGCACCTTGTGGCTGCGATCCTGGAAGGCGGACGCAGATTCCAAAAAGGGTCTGGAGGCGTTGCCGTTTACCGGAGAAGTTCTCTTCGGTCCAGATCTGGATAAGATTGTGGCCACGCTGGCGGCAGCCAAATCGGCTTGTCTCCCGTCGGCCGCTGCTCCTTCTGGTTCTGGACCATCGTCCTTTCGGTCATCTAGGGCCCAGGGCAGGCCCAAACCACAGTCGTTTCCTCGACAGGCTGGCCCTAAGAAATTGGCCAAGCCCCGGAAGCAGGCATGGAGTACCAGACGTCCGGCCCCCAAGCCAGATGACAGCCTGCGGCCTGACGGTCCGGGCCTCCCTTTGGGGGATCCCAGGGTGGGAGGCCGCCTGCTGCAGTTCGCCCAGTGTTGGTCGGCCACTATGACAGACACTTGGGTTCTCGAGGTGGTCTCTCACGGGTACGCCCTCCTTCCGGCACAGACCCCCGGCGCGATTCTTCACCACGGGTCTACCGTCAGACCGGAACAAGGCTATGGAGCTGCGGAAGGTATTGCACACTATGCTCCAAGCTGGAGTTATAGTGCCTGTTCCATTCTCCCAGAGGGGCCAGGGTTTCTATTCAAATCTTTTTTTGGTACAGAAACCCAATGGGTCGTACCATCCGATTCTCAACCTCAAAGCACTCAACAAGTCTTTGCGGGTTCCGAAGTTTTGGATGGAGACCCTACGGTCCATCATTCTGGCGCTGGAACCTGGGGACTACATGGTGTCATTGGACATACAGGACGCTTACCTGCATGTCCCTATTCTTTTGCGCCATCAACAGTTCCTCAGGTTTGCAATCCGCAGCGACCACTTCCAGTTTCGGGCGTTACCTTTTGGCCTGGCGACAGCACCACGTGTTTTCACCAAGGTGATGGCGGTCATGGCGGCTTCTCTGCGGCTGCAGGGAGTCCCCATGTTGCCGTACTTGGACGACCTGTTATTGGTGGCAGGATCTCCAGAGCTCCTGTTACGCCACTTGGACCTGACCATTGCACTGCTGCAACGGCACGGCTGGCTAATCAACTGGCAGAAGTCCACTCTAATCCCGTCTCGGAGGATTCTGCATCTGGGAGCCTTATTGGACTCGGGACAGCAGAGGATCTTCGTGACGGAGGACAAGATCTCTGCTTTACAGTCAAGGGTGCGCAGTTGTCTGCACAGCCGCCGGGTGTCCCTACACTCGGCGATGAGGTTACTGGGCTCCATGGTGTCGGTGTTCGACATGGTGGAATTCACCCAGTTTCACTCCAGACCTCTGCAGCACCTGATCCTGTCCAAGTGGAACGGGCTGCCTCAGTCTCTAAAGTCCCAGACGATTGTGCTCACCCCGGAGGTTCGCCTGTCCCTTGCTTGGTGGTTACAGACGACTCACCTCAACAAGGGACGTCCGTTCTGGGTTCCAAATTGGGTCCTGTTGACAACGGACGCCAGTCTTCGGGGCTGGGGAGCAGTTTCGGGTCCACACTTGTTCCAGGGCAGCTGGACGCCGACAGAAGCGGAGCTTCCAATAAATATCTTGGAACTCCGTGCGGTCTTCAATGCTCTCCAGCAGGCACATCGGTTTCTCCAGGGTCACCCGGTGCAGGTCCAGTCGGACAACGCTACCACCGTGGCCTACATAAACAGGCAAGGAGGAACTCGCAGTTGGGCGGCTCTCGTAGAGGTCTCTCGGATCCTGGTTTGGGCGGAGCGCAATCTTCCGGCCATATCAGCGGTCTTCATCCCGGGAATGCTAAATTGGGAGGCGGACTTTCTAAGTCGTTCATCCGGGGGAATGTCCCTGCACCCGGATGTTTTTCAACTGCTGGTGGACAGGTGGGGTCTTCCAGAGATCGACCTATTGGCGTCCCGGCACAACAACAAGTTGCCGGTGTACGGATCTCGCACAAGAGACGAAGGGGCGTCTCTGGTGGATGCTCTGTCCGTCCGGTGGACGTTCCGGTTCGCATACCTGTTCCGGTTTCCCTTCTTCCACGGGTAATCCGGAAATTCAAACAGGAAGGAGGGACGCTCCTGTTGATAGCTCCCGCGTGGCCCAGACGGCACTGGTTCTCAGACCTTCAGGGTCTGTCCGTGGACAGTCCTCTGCGGTTGCTGCTACGACCGGACCTTCTGTCTCAGGGTCCTTGTCTTCACCCGGACCTGACTCGGCTGTCTTTGACAGCGTGGCTGTTGAGACGGCCATGCTGAGGTCCCGGGGGTTTTCCAGCTCTGTGGTGCGTACCATGTTGCGAGCTCGGAAACCGTCTTCCGCGAGGATATACCATCGCGTGTGGCATACGTTCTTCCAGTGGTGTCGACCGAGAAGTTATGCACCGTGGGAGTTTCGTCTGTCTCGGATTCTCGCCTTCCTGCAAGCGGGACTGGATCATGGGCTTCGCCTTGCTTCTTTGAAGGTACAGGTTTCGGCCCTATCTGTCTGGTTTCACCGTAGGATTGCTACAATCCCGGATGTGCGCACCTTTATGCAAGGTGTTCTCCGCATTCAGCCGCCCTTTGTTCGACCTGTGGCGCCTTGGGATTTGGCTGTGGTCCTGAGGGCTCTCCAAGGACCGCCGTTTGAACCACTGGGCTCAGTGGATCTTAAATGGCTAACAGCTAAGACTGTTTTCCTTCTGGCTATTGCTTCGGCCAGACGTGTTTCTGATTTAGGGGCTCTTTCTTGTAAACCCCCTTTCTTGGTTTTTCATGGGAACAGGGCAGTGCTCCGCACTCGGCCCGAGTTTCTTCCCAAAGTTGTTTCCCAGTTTCATGTTAACGAGGAAATCGTTGTTCCGGCCTTTAACTCACCGGGTCTTTCCGTGGGTGAGGCCTCTTTGGATGTTGTGCGGGCCTTAAGGACTTATGTTGACCGCACTTCTTCGTTTAGGAAGTCGGACGCTTTGTTTGTCCTCTATGGCTTCCGTAAAAAGGGTTGGCCTGCTTCAAAGCAAACTTTGGCAGCCTGGATCCGTATGGCTATTTCTGAAGCTTATCTTCATGAAGGCCTGCCGGTTCCTCCTTCTGTGAAGGCTCATTCCACTAGGTCTGTTGGTCCTTCGTGGGCAGCTCGACGTGGTGCCTCTGCAGTCCAGATCTGCAAGGCTGCTACGTGGTCTTCTGTCCATACCTTCGTGAGGTATTACAGGTTTGACACCTTCGCCTCTCAGGATGCTTCCTTCGGGCGGCGGATTCTCCTTTCTGCACAGGAGCGTCCCCACCCTTAAAGGATACTGCTTTTGGACATCCCCAAGGTATCCTGTAGATACCCTATGGACCCTGAAGTAGAAAATATGAGATATGGTAAGAACTTACCCTTGTTATCTCTATTTCTACGAAGTCCATAGGGTTCCACAGGACTCCCGCCCTGTCGCACCTGTGCTGCAGATGGGCTTTGCTCTGGTCACCGGTTTTCCGTCTCCCTCTGGTGAGAATGTGATTCTTGTATGTGTCCAGATCTTTTTTCTCTCTCTTCCTTCTCCTCCTCCGGCCTATGGCTTGATAACTAACTGAGGTGCCTTGGCTCGGGGGCGGGGTATAGGAGGGGGACCCTAGTGCATGCTGGGAGGCTGAAAAGCTTAACTCTATGGTGCCCGGCGACTGACGTCACACCTATACCCCAAGGTATCCTGTGGAACCCTATGGACTTCGTAGAAATAGAGATAACAAGGGTAAGTTCTTACCATATCTCATATTATACTGAACCTTAATCTGTCTTCCTGTGTTTTTCCGTTACATTGGACATGTAACACAGAAGAATGATTGCTCCTAAAGAGCATGACATAGAATTACCGCGGAGTTTAAGTTGGCTTGTATGTTGCTCAGACATATATGCCCAAAATGATGGAAGCACTCGTCCCATACTTCAGTTAATTAATGGGCATAACAAGACAAATTTGGACTATACTTTCCTATACAAATGATTATAGTAATTAGAGGAAAGCCAGTTGTAATCTTGGCCATGCTATGAACTGTACACACCTGTGATCTGGGCTCAGTTTGGCCTTAGGAAGTGCAAAATTGTCACAGATACGCTTGTACAGTTGATGAGTTGTTTTAGGGCCTCATTCATTACAGATCGTAATTGCAATGGCGATTACGCACGCAGTCCAACTGCGATAGTATGCTACTTCATTGTGATCGCAATGCTGCCGCAGCACTACACAAGGACGCCCACTTTACCTTACACACATTCGTAATGTTTAGCAAGACTGCGAAAACATCGGTACAATCTAGCAGTCTAGTACCATCGCAGCCTCAAGCGCACTTGCACAAGCCCTGTCCTTACTCAGGAATTGCTAACTTCCACGCACGCTGTCAGTCCTGAGGCTGTGTGGGGCATCGCAGTGGATAATTTATGCATGCCCATGCACCGCCTTTGTGGCCCGACCCCCCACCCCCAATTCGTCACCACCCACAAACGGCACTTCCTGTCAACCTCTCTGCGATGGGTCTGTGTAGCTGCTACGATACGCAGTGGCCGGTACGCGCACTGCGATGCATGTGCAGTACCCAACCATTCTCCCGATTGCATGCATATTTGCAACTGCGTTCCTTTCTGAATCAGGCCCTTTGTTGTAATCCAACGCTTGTAAAAAGACAGTGCCGGATTACGGTTTGTGGTGTCCCCTACCAACAAAATTGTCACCGAATTGTAGCTATGTGTGGGGGACCTTATATATAATATTTTGAAAGGTTACTAACTTGTTAATCTATTGATGAAACAAGTAATGGACTTTCTTTAGGAAGACAAATCACAGCATCTTGTGTGTGTGCCCCTCTCTCTCTCATTGGTGTACAATAAGGCCTGTTAGGAGTTAGGGATGCTCCCGGCATACACACCAGCAGTGATCCTGCACTCACACAGAGTGGTAGTGTTCATTGCACAAAAAGGAAATGTTAGAAACAAGGAGGGTATGTGACAGCTGACCCTTACAGTATGTCTGGTGGGTGTATCAGGGGGGCACTGTTCTTTATCCTTATGGTGCAGATATGTGTACATCGGGTCTCCTGTATACATTACTTCCTTCCTGACACTGATATTTTTTTTCTCTTACTATAAGTCTGCAGAAATGTAACACCATAGTTCTACTGTCTGGATGCAGTATTGAGCATCAGTCCTACAGCAAGCAACGGGCATGGGCGTTTTTGCGGATTACGACTAAACTTGCCTGGAACTGCAGCATGTGTGGATCCTGCGTCTAAGAACAATTATTGGATGTTTGGGTTTGAATTGTTTCTGTTTAAAAATGTGGTTTGTCAGAGACTGCAGCTGTTATGCGCGTACGGTCATCAGCCATCTCTAAATGTGACCATATGAAGTTTGGCCTGAGCTCAACATTTCTGGATATATCCATATGTGTGACTAGCTGTTTTTTTATTATTATTATTATTTTTTAAAGTACATACAGTATGTTGGTTTCTAAGACAATTAATGGGGGAGGGGACAAAAAGGATATAATTACATTAATATGTTGTGAGTCAAACGGTTTCAAAAGTAAATTAAGTTCTTGGTACAGGAAAATTAATGACACTGTACATTAGTGAACAAAGCAAAAGGGTTTTAGAGGAGAGAGGGGAGGCGGACGGTGTTAGTCCATTAACTTTGTGATTCCTGGGTCCAAACCTGGAAGTACAGTGACCGTGCATGTAATCACTTTTATTTCTTACTGATCGCCGGGACAGGCTACTGTTGGAGCTCGTGTCCTGGTGACTTAGACTGGTACATACCCTGACCCCCCCCCCCCCCTATCCCCCCAAAAAAAGATTCCTTATTGACATAATTTGCAGCTTTAACAATTCTTAATTCTTCAGGGGCTGGCCGCATTTATAATAAATATACTCCAATGATCCTATCAGATATGCAAACAACAGTGTTTCCTGTATAATTAGGTGTCGCTTTCAAAATACGTACCTTTCATCTGATGCAGACCTCCCACCCCCATCTTCAGTGGTAAAAAAAAAAAACAATTCGCTCCTCCTCATCCTCCTAAGTTGGTGATTAGTTTCTGTAAAGATAACTGTGAGGGACTGATGAGCTAAACTGGAGGCGGTCTTGGTAAAAAGGGGGATTGTCTTAAGGTAGATGGCCCCTTTCATACACTATTCCATAAATACCATTTTTTGAGCCATACCAAGTCTATACCCATCATACAGCAGATGTGCAAACCGCAATAAGGCTTTAAAACAACTTTGTATGTTCATATTTTAATTTCTTTATTCAGATAGAGCCCAGACCTGGTATCATATCATATATTCATATAACTTTAAGAGCTTCTGCCGCTAATCATCATTATTATGCAAGTGGTGTTAATAAATGTATATATCAATGGTGTAGTTGCAATGAGTGCTGCTGCTATGGGGCCTGGGCCAACTTTTGGGCCCGGCTCTCTCCCTCTCCCTGAGTTACGCTGCCACCTCCAAAGCCCTGGCAGAGTGCTGCTGTAGGGCATCAGCTGTCACTGGCCAGACCGTCTCCGCCTGACTGATTTATTAGTGAATCATAGTCTTCTTATATACCACGTTATATCACAAATAGGATTAGGGAGACTGGGCCTGATTCAGAGCCGCTCGTAAGCAGCCGCTCGTTCGGAGCGATGTTCGCACATCTGCGCATGCGTATGGGTTTTAGTATGCATGCGCAAACCAGTCAGTGCTTGAAAACGGGGAGTGGAGATCCGAACGCAGGCGTGCCAAACGGTCAAAGCGGGCGTTTTAAGGGTGTGCATAATTAACAAAGCAGCGTCATCGGCCACGTCACTTGGTTGTCTTTTAGCCTGAACTGCTCGCATGATTGCGGTAGGAAAATGCTACCACAAGAATTGCGAGCAGTTCAGACGCCGTTCGATGTACTCGATTAATCTAATAAATAGCGGAGATGACGTATGATGCGAGCGGCCAGGGGGCATTTTTTTTTTAAAAATAGCAACCACATGTTTTGTTCGCTCGTTCAGATATAGAGGCGTCAACAGACCGCAAAGAGCGAGCACTTAATTTAAATATCCGGCCCCTTTTTCAGAACGTCCGTCCGCAAATAGCGTTCGGCTCTGAATCAGGCCCACTGTTTTTTGTTTAGAGTACAGGTTGAGTCTCCCATATCCAAAATGCTTGGGACCAGGGGTATTTTGGATAACAGAATATTCCGTATTTTGGAATATTTGCATATCATAATGAAATATCTTGGGAATGGGACCCGAATATACACACAGAATGCATTTATGTGTTATATACACCTTATACACATAGCCAGCAGGTAATTTCATGCAATATTTTCAATAATTTTGTGGCTCAAGCAAAGTTTGTGTACATACATGAAATGAAGTTATGTTTCATATTCATATACACCTTATACACACAGCCTGAAGGTAATTTTATACTATATTTTTAATAATTTGTGCCTTAGACAAAGTTTGTGTACATTGAACCATCAAAAATCAAAGGTTTCATTATCTCAGTCATGCCAAAATTATTCCGTAAGTAGATATTGCAAATTTTAGATAATTTACAATGAAATGGGGTGAATTGCTATATATAGGGGGACTCTGTGGAAATTTTGCCATGGTGCCCCCTGCTCACAGGCATGAATTGGCATGATAATTGATGACACCAATGTGATCCTCTGCTCCTCAACATTGAATCAAAGAAAGAAAATACTTTACTGGTGAAGATCAGAGATTCCCCAAAGAAGCAGCAGCCTTCACAAACATTTACTGATGTTATATAAATGTGGCAGGCAGGGCCCAGAGCTGATCTAAGCTACATCCATCTCTAGCTGCTGCCTGTATTGTGATGTCACAATGATGTCACAATGCAGATCACAGCCCTATATAATGGATGCTCAGCTGCTGGCAGCCATTTTGTGGTAACATTTTGTCCTACATTCCTACGCTCTGAGTAATTCCTGCTTTATGTTAACAACTTTCAACAACAACTACTGATAAGGACTTTGGATCATATCTTCCAATAAGGTCCTGAACAGCAACATCTTCAGAAAAATAATTTGAATAACATCTTCAGGTAAAGACTATAAAACAAATTTTAGCCTGTCTCCCTTACCCCTTCAGACACCTTCCCTCCATTTTACCTGGAGATTTCTATTAGGAAACAATGGATAAAACAAATTATTCATCTGATATGATGCAGTATGACTTAAGGCCCCCATACACGGAGCGATATAGTAGCCGATCCGATGGTTTTGAACAGTATCGCTGCTATATTGTTCCGTGTGTGGACATGATATCGCCCGCTGCGTGCTCCCGTGGAGTCGTCCGTTGCTTCTCCAGATCAGATCATTCTGCATGATCCCATGCAGTGCTATGTGGGTGGGGGAGAGGGGGTGCCTGCATATCGGGCAGTCGGCCACCGGATCACTCCGTGTGTGGGGACTATGGCCTTCATTCAGAGGCGGCCGTACGGTCTACGTCCGCACGGCCGCCTTGATGTTTGGCCAGTGCGCATGCGCACGAGGGAGCCGCTACGACCTGTAGGACTGTTATTTGAAAATATTTAATATTGGAGGGGTATGTGTAAAAGGCAGTCAGATGGGAGGCGTGATTTCCCGCTATTGTAAAGCAGGGGGCGGGGCCACAATGAAACCATTCAGCGTGATTCGCATTATCAAGGCACTTGAACTTCACCCGGAGTCCCTAACATTCCAGGTGAGTAGGTAAGTATGCAACGTCAATTATCGGCGTTCAAACGCCATGATAGTTGGTGCCCAATGGATGGTACGGTGTTACCAGTGTACCGGGAATACCTTGTGGAAGCCATTACCACCCACGTGGACAGCGCAGTGGCCGACCATGGGTGCTTAATGATCGTGACCATCATCGTCTGGACAGAATTATCCGTGGTAACAAACAAGCAACACTGGCTCAAATCACTTCCCCAATGCAGGAGGTACCAGATGCATATCCAGCAGGTCAGTATAGCATTCTTCAGCTTCTGTGGGATATGGGACCCACCAGAGTTCCCCTGTTAACACTAGGATACCGGACACAGCACCTCACCTGGACTTGTGACGTCACTAATTTGACCGTGGAGGACTGGCAACATGTGGCGTAGTGTGATGAGTCACGGTTCCAGTTGTTTCAGGCTGATGGTAGGGTTCGGGTGTGACGCAGAACCCATGAGGCCATGGACCCCAGTTGTCAACAAAGCACTGTGCAAGCATAATGATGTGGCGTGTGTTCATGTGGCATGGGTTGGGTCTGCTGGTATCCTGAACATGTCATTGACCGGTAACCACTATGTTGCATTTGCCGCCCTTCAAGGACTTCATGTATTCCCACAACGATGGGATATTCCAGCAGGATGATGCACTGTGTCATTGGTCCCAAGTTGTCCAGAATTAAGGGGCTTATCCATTACCCGACTTTATGAACAATCCAACCAAAACCAGTAGGTTTTGGTCGCATTGTTCACAAAGTCGGGTAATGGATAGCCGGCAAGGACCAGCGATGCGCGTGCAGGCTGGGTCCTTGCCGACCCCGACTGTCTGCTGAACATGTCCGTCAACCTGACGACGCTCGTCAGGTTCGGCATGTTCAGTGATAGGGAGGTCGGTCTCTGCACTGAAAGACGTTCAGTCTGAACGCTAGACATTCAGACTTTCAGGTCGGCTAATGGATAGGGCCCCTTTAGTTTGAGCTGCGGGAAGCTATCCAGATGACATGGGTAAACTTCTCTCCAGAGGTTTTCCGTCCACTTGTGGAATCGATGCTACGTTGATTTGCTGCACTTCACTGGGCTAGAGGGAGTCCTACACGATAATAATCATTCTAACCCATGACTTTTGGCACTTCTGTGTATTGTATATATAATAATCTCCAATTCTACATAGTACATTAGATGTTTGACATTGCATTTACAAGTGTTGTGCATGAGAGCAGGTAGCTGTTATCAGTAATGCACAAGGTGGCTGGAAGAGACCGACAGCAGTGTCCTTCCCTTCCCTGGGATTATTGTCAGGAAGTCTGCTGTGAGTAGCAAAATATGTCCCTCCACATTCACAATTTTATCCCAAATATATTAATTCATAATGAGAACCAGCACATAAATATTTATGAATAGTAGTAGTAGTATCTGTTTTATATACCATGTTACAGTATGAATTTTAGGATTAGTGGTCCTTTAAGGCATTACTGGAAACTATGCAGTAAAACTATGGAATGTTCCCTCACTAGAACTGTTACTGGCAGACACAGAAGATAAGATTCAATAAAGTGATAGTTGTCTCCCCAGCAAAACAGAGACTGCAGTGCTGCTACCATTAGTAATTATATAGTATTGTGACCCAGGGAGTAGCTGATAGGGAATATCTGGGAGGCAGAAAGCCATACCTCAGGACTGAAAAGACACTTCCATATGTAAACTCTACAAAGGCAAGTGCGATTTGTCGGATTGCGGGTCGTACACAGGCATAGCTCTTAGTGCAGCTGGTAAAGTTTTGAGTCATATCAATAACAAACGTCTGAACACACTGGCAGAGCGACTTCTTCCAGAGAGTCAATGTGGGTTTCATCCTAACAGAGGCACAGTTGACGCAATCTTTGTTATTAAGCAATTTCAAGAAAAAAGCCTGGAACAACATCGGGCTCTCTATATGTGCTTCATCAACCTTGAGGAAGCTTTTGACAGGGTACAGAGGACTGCTTTTTGGATTATGCTCTTGGAAGTTTGGATGTCCTGCGCGATTGATTAATTTGGTAAGCCAATTCCATGATGGCCAGAGTACAACATGAAAATTACTTCACAGACAGATTCCCAGTCACCAGCGGTGTTGAGCAATGCTGTGTAATGGCTCCTACATTCTTCACCATTTACTTAGCTGCTGTGATGAATGATTCTCTGTAAAGAACTGCAGTGGACAAATACTAATGAACGTAAGGACTGATAAGAAATCCTGTTTCAGGGCAAAACATAAAGTCAGACAAATTTCTGTGTTAGAAGTTCTGTATGCCGATGATGTTTGCCTTATGGCTGACGACATGGAAAACTTGCAGCAATATGTGGGCCACTTGGAAGCATCGTTCCGCAAATTCGGCCTGGTGATCAGCGTGTCTAAAACCCAGATACTGAAACAACCTGTAAAAGGAACACCTGCGAACGACTGTTGTCAATACGATCGTTTTGGTACTTGGGAAGCATAATACACGACGACAACCGCCTAGAGTCCGAAATTGCTACATGTATTGGCAAAACTGCTGCTGCTTTCGGCAGACTCAATCAGAGCGTATGGAAGTCTCACGATTTCCAGCTGCAGACTAAACTCACTGCATATAAAGCAATCATGCTACCCTTATTGCTGTACGCCTCTGAGACCTGGTGCTTCTACAGGGAAGACATTAGAAGACTGGACAACCTCCACCTGAAATGCATCTGGGCAATTCTGCGTGTGAATTGGCAGGATCGTGTCCCAAACTCCGAGATTCCTCGTCGGATAAAGATGAATGGCATGGAGTGCTTGCTGATGAGGGGCCAGTTGAGATGGTGTCGACACCTAGTGCGGATGAATGACTCGAGGTTGCCGAAGTCGGTTTTCTACTCCCGAGCTTTTGAGTGGAAAACGCAAGGCTGGGGTTCAATACCTGCGGTACAAGGATGTCCTGATGCGTCACCTGGCTTTAAGCAGCCTGTCTCACGACACCTAGGAGGAACTCGCACTAGGTAGATCGGAGTGTCGAAATGCTGTCAAGAATGGAACTGACAACTTTGAACGTTTGCACTTAAAAGATATTGATGCCAAGCGCCAAATCCGGAAAACCTGCTTGAAACCCTCCTATAACTACACAGTCAACCCTAGCAGACAGTTATACTGTGTCATCTGCAACCGAATTTTGAGGACCACGTTCGGCTTCGCTAGTCACATAAAAGCGCACGCGAGAAGATGATGTCAGGGAGTCGTTGTGGAGGACATCGTTATCATCATCATCATCATCTTAGAGCATACTATTTAAGTTTGTACGATAGCTTTGCAGCTTCCAATGTAAAGAAACTTCAGGACAGGAGAGTAATGCGGGCTATACATCATCGACACAATCCCCTATCCCCTGAAGCCTCGGTGATCAAAACCGTGGGCATCAATACTCACTGATGCTTATCGTTTTAGGTGGAGATTGGCAAATTAAGGAAAGCATGTTGGATTTCCCTGAGCCTCTGACCCAGCCATCTGGGATTTGTGGCAATCAGTCGCATATGTATGGGCCCCTTAAGGCCAGTCCATAAGATTGTGACCATAGATAGGGTACTTAACACTACATTTATTTTCAGTGGCTTCCACGGTGTGACTTACGTTTCAGGTGACCATTGTGTGATAAAGAGGAGTCAGGTCTTTTATTCTGTTTTATTTCAAAATCGTGTATGCTTTTTTCGAGTTTAATCTTTGGGATCCTTTTATATTATACAGAGATTTTTGGGTGGTGAAGTTGCCATGGTATCCGGTCATTTGGTCTACATTGTCTAGATAGACAATGTTTGAGTAGGCAATGGAAGATAGACAGGCAATAGATAGACAGGGACTGAAGGTAGACGGGGTCAGAAGGTCGACACACTAAAGATCGACTGGTATGAAGGTCGACACACTAAAGGTCGACTGATAACAATGTCGACATGGTCTTTAGGTCAGCACTCATATGGGCGACATGCAAATGGTTGACACATGGTTTGTTTTGTTTTTTTAGCCTTAATCTTTACCCTCACCCTTCTCTTGGTGCCTAACCCTAACCGTCGGAGTAAGTGCCTAAGCCTAAGAGTCTAACCCTGACACTAACCCTAAAAAAAAAAAAAAGTGTCAACCATTTGACTATATGTTACCTTGTTACTAGTCGACCCGTCGGAGTAAGTGCCTAACCCTGACACTAACCCTAAAAAAATAAATAAAAATGTGTCGACCTTCATACATGTCGGCCTTGTTACCAGTCGACCTTTAGTGTGTCGACCTTCTGACCCTGTCGACCTTCAGTCCCTGTTGACCTACTGCCTGTCAACCTTCATACCTGTCGACCTTGTCACCAGACGACCTTTTAGTGTCGACCTTCAGTCCCTGTCTATTGCCTGTCTATATTCCATTGTCTACCCAAACATTGTCTATCTAGACAATGTAGGCCTAATGATCCACACCCAGTTGCCACACTTCCAATCTTGTTCATTACCCCAGATGGCAGCCAGTGGCCTTATTGTTTTTTGTGCTATTTACCTACAAAGCACCAGCCTGATGCTGTCTACTCACCATGTTTTCCAACTTTCCCAAAATGCCCAGGAGAGTTACAAATTTTAGGGAGGCTCACCTGGATTCCCGACAGAGTGGGACAGTCATGCTGCTCATCCCCGAGCACCTCCCAGCAGCTTGGTTGCTCCCATTAAAAAGTTGGCAAGTATGCTTTAAACTAGCACAGGGAGCCCTCACACTTGGAGGCATTTGTATCAATTATCGGGTTTTAGACATGATAATCGTATTTTTTTATCACCGCTATTCGAGGCAATAAGAAATAAACATTCACAGGAATGTATCAAAAAACTCACGCAGGGACAGGGGCTCTGAAATGTGTTAGTAGTGAAGTGATGGCATATACGGTCACTTCTGTGATGTCCCTCTGCATCTCCACTGCGCATGCACTGTCTGCTAACCACCCATGTGCAGAAGCCATTGCCGGGGAGGCCACAGAGGGAAGCCTCTCAAGCTATTTTATTTTTTCTTTTATTAAAGCATCACATAACGTTACACGCATCCAGTATATTGTTGCAGAATTCAGCTATAAAAATAGAAGAACACTTCCATGTCTACAATTGCTCGTAGTAGCATAACATGATAGACGTCACGAACAACACATTGAGTAATTGGTTATAGTCCTCTCCGGGTAATTTTTGCGGAATGTACCCCAGAGGCTACAGACACATCTTCAGATGGCGTTAGCTGGCAGGACCAATCCCTGGCACCCCCCCTCCCCATAGAAATATGGGGGCTGCTGTTGGAAATGGAGTGTCCACAGCATATATGGAGATATCGGCTGCTGTCCCTCCTTCATATGTTCAGGTCTTACTTAATATTTCAGGGTGTCCACAGAACGCTGGTGTTTTAGGAGGATATGCCACAAATATTGAATAATAAGTAGGCCCCTTGGTGGTCTTGTCATAGTGAATCCTGCCCATGCTGTCTAGTATTAGCACTGGAATATTATTGCATTGAATGAAATTCTACACCAAAATGCAACACGTAGTAGGTGCAAAATGGTCCCATTAAATGTATTTGACGGCACCCAATCTCTACCAGCTCACATCTAATGCATAAATCAAGTCCTTTTGCGGAGTGCAAAAAGTGGTGTGGAGGAATGCCTATTAAAATGTCTCTCTGTAAAACAAACAATAAAAAAGGGTGTGCAGCTGCAACATGTGGTACCATGTACCTTGATCTGCACAGGTCCCTCCCAGATGTAAGTAATGCTGCCCACATTCTGCCCCCGGCAGTGGGAGCTTGCAAATACACCTGACAATAGTTAAGAACTGAGGGTCTCATTCAGAGCCGCTCGTAAGCGGCCGTTCGCTCGTTCCGAGCGATGTTCGCACATCTGCGCATGCGTACGGTTTGTAATACGCATGCGTGGACCAGTCAGTGCGGCCGAAAATCGTTTGTTCGCTAAATAGCGAATGCCTGCTATTTTGACTGACAGGAGGAGGTGCTTGAAAACGGGGAGTGGAAATCAGAACGCAGGCGTGCCTAAAGGTCAAAACGGGCGTTTTAAGGGTGTGCATAATTAAAACAGCAGCGTCATCGACCACGTCACTTGGTTATTTTATAGCATACTGCTCGCAAGATTGCGGTAGGAAAAACCAGCCACAAGAATAGCGAGCAGTTCATACGCTGTTCGATGTGCTCGATTAATCTATTAAATAGCGGACATGACGTATGGTGCGAGCGGCCAGGGGGCGTATTTTTCCAAAAAACGACCGCATGTTTTGTTCACTCATTCAGACATAGAGACGTCAACAGACCGCAAAGAGCGAACGGTTCATTTGAATAGCCCCCTTTTTTTCTGAACGAGCAAGCGCTAATAGCGTCCGGCTCTGAATCAGGCCTGAAAACAAGAAAACACTTCCACTGGACATAAGCTCTCATACTCCCCACAGCAAGGGGCACATCTGACAGTCCTGCAATGCAATGAGGCACAGCCATAAGGCTTTCCACTACTGATTGGACACTTTAGACATAAGAATAAAGTTACGCTTCCTCCAGGGTTTAATGTACCAACTCCCCTATTCTCAATGCAAGAGTGAAAAAGGCCAGAAAGCCAGCAGAATAATAATTAAAAAAAAAAAACTATTTCAAACTTTGAACCATACTTGCCTACTTTTGAAAAAGCATTTCAGGGAGATTGTGAAAACGGCGTTAAAGTGGGCGTGTACTGCTACATCTGAGAGGCGTGCCATAACATTGCCTTACATCCAGATGTACATGAGACCCAAAGCAGTTAGTAAGATCTGCTTGTTGATGAAAACACACTGATACTTTTCAGAAAATGCCTGTAGCCATAGGGATCATTGTGCCTTATAATTAATGCAGGGACATTATACTAATGATCCCATTTGAATGTATATATATATATTTTTTTGTTTTTGTTTTATATATATATATATATATATATATATATATATATATAAATCAGCTACATAATGGGGGTAAGGTGCAATCAGGGAGAGTTGACAAGTATGCTTTGAACCGATTATCTGCCGCAGTATGACCAGGGCCATCAAGAACTGTGGGAAACCTGAGCCTTATCCATATACTAATATCCAGGTTATCCCAATACTTGTATTAACCTGAATTGCTCAGTCAATATGGGCCTGATTCTGAATTGTACACATTATGCACTCAATGCAGATATTCACATAGGGCCTGATTCAGAGTTGAGAATAGGGGGCCTGATTTAGCGATGGTCACAGTTGCTAATATGCACGCAATCGGTCGATTGTTGCGTACTGCGCATGTGTATGCATCGCAGTGCGTGTCCGCGAACCAGCCACTGCGATCGGGACTGTGATCATAGTGACAATAGAGACCCATCGCAGAGTGATTGACAGGAAGTGTCGTTTGTGGGTGGTGACGGGGGGGGGGTGGTCGGGGAAACGCAGGCGTGCCAGTGCGTTTGGTTGCTGTTACAGGGGCATACATAAATTAGCCACTGCGATGCCGTACGCAGCCTGAGACCTGATCATGTGTGTGGAAGTTAGCAATTTCTGAGTAAGGTCAGGACTTGTGCAAGTGTGTGTGAGGCTGCGATGGTACTCGATTGTACTGATGGTTTTGCAGTCTTGCTAAACATTACAGATGTGTGTAAGCAGGGCCGCAACTAGGATTCTGCTGAAAATGGCCATCCAAAAATGGCCGCCGCCAAGGAGGAGACAGACACTAGAGGTCCTACTGGACCTCTAGTGTCTGTTAGGCCAGCGCAAGTGCAGAGAGAAGATGCATCTTCTCCCGTGAAACCCCCTGGCAACGAGCATAAACCCCATAGCAACGAGCATGAAACCCCCTGGCAACAAGCATGAAACCCCTGGCAATGAGCATAAACCCCATGGCAACAAGCATGAAACCTCCTGGCAACGAGCATGAAAGCCCAGGTAAGGAGTATGAAACCCCATGGCAAGGAGCATGAAAGCCCAGGCAAGGAGCATGAAAGCCCCTGGCAATGAGCATAAACCCCATAGCAATGAACATGAAATCCCCTGGCAATGAGCATGAAACCCCCTGGCAATGAGCATGGAACCCCCTGGCAACGAGCATGGAACCTCTGGTAATGAGCATAAAACCCCTGGCAACGTGCAGGTAATTTTAAAGTAATTAGAAGCCTTACTGTGGGGCATAAAATGGTGTTGTGCAAATATGTAAGTGGCACTTTGGTAATAGGCATTACAGTGTGTGGCATAATGTGTAATGGGCATTATGGTGTGTGGAATAATGTAAGTCACTATACCAGGGACGTCTGACTAGTGCACTGCTTATGGAGGAGCAAGGACAAAATCCAGGTATGGGAAGGGAGGGGGCGCAAAATTGCTGCCTTGCACCGGGTGACAGATATCCTAGTTTCGGTCCTGGTGTAAGGTAAAGTGGGCGTCCTTGTGTAGTGCAGTGGCGGCATTGTGATCACAATGGATTAGCATACTATCACAGCTGAACTGTGTACATAATCGCTATTGCATTCGCAGTTGCGTTCCGTAGTGAATCAGGCCCAGACTAAGATCGAGCAAGTAACTGTGCACCCTGCTAAGACCATGCTGCACTGCAGGAGGGGCACATGTAACATGTGCAGAGAGATTTAGATTTGGGAAGGGTGTGTCCAAACTGAAATCTAGCTGGCAGTGTAATAATAAAGCTGTCCAGCATTTGTGGGCTACATGCAAAAGCAGGCTGTATTTACTAGGGGTGAGCGGGTTCGGATTTCTGAAATCCGAACCCCCCGATACGAGGCCGATCCGAGTCAGGCTCGACTTTTCCCGCCTGACTCGGATCTGAAATCGAGGCAAAACGTCATCATCCTGCCTTCCAGGTCTCGCGGGTTTGGATTCTATATAAGGTACCCGCGTCGGCGCCATTTTCTCACTCGGCTGTTGACAGTGAAGAGGGAGGGTGGGAGTTAGGGCTGGCTGGGCTGTGTAGTGTTGTGCTGTGCTGCTGTTGTCCATAGGGGCTGTCGAAGCTGGATAATTGCCTGAGACAAGATCAGTTTAAAATTGAATCGCAGGGACGCCATCTTGCGAATGGCCGTCCAAGCGCCATTTTAGATAAACTCACAATTACGTACATATGGCGATATTCCTATTAGCACCATGCGATTGCATCTTTTATCATTTCTCATACACACATTAATACGCACTATTGCACTGTTAACTAGTCGCATATTAGCGAATGCATAAGATCTTGTATGAAAACGCTGTTTTATTAGCTTCATGCGCACGCATCTGCCCCAAGTTAACTAGCGTCTTTACATCACACCCCGCATACTTACACATTACATATCCACATAAAAGGTTTAATAAGCTTTAAGGTATAAGATTTAAGTTTGCTCAGTTAGTATAAATGCTGTGAAATAAAGATTATTTGGTAATTAAGGTTTTATACATGATAAGTAAGCCGTGTTTGGTATTGTACTGATGCGTACTCTTTCAACAGAATTCCTGTATTATCGGTGTGGAGATCGCATCATGCATTCTCAACTTATGGACCGCAGAGACTTCAAGCAACAAAATGTATATTATATGAACAACTGTTAGGATGCTGCATGGGGCGGGAAACCAGAGACCCTCAGTTGTTGGAGGCTGGGTTGTGTCTATTTGAATCAGCCTGTTAAATGCTCTGTAACAGATGCATCCCCCTTGAGGACCAATGGCATCAGCAACAAACCTCTATTGTGTTGTCTATTTCTGGGGTTTATAAATATGTGTGCTCCAACACTGGGTTTTTAGTCTTCTTGCTGAATGCTGATTGACGAGGGGTTTCTTGCTGATGCCTACATCTGGACCAGAAGCGCTGCATATGTATACTGTACTTGGGTTTGTATAATTTCTTTGCGCCGTATTGTGTCTGGATCAATAGCGTGTAACTGACTGTACTTTTACTTGAATAATACTTTGTGCTTTGGAACCACATGTTCTAAGTCTGGAGTCTCTATTTATTGTATGATTGCGTACGCAAATTAGCGTCATGTAGAGGTTCAATTTCAGTATCGTTAGTTGGGGGCTCGTAGTAGTGAAGTCACTTACCTGCTCACACGGCACATACGGCTATCGATATCTCAGCAAAGGGTGGAGTGGCCACATGCAGGGTTTACCTGCAACCGCTTTGTGCTGAAAGATCGCTATCCGTTTTCGTGTGAGCCAAGGAAGCTGACTAGAATCCAGGGACAAGAGGGGAAAAAGTTTGTTTTCCTTTGCTGATGGAACCTAACGTTAAAGGGGTGCCGCAGTATTGAGCACGCGGCTGAGTCACAGTTTTGCGCACAGTAATGACGCACTTTTGTGTACGCAGCTAAAAAGTCATACGGTTGTGTGGTAGTCGCATTATTGTGTATGCGACTGATCGCACAATAACGTATACGTACTTCCGGTTGTGCTGCCACGTGTTTAAATAAAGCCGTTGAGGTCTGCATTTTTCAATTGTTATCAATATCTGGGTTTAACGTGTATTTTTCTGCGCAGGAAAAAGTGTGTAACAGTGAGTATTTGTTGGTAGGGGTATTTGTTGGTAGGGGTAACTTGTTCCCTACAGTTAGAGGTACCGTATGACCTTTAAGGGCTAAGTGCTACTCGCTCGGTAAGCAGCTTACCGTTCTATACACAGTAGCAGGTGTACATGTTGTCTTTGTTGTAGAGAGGTGCGTGGAAGTAGCCGACTTAAACTTCCATAGGTGTGGAAGTTGCCTTACTAAATCTTAACCGGGTGTGGAAGTTGCCTTTTTCAAATCTTATCCAGGTGTGGGCGCATCCTGTTAATATCGTCCACAGGTAAGTGAAAGTATCTTGATTGTCTTTCACCAGTTAAAATTTTTATTGAAAAGCGTAGGAGTTGTCTCAAAATGGGAGCCGCGCAAACAATAGAGATGTTAGACAATGATGTGCTGCTAATGGAGGCGCCGATTGGATCGGCTCGTCGTATTATGCATACTAAGTACGGTACTTATGCAATAAGGTATGGTGATGTATGGTTTAAAATGACGATGAAGAGTGTTAGACCGTTTCCCAGAATTGGTAGTTTTGATAGGGATGTATTAGATAATGTCCGGGATCACATCAGTTTGATGCACTCCAGAGAGAAAAAGGTAAAATATTATGAATGTTTAAAATTGTGGCAGCATGAAGGGGATGCGTGGCTTAAAAATGTGCAAGCGAGGCAAACTAGCGTCGCGAGCACATTGCCAGAGAATACATCCGCGATGCTAAATTGCAATATGGACGAGACACAAACTGGCGCGCACGTGCGGCAAGGTAGCATTGTGGAGAGTATTGTCAGCAGTTCACGCTCACCTCCCCCACCTTATGTGGATGGAGGTGCAAGTACAGTTACCAAAAATACCCATAAAAATGTAACAAGCAATTTGTACCCTCTCTTAAGCAACCATAAAGAAAATGTTTATGATGTGGATGATGAGTCTATTGTAATGTCTGCCATTTCCCATGCTGTGCAAATGATAGATGCTGCATCACCACAATCATGAGTGGTGCCGCCATCTTCATCGGTAACAGCAAGGGAAGTGTTAACACACTCTGCACCCGTAGAGGAAGTTGTTAATACCATACGTAGCAGCAGCAGATTAAACCCCCAGCCAGGTAACCAGGTCAAAGGTAGCAGCGCTGCCGGTCTGCATCCCATTCAGACGATAACTGTTCCGAATGGAAATGCAGATGCGAACGGTGTAGTGCCCACGAGGGAAGTAGTAATGCATTGTCCCTGGACAAGAGCAGAACTAAATTCCATCATAAATGATTTCCCCGATCCCAAAAAGGAACTAGCCAAATGTCAAAGATTTTTGAGGAATTTGGGTAGTTCTCATGAGCCAACTAATAAAGATTGGCGTGTGGTGTTAAGGGCCTGTCTGCCACGCAATACCGACGTGACAAAATTTATCACGGATTGTGTATTGGATGGCGACGTTCCCTTAACAGATCAAGTAAACCAAGGTAACATTTCCCGCATTGTAACTCAATTGGGTATATATTTTCCAGTAGTAGTTAACTGGAACAACATTTTCACCATTAAGCAAAAGGAGAGTGAATCTGCAGAGGATTATTGCGACCAGGCTCTGCAAGCTATCACCCAGTACACTGGGATAGAAGATATTAAAGATAGCACTCACCACAGGGGAATGATAGTCATGGTACTCATGGACGGTCTGAAAGAGAATTTAAAGACTCGGGTTAAGACCTCACAGCTTGGCTGGAGGGGACTCACAATAGATACCCTCATAGAATCTGCCATAGAACATGATAAAAACATCTCAAAAAAGAGAGAGACCCAGAGCGAAAAATTAATGGCTGTCAGTATCCAAGCTCTGGAAGGAATGACGGTTACATCACAGCCAACGGACACACTCGCACCTGCACACACACTTACACCTGAACAGTTATATGCCCTCACTAACCCCACGCAACAACAAACACAGCTCTATTCCACTAACCCAATGCAACCACAGGTCCCATACTCATATTCCCCACAATACCCTTACCCTCCCTATCCTTACCCATATTCACCACCTTTACCCCCTGCTCAAACCTCACAACAACACATATTACCCGATCCACGGACATGTTTTAATTGTAAACAAACAGGACACTTAAGGAGAAACTGTACAGTAAAAAGAGTAGGGACCCCAAATCAGGGAAGACCTGGATATCCCCATAAGGGATATGCACAGAGACCAGAAAATGTTCAACAGGCACCAGCTCCAATTGTGGCCGTAAACGGTAGCCAACACTAGGCGTCAGGTCATACCTGTAGTCTACAGATATTCAGGTTAACGGGAAGTACTACGGAAGAACCGGTCATGATGGTTGATGTAGCTGGTACTGAATATCCTTTTCTTGTAGACACAGGGGTGACCAGGTCAGTGATGAAATCTCCCATTAATTTACAGGTGACCAACGAGACAGTACCAACAATGGGTGTAACAGGTAAAGTGGAACATTATCCTTTAACAAAGTCCACAGAGGTTACTATTGGGCCGTTGCATACCAGACATTCTTTCCTTCTGGCTGCTGCGACTCCTACTAACCTGCTAGGCAGAGACTTGTTATGTAAGATGGGATGTGTTCTATATTGCACCCCTGATGGTGTATTTTTAGATATCCCAGAGAGAGTTGCACACGAGGTGCGGGATATGTTGGACACTCCTCAAAGGATAATGTATCACTCTACAAGTTTAAATGAAAATCCATCACAGGTAGATGAAATGTTGTCCCAAATTCCAGATTCCCTTTGGACTAAGGATGGACAGGACACTGGATTAATGGCAAACGTAAGCCCTGTAATAGTAGATTTAAAAAGCAGCAGGCAAGCTCCAAAATTTCCCCAGTACCCACTAAACAGGAGGTAGAATTAGGGGTTTTTCCAATAATAGAGCGATTATTGCAACAGGGAATTTTAGTTCGTACAGCTAGTGTAGCCAACAGTCCCATCTTTCCAGTGAAGAAGAGTGGTGGGAGGGGTTATAGGCTGGTACAAGACCTTAGAGGTGTTAATAAGGTAGTAGAGAGCCAATTCCCTGTAGTGCCAAATCCAGCTGTCATCTGATGCAGATCCCACCAAATGCAACCCATTTCACTGTCATTGACCTCTGTTCTGCTTTCTTCTCTGTGCCTCTCCACCCTGACTGTCAGTATCTATTCGCATTTACATACAGAGGTGTACAATATACATGGACACGGTTACCCCAAGGTTTCATAGACAGCCCCAGTATCTTCTCCCAGGCATTGCACGACTGTTTACAATCTTTTCAACCTGCCAATGGATCTGTTCTAATTCAATATGTGGACGATTTATTGCTATGTTCTGACTCGTTTATGTCATGTTTGAATGATACTAAACTTTTGTTGCTTCATCTCTCGCATACAGGACACAAGGTGGCTAAGGACAAACTACAGCCGTGCCAATCCAGAGTAAAATATTTGGGACACTGCCTAACCCAGGCGTTACCACATCTTACAAATGATAGAATCCAAGCCATACAAAACATGACACTGCCACAGAATCAACAGCAAATTTGTATCTTCTTGGGAATGTGTGGATATTGTAGAATGTGGATCCCAGGTTTTTCTATTTTGGCCTTGCCTTTACAGGAATTAGTCTCTTCCTCAAAGCCCGATCGTGTCATACACACAGAGGAACCACACCTGGCTTTCCTTAATCTTAAGGATAGACTGACAAAAGCTCCTGCATTGGGAATACCTGATTATGAAGAACCTTTTGATTTGTATTGTATGGAAGCCGATGGTTGTGCTGCAGGTGTCCTTACACAAAAACATGGTGATGCCAGTAGGCCCGTAGCATACTACAGTGCCCAATTGGACACTGTAGCAAGATCACTCCCCACTTGTTTGAGAAGTGTAGCAGCTACCGCTCTATTCGTGAGTAAAAGTGAGGACCTAGTGCTGGGTCATGATATGATTGTCTACACTCCCCATGCTGTATCTGCTCTGTTGAACTCAGCTCAAACCAGTCATGTCTCTTCGGCTAGGTTTACCAAATGCGAACTAGCTCTAATAGCACCTGCAAACATCACTGTTAAACGTTGCAGCATGCTGAATCCAGCAACGTATTTACCATATGTACAACATGATGTACAAAGGGTGGAAGGAGGCGAGTTGGTGGCAGGAGGTGAGTTCAGCGGACATAATGATATGCACGATTGTATGAAATATCTGAATCAGACCTTTACTGCTAGACCTGACATACATAACACACCTTTAGAGAATGTGGATGTGACTTTTTATACGGATGGGAGTTGTCATAGACAAACAGACACAGGTGAATTATGTACAGGTTATGCTGTTGTAAATGACACAGACATCACAGAAGCTAAACCTCTTGGTCCTCCTCAGCCCAGGTGGCAGAGTTAGTAGCACTAACTAGAGCGTGTGAACTGGCAGCAGGTAAATCTGCTAACATTTACACTGACTCGAGGTACGCGTTCGGGGTGGTGCACGATTTCGGGGCTCTATGGCATCTGAGAAATTTTATGACAGCAGGCACACCAGTTGCACATTCCCGCACATAAAACATCTTTTAGAAGCAATCCAACTGCCCAAAGCGGTGGCAGTAATTAAATGTAAAGCCCATACATGTGAGGATGATCCGGTGTCACTGGGCAACAACAGAGCCGATGAAGCTGCAAAATGGGCGGCAGGGTTAAAAATGTTTTCTTCAATTAAAAAAATTATGTCTTTCCAAACAATTCATATGCTGAAATTAATTGAGATGCAAAATTTGTGTTCAATCCAGGAAAAATCCATTTGGAAGTCCAAGGGATGTGGGCAAGAGTCCTACGGGCTCTGGAGGGACGGACAAGGTAAACCAGTAGCCCCCAAGGCATATTACCCCAGCCTGGCTGAGGCAGCACACGGTCTGACTCATCTGGGAAAACAAGGTATGTGCAAGTTGGTGAGAGCATACTGGTGCACACCAGGTTTTTCTTCACAAGCAGAAAAGATAGCAATGTCCTGTCTGACCTGCTTGAGGAAGATAATAGGGAAAGCGATCCCTACCGAACCGTCCCACATTCCACCGACTGATGGACCTTTCCAGGTGATACAAATTGATTTCATCCAATTACCACCCTGCAGGAACCTTAAGTATGTATTAGTGTGCACTGATGTATTTTCTAATTGGGTTGAGGCCTACCCAGCGGCCACTAATACTGCTGCATTTTCTGCCAAGAAAATAGTCCAGGAATTTGTATGCAGGTACGGTATCCCTAAAATCATCGAGAGTGACAGGGGTACTCATTTCACAGGTGATGTTTTTCAAAATATGTGTAAGCTGATGGGTATTAATAGCCGACTTCATACCCCCTACCGACCGCAAGCCAGTGCCAAGGTAGAAAGGATGAACGGGACTATTAAAAATAAGTTAAGTAAAATTATGGCAGAGACTGGACTGAGATGGCCAAAAGCTTTACCTTTGGTCCTACATAGCATAAGGACCACTCCTAGACCCCCTCTAAACCTGACCCCATTTGAAATACTGTTTGGTAGACAACCTCAGTTGATTATAAGTCCACAGGAAGACTTGAAGGGTAACAACGAGGTAACTGTAAAGTATCTTATATCAATGAGTAAGCAGTTAAAGCAACAGCAGCAGAAACTGAAATTGTTGTCTATGATATGCCTGAAACTAACTGTCATGATGTTGAACCAGGAGAATATGTTATGATCAGAAATTTCTTGCGTTCAGGTTGTTTGACTGATCGGTCGGAAGGTCCGTACCAGGTGGGTGCTGCTGACAAGTACTACATCTTTGAAGGTGGCCGAGAGAGACACCTGGGTCCATTCCACTCACTGCAAAAAGGTCAATCAACCGGTGGAGAAACAAGTCGGAGACAAGGCTGATAGCGTGGACCTGTCGCTCGCGAGCTTGTTCCGGGAGGATTGAACAGGTTGTAGTGAGATACCTGAACTGAGAGAAATTTGCAGGACTTGTTGTAACAATGGACGGGCCTGCTGTGTTCATTGTCATATTCTCTTTTAGAGTGTTCACCATCCTGGTCGGTTCGGGGATATCCAGTGTCTGTGATGGGGGACCGATTGAGGAAACGGGAGCTGATGGCAGTGCTGATGGAGTGGAATCAGGAGGAATGCAATGTCAATCAGGGGAGTGTCTGACCAATCTTAGTACTGTTATTGTTAAGAGAGCTGTCATTCCGGATACTCGGGGAAGGTGTGGAGGTTTATCGTCTGAAGATTCCTGTATCTGTGAGCTATGTGGGTCCCTAGTTGATGAGAACTGTATCCAACGGTGCCAACCTAAATATAACCCATACTGGGGTGGGTATCCTTTAGAGGATTATCATAACATGTTAGGCAAAGTGTTAAATCAAACTGATTGCTGGGTGTGTTCACATGTGCCACAGGGACAGCATAACGTAGTGTTGGTGCCATTTCCGCTGAATATCATGGAAATTTTAGAATCACAAAAAGGGAAAACCTTGGATGGAAAATTTCTCTCATCCAAACCACCTCATTTCAAACTCTATCAATTCCAAGTAGATAGATCACTTTTGTGTTTAAACATAACCAACCCCAATAAACCCGGGAGTTGGGAAGTGACGGGGAATAATCAGACGATGACCTTCTCACAAAGAGCTGATAATGAGTCCATAAACCATGATCTGTTACGCTCAATTAAATCTAATGGGAAACATTTTAGGTATCGGTATACATTGAGTTCCACCAAAGAAATTATTGGTAAGGTGCCAGATGGTTATTGTGCTAAAATAATACAGCCAGAGACTTGCATGAACCAGATGGAAGACCCAGAAATAGGATTGTTTGCAAGAGAAATGTACTTAAGGGATGGTATGCATCATTATCATTATGTTCTCCCTGATAATGTATATTTTCTATGTGGAAGAAAAGCGTATAAATGGCTCTCCCCGAGTTCCGAAGGTTTGTGTTACCTGGGAAGAGTAGTCCCAGAAGTTATGACCCTCACACATGTTGAAATGCTTGGTATACATAAAAACACACCATCACCATATCTTCACACGCAATATGAACACAGAGGCAAAAGAAATATGATACCTGGTGACGTGCATAAAGTCACTCAGTTAATTAGTGAGACAACTGGCTTTCAAGTTTTAGTCGCACTGGATCCCACCAGGATTGCTCGGGTTACATTAAATTTTAGATATATTCAGGAACTTGCTAAATTGATAGATAATATCATCGAGATGTACGATGACACATTCAGGTATACAGGGAGAGAATTGCAAGCATACAAGAAAGAATTGGTGCAACACAGGCTAGTGTTGAATTATTTAACTGCTGTTACTGGAGGGTATTGTGTAACATTAGCCACCCAATTTGGAGTAAAATGTTACACCTATGTCACCAATGACACCAGCGACCCCAAGGAGGTGATAGACCGGAAGATGAATGAAATTCTGCAGCTAAAATGGGAGTTTCGTAAGAACCATAACGCTTCAGTGGCTGAAGTAGGGGAGAAGATAGAAGGATGGGTTTCATGGCAGAACCCAGTGAAATGGTTCTCAGGTCTAGGGGAATGGGTCCAGGAAGTGATCGCCAGTATAGGCAAATTCTTGATCTTTATACTGATTGTCATCATAATAATTGGCATATGTGTCCGGTGTGTTCCTATTGTGTTGAAGTGTGGAAAATGTAAAAAATAGAGTAAAACGAAAGAACAAAATTATGATGGTGGCCAGTATGAATACCGAGGTAAATACAGAACTGCATTAAAACCCTGAACTAGGAAATACCATCATTTAATGTATTATATTTAGACATGCATAAAATGTATTATTGAAATGTTATTTTTTTAAAACACCTCAGATAATGTAAAGTCTAAATTCCCCTCAAAGACTGCTTTTATAAGATTGGTGCATTCCCACACCTTTCACATGATCTTCCAAGATCCGCGGTGTGCGTATAATAGTAGTTTTATGTCCCCACTCAGAGACACATTACTGATGGATTAAGAACCACCTTGTGCCATCCCATAATAACACTAAATAATATGTAAATGTAAGCCTAAATTAAATTCCAACAGCAGATTGTGATAGCATGTTGTTTGCTATGAAAGGGTGGACTGTCAAAGCTGGATAATTGGCTGAGACAAGATCAGTTTAAAATTGAATCGCAGCGACGCCATCTTGCGACTGGCCGCCAGACGCCATCTTGGAAATGAGATCGCAAGACGCCATTTTGCGAATGGCCGCCCAAGCGCCATTTTAGATAAACTCACAATTAAGTACATATGGCGATATTACTATTAGCACCATGCTATTGCATCTTTCATCATTTCTCATACACACATTAATACGCACAATTGTGCTGTTAACTAGTCGCATATTAGCGAATGCATAAGATCTTGTATGAAAACGCTGTTTTATTAGCTTCATGCGCACGCATCTGCCCCAAGTTAACTAGCGTCTTTACATCACACCCCGCATACTTACACATTACATATCCACATAAAAGGTTTAATAAGCTTTAAGGTATAAGATTTAAGTTTGCTCAGTTAGTATAAATGCTGTGAAATAAAGATTATTTGGTAATTAAGGTTTTATACATGATAAGTAAGCCGTGTTTGGTATTGTACTGATGCGTACTCTTTCAACAGAATTCCGGTATTATCGGTGTGGAGATTGCATCATGCATTCTCAACTTATGGACCGCAGAGACTTCAAGCAACAAAATGTATATTATATGAACAACTGTTAGGATGCTGCATGGGGCGGGAAACCAGAGACCCTCAGTTGTTGGAGGCTGGGTTGTGTCTATTTGAATCAGCCTGTTAAATGCTCTGTAACAGATGCATCCCCCTTGAGGACCAATGGCATCAGCAACAAACCTCTATTGTGTTGTCTATTTCTGGGGGGTATAAATATGTGTGCTCCAACACTGGGTTTTTAGTCTTCTTGCTGAATGCTGATTGACGAGGGGTTTCTTGCTGATGCCTACATCTGGACCAGAAGCGCTGCATATGTATACTGTACTTGGGTCTGTATAATTCCTTTGCGCCGCATTGTGTCTGGATCAATAGCGTGTAACTGACTGTACTTTTACTTGAATAATACTTTGTGCTTTGGAACCACATGTTCTAAGTCTGGAGTCTCTATTTATTGTATGACTGCGTACGCAAATTAGCGTCATCCTTAGAGGTTTATAGGTAGGATATTAGAAGGTATATAGAGGTTCAATTTCAGTATCGTTAGGGCTGTGTCCACTCCTCCAAAGTCCATAGGGGCTGGCTGTGTTGTGCTGTGCTGCTGTAGTCCATAGGGACTGTGTCCATTCCTCCAAAGTCCATAGGGGCTGGCTGTGTTGTGCTGCTGTTGTTCATAGGGGCTGTGTCCACTCCAAAGTCCTGTGCAGTGTCCCAGTCCTAAAGGGGTGCTGTAGTGTTGTCCAGGGGGTGCTCTGTCCATCAGGGGTGCTCCCCCAAGTGCAAAAAGAAAAAGAAATTCTGTTTGTGAATTGTGTGCGCAGTAGCCACACGTGCATCAACAAAGTAGCGCCAAGCGTGCACCTGTGTCATAAGTAAAGGGCCGGCTGGCTCGTCCATTAAAGGGTGCTGTAACCCCCAAAAGTGCACTCCAAATAATATTATTTTATTTTTTGTGTTTGTGAATTGTGTGCGCAGTAGCCGCACATGCATCAACAAAGTAGCGCCAAGCGTGCGTCTGTCTGTCATAAGTAAAGGGCCGGCTGGCTCTTCTGTTAAAGGGTGGTGTAACCCCCAAAGTGCACTCCAAACAAAATAAAAAAATATTTTCTGTGTTTGTGAACTGTATGCGCAGTAGCCGCACCTGCATCCTCAAAGCAGCAGCGACAAGCGTGCGTCTGTCTGTTAAAGGGTGGTGTAACCCTCAAAGTGCGCTCCACAAAAAATAAAAAATTCTTTTTTTTTCTGTCTTTGTGAATTGTGCGGGCTGTAGCCGCACCTGCATCCTCAAAGCAGCAGCGACAAGCGTGCGTGTCTGTTAAAGGATTACATCGGTGACAGCATCCAAGTAGGGATGTCAGACAGTCCGTACCTGTACTGGCAGGAAAAACAGGCAATTTGGAGGCCCCTGTACAAACTGGCTCTATTTTACCTGAGTTGACCCCCCTCCAGTGTGTACTTCGAAAGAGTGTTTAGTGCAGTCGGGAACCTTGTCAGCGAAAGGCGTAGGAGGTTGCTTCCACAAAATGTGGAGAAGATTATGTTCATAAAAATTAATTATCAACTCTTCCAGGGAGACCAGCCTCCAGAACGTACAGAGGGACCTGTGGTGGTGGATTCCAGCGGGGACAAATTAATACTCTGTGAGGATGAGGATATACACAACACTGAAGAGGGTGAGGAATCGGTGGATGAGGACGACATCTTGCCTCCGTAGAGCCAGTTTGTGCAGGGACAGATTAATTGCCAGCTTGTTTTGTGGGGGCCCAAACAAACCAATCATTTCAGCCACAGTCATGTGGCAGACCCTGGTTCTGAAATGATTGGTTTGTTAAAGTGTGCATGTCCTATTTATACAACATAAGGGTGGGTGGGAGGGCCCAAGGACAATTCCATCTTGCACCTCTTTTTTTTCCTTTGCATTATGTACTGTTTGGGGCCTAGTTTTTCAAACTGCCATCCTGTCTGCCACTGCAGTGTCACTCCTAGATGGACCACGTGTTTGTGCCGCCCACTCGTGTCGCTTAGCATAGTCATCCAGCTACCTCGGTGCAACCTTTTGGACATAAAAACACTATTGTGAGGTGTGAAGTGTTCAGAATAGACTGGAAATAAGTGGAAATTAAGGTTATTGAGGTTAATAATAGCATAGGAGCAGAAAAACCAACACATTCTGTGATTTTAGCTGTTTTAATGCTTGTTTAAAAAAAAATACAGATCCAAAACACAAAACACGGAAGGGTTGTTTTGGCAAAACCAATTCAGATCCAAAACACGAAGAAAGATCCAGATCCAAAACCAAAACACGAAAAGTGCCGGTGCACACCCCTAGTATTTACCCTACATGCAAGAACAATGTATGTATCTGCACCCCTTGTATTGCCACAGGTACACAGTTATGTGCTCTATCTTACTCTATTCCCAACTGTGAATCAGCCCCATAGTTGAGCTATTATGTGCAACGGCACATGCATGAAAAATTCTACGATGCATGCGATACCCAGAGTGTATGCACAAAGGTGCTGCTGCGACCGAGAAAAGTGGTATCAGAAGTGTGATGTAAAAGTGATGGGCGGGGACAGGGAGATGGTTAGGCATGCACGCAATAAAGGTCTGTTAGTGGGCTTGTAATGGGAGTGTCGTGTGTGTGCCAATACAAGCTGGAGGCTGGGCCAAATTGTGTCTGTATGGGAGAAGGCGAAGCCAAAATGACACCCACGAATCACGTTATTACACCATAAAGGGGGGCTCCCATCTTAATCTTTCAAGGGAGTTTCTAAATACTCGAAACCCCTCTGAGTCCACCACTGGCTCTGTATCCTTAGATTACGGGATTATCTTTTACAAATGTATAAATGGATGTCTGTGGTCATTCGCACTTGCAGCTCCTGCTGGTTATACTCTGTGGGGAAGATTAGAATAAGTGTGAGACCCAATAGGAGGCTGATGTAATGTGTGTCTGCAGGACATTACTAATATGAAACATGTTTACTGTCCTCCTACAGGGCCATGTGCTTAATTCATACATTCATACATCCCAACATTCACACACGTGATAAAGCCAAATACATCCCAACATTCATACACATGAAATCTAATCCACCCAAAAACGCCCACTTTGGGATGAAGCTCTGCCCCTTTTGTGGCCCACAAATCAGGACTGTCCCGTCTGAGAGTATATTAATTGCGTCTCTGTCTCAGACTGTGAGTGTACGGTGTACGGCAATTTAGCACTGTAGTCAGCAAAGATACAGCTGTAACACATCTGTTCTGCCACAGCTGGATTTCATACATTCTGATCTTGAGTTAGTTTACCAGAGGAATTACTATACTGGTTGTTCATTTTCTCATGGCTAGTGACTAAAGCTGGCCACACACTAGACCAACTTTCATCCAACCATCCAACTAGTTAATTGGTTGGAATGAAAATCTGGTAAGGTATGGGAGTAACTGATGATCAGCAATTTGCTCCTAAATGCCAGAAAACAGATGAAAATGGCGACAGACAAGTTTGTTAAAAGTTTGATCTAAACAATTTGTTCAAACAACAGTTTTTGTCCATTTTCCGGTGTTTGGGAGCAAATTGCTGATTATCATTTGCTTTCATATGTTACCAGATTTTCATTCCAACCAATCACCTAGTTGGCTGGTTGGATGTAAGTTGGTCTAGTGTGTGGCCAGCTTAACAGTGTTTTGTAAATATTAGTTGTGCAATATTATACTGTCAAACTCAAAGATGCTGCACTGATACTTTGAATACCCTTAAATAAATCATTTTCTTATAGCCTGTAAATAGTCATACTGAAATGAACCACACAAGAAACCTCCCCTAATCCCTTAGTAAAAACAGTACGTGAGCATCAGACCCTTATAGTGTCCCTGGTGACCCAATTCTGATGCAAGGTTCTGATTGTGAAGATAATTATATCGATGCTGGGAATGAAGTAGAGAACCAATAAAATGTATTTACATAAAAAGAAAGTTAGAAACAAATATTTACCCATGTGTTATCCCGAAAGCTGGGTACATACTGAGCGATGTGTACCCAGCCGATATGACGGGCCGACATATCGGATCCTGGGTACACATCAGAATGAGATAATGAACGAAGGAATCCATCATTACCTGCAACAGTGAAGCATGCGATAGCGTCCAGTTGGACATACAGAACGGCCGACCAGACGATGTCACATGCGGCCGCGGCAGCGCGCATATTGGTAGTACACACTGGGCACTGTGGCCGATATGTAATGCCGATTCAGCCGGAAGCTATATATTGTGCCGACATCATCTCAGTGTGCCCCGCTTAAGGCTCCCACACACACCCCAATACTGCATCTTCTTGGTATGACTTCATTATTGCTGTGGTATTGCCTGCCAGTGCTCCCATGACGATGACAGGGACAATGATGGATCAGCTAGACTTATACTTGCTCAATGTATCCTCGGCAGTCATGATAAATCAGACTCAGTGTAATCTTGATTGATGGATATAAGGAGAATGGGTTGAGTTCAGCAGATAAAAAGTTACTTGCCTACCCTCCCGATTTGGTCGGGAGCCTCCCAAAAATCGGCTGCCGCTCCCGACCTCCCGGGAAGGCAGGCAATCCTCCCGGCCCCAGTGATGTGTCCGCAACCCCCCCCCCGTGCTTTTAAGTAAAAACCCTGGGGGCCGGTGACGCGATTCGCACTAAATCGTGGCTCCGCCCCTGTCTGCACAATGCCATTAATCATTGTGAAGAGGGGGCAGAGCCACGATGACGCGATCGCACTGTCACACCCCATGCTCCGCCCCCAACGCCGTGTCATGTGCTGGGCCCTGCCCCCTTTGGCCGCGTCACACCCCCAGCCCTGTAAACCCGACTAGAGATGGGAGGAGCGAATCACAGCACTGAGTTGAGCCACATGGCTCAACTCAGTGAAGTGTCTCGAGACACAGTTCTTTAGACCTGTAGGAAGCAGAGGTGCCAGCGACTCTGAGTGAGTCGCTGACAGCTCCGCCCCCTGCAGCCCAGCACTACAGCTCAGGATTCTGCACTGACTCTCCTCCTGAGTCAGTGCACTCCCCCGAGTCCTGGCTGTAGCAGCGAGACTCAGAGTGAGTTGCTGACAGCTCCACCCCCTACACTGCTGATCCATCCATCCGACCTAATTACGCTTCCGCACACTGACTCAGTGCAGACGTATAATCAGGTCGGATCAGCAGTGTAGGGGGCGGAGCTGCCACTGACTCAGGCTCCCACTGGCAGAGAGGCTAGGGGAGGTGGGTGTCTCGACACACCAAACAGTGAGTGACTCGAATCATTCACTCATCTGAATTATTCGAGTCAGTGTGTTGAGACACTCACTCACTAGCCATCTCTAAGCCCGACACCTCCCTCCCGTAAGGAGGAAGATAAATGTCGGCAAGCCTGCGAATCGTTTTGGGACAACCTTTGTCTGTGTCATTTTTAAATAAAGAAATTCAAGTATGTAGTAAAATCTGAAATGTACAGAAACCCTCATACGCTGTAAAAATAAATCAAATAAAAAGGCAGGTATACTCTCCTTATTTTTCCACACATGCTTGAACCATCTGAATGCCCTTCTGTGATTGAAAGGATATCCATCTACTGGGGCTTATGCCATAAGGAGAGTATACCTGACTTTTTATTTGATTTATTTTTACAGCGCATTTGAGTGTTTCTGTACATTTCAGATTTTACTATTGACTATTTGGTTATAAGAGTGTAACCTATAGAAAGATCTAAGTGCTGCACTGTTGTTTTAGTGCCTACCTTGTCTCCAGATACTATTTTATATAAATTCAAGTATGTGTTTCACACACAGACAAGTACTCCCAATATACAACAATGTTGTCGGTTTAACGGTATATGTCACCTCTTGTGTGGTCACTTGGATTAAGAAGTATCAATGGAATTGTATGAGAAAACACCTTCCCCAGGGGCTGCCTGTCCAGTGTTCTTTTAGCATTAAGCGCTTCCAAAGTACAGCCAGTGTACTTACTGGGGGGCTGCAGCCTTAAAGGAATTTAACAGCCAGTGTTGGTGGCACCATAGTAGTATGGACATGCAACGTGGCATCCTCCCCACCATAGTGCCAACCAGAAGCACAAAGCTTGTATACTCAGGGAAGTGAGGCCCACAAAAAATGGGGCCCTCTTAGGGAGAACCAGCCCTGTGCTGATAGCATTAGGGCTCTTCCCCACAACCTTGGGTGGTCGGTCTGGGGTCAATAATCTATTTGTATACTGGTGCACTACAAGTACCAGCTAGCCCTGTCATGCCAAGTTTTAAGGGCTGACAGTTCACAATGTCATTTGAAGAACCTCAAGTGCCAGCATGCCTTGACAGATGGGGCCCGCTAGCACCTGTAAAGAAAATATTACAATAAAGACAGAACGCGCGCACACTGTTGTAAAACATTGTTAAAACAAAAACTCTACCAGACCCCCCCATTCTCCAACTTAATTCCTTTGGAAAGGGCCCTCCTAGGACCATGTAACATCCATAAACTTGGAGAAACAAAATGGAGCAATGTTTTACTTCTCCCCAAGGGGCCCATGTATCATTAACTATTTGTGGCATATTCCCCAAAAAACGCGAATATGAAGTATCCCCTGAATATATTATGGAGGGGACCGCAGCAGATGTCCCTCTATTTCCGACAGCAACTGCAGCCCTCCTAGGTTTCTATGGGGGATGCAATGCTGTCAGATTTATCAAACCCGCATTCCGGAGCTTGGTCCCCGCAGCTAACACCATCTAAAGATGGTATTGTGGTGCTGTAGCCTATGGGCTACACATCGCAAAACTAACCAGAAGATGGTTCCAGAGGAACCCAGCCAGCAATAGCCACGGTCAGTGGCGGATTTTACCTAGGAACTGTGGGGCTGCAGCCCCCCCAGTAACATCAGCCACTTCAGTGAGCCAGTGCAGTCCACTCCACTGTGACTGGAGGTAGCTTCCCATTGGAAGCACCACCTACCAGTCACGCACAGAACAGAGCCCCAGGGGGAGGTGTCTCCTCCCCCTGGGACTGCCAGTCTGGTCTACGATCAGCAAAGTGGCTTCCAGTGGATCGCATACTCTAATATCGCACCCAGATTACATTACATGATATTGAGTATGTGGTCATTGATAAAGAGGCACCAAAAGGAGCCCAATGCTAATGACTGGTTACTTGCGGACACTGCCATTGAAATGAATGGGAGCTCTCTGATCGGAGCATGGCGGCTCCCATGTGCATTTCAAGTCGCTGTATTTAATAGAATTTGAATTTATGCAAAGATGCCAGATGCTTGTTTAATGAAGTTTCCCCCGGAGGGTAGTTTGGTGCAGTTAGCAGTGTGATGTAAGCAGTGGTAGTTCTAGGGGCGGTCAAGCAGGGCTATCGCCTGAGACACTGCGTCTGAGGGTGCTGCCACAGTCACCCTACTGGCGCCATCTAATCTGATGGCGCCTAAACCCTATTGCCTGCCACCATATTTACAAGCTGCGGCAGTCACAGCACCATTAGTTCCCTCCCACTGTGAGTCCCAGAATGCCGGTGCTTGGCGTGATGCCGCAGGGGAGAGAGGATGGAGGACCGGCAGCAAGGAGGAGGGACCCATCTGCCTTCACAAGGTAAGAATTACGGCCCCCTCCCCAGCAAACGCATCCCCCGATGCAGCAAGCCCGCAATTAGTGTTTTCTTTATGTCTTTTTTTTTTTTTTTTGCGACCATGGCCACACCCCCTGAGCTCAGGACGCCAAAGGAAACTTTCGCCCTGAGCTCGGCAAAGGCTAGAAAGGGCCCTGGATGTAAGCAGATGGTTACTAATTGCTACTATACAGCAGCATAGGGTAGGTGACCATGATTATTTTTTTGGGTTGAAACATAATAAAGATATAGACAATAAATAGAAAGTGAGTACAATATGTTAGTAAATAAAGAATGTTGACGCGCTATCACAAGAGCTGCTGGTAAAGGGGTTGTCAGTCCCAATAGTATAGGCAAAAAATACAGAATGAAGAAACCAGCGCTCGGATGTTAAATGATAATAAAAATACAGATAATAATAAGAATGTAAGAGCTGCTGGTCCTGATGAAGCTGAGCGGTCATTGCCCAGCGAAACGCGTTGAGACTCAGATTATATGCCACCCAGACCATTGGGACCTTTTGGATTTGATATATACTCTCTCCCTGGACAAAACTTTGGATTAACCCCTGCAGCCGTGGACACCTCCTGTTTATCGTGCTCCAGCCTTGATATAGCTCTCTGCTGGATTCCAGAGGACCTTCCATTCAGCTATTCAAGCCAGGAACTGGTAAAGTTGTGCTGCCATTTCTAAATCCGCTGTGGTTCAGCCTGCACTCTCCATTAAGTTGGACACTACAGGACTTTCAATCCAGTCACTTATTGACAATGTGGGGTTGATACCATTGACTCTTTTGGGACTTTGCAGAGAGAATTGCTAAGTTTGTCCTATTGGACCCTGGTATATATACCTATTCCACCATTTTGTTTTATGTTGTGTCCTAAATGTTTGTTTGTATATTGTAAATTCATGCATGTTTTTAAGGGTACATATCTGCATGCATCTTATTACTAATTCAGTTTATTAATTCTTCTATTGGTATTTGTTAACCTCAACCATCCATCATTATTCTTATTATTATCTTTATTTTTATTATAATTTAACATCCTAGCGCTGGTTTCTTCATTCTGAGTACAATATGTTCCTGGCAAGTTCTTTAGGCTACCGGCCACAATGGGCAGTGGTAGTTAGATCAAGTCATTTTGTTCTTCATGTTATTTTACCTGTGTCCACTAGATGGCAACAGTGGCTTCAGAATATAGGCAAGGACGTGCCTACTGAGTGTTAGGAAGTTTCTTATTTTGTGCTCTCTGAAATGTTTCCAGATGTTAGTCACTGATTATACATAAAGGACATGAACATTTTCCATGTCGTTATGGGATTCCTTATTATGCACTGCTATGAAAGGACATCTGCATTAGCCACTGTGGGTTTTGGTTCAGCTGCATGTCAGTGGTGGCTTGTGTGATCACCACCACCAAGATGAGAGGCTACATCTGTGCCAGATTAATGTTACACCCATGTGGCTCATTTCTGTATAGTACCTCAGCTAGAGACTGAGGTGAGGGTTTATAGTGACGCAATGCCTTGCCCCTTTCTCACAGGGTCATGTCCCTATTTCCGGCAATCGCAAGGAGTCTCTGATTTAAAATCACATATGTTGGGCGACATTGAACCAGGTATGGGGTGAGTTTCTGTGTCTTTACGGCAAGTGTAGGAGAATCGAAGCATAGGGGCAGTTCAGTATACAGTGAGCATGTACCCAGTGAGTCAGAAGAGACGGGGTACTGGAAACAAGGGTAGTGTTAGGGATGAAACATGAGGAAGGATGGCCCTGACTGTGAGAGCTCACATGCTAAGTGGAGGGGGGACGACTCTAGAGTGGACTGTAATATTGTACACTCACACTGCATATATGAAAATGTATTTCTTTTTTTGGCTCCAGTAAGTGAACATATCATGAGAATGTAAGTGGCTAATTCCAATGCAAGCCTCACTGCTCGCTCAGTTAAGAGCATAACTCCCAACATTCAGCTGTCCCGTATCAGAACCTCTTGCACATGAGAAAGGCAATAGAAAGGGGGCTCGGGCTTGTGCCCGCTATGCCATGCCCCCTGGTGTGCCCCTTTGGAGGTGTGACTTCGTGTCACTCTCCTTATTCTTGTCATGCTGGGGGAGAGTTCAGCACACCGGCAGCTGCTGGGCTGCCACCAGCCTCTCCCATCACAAGATGGTCACGTGGCATCCATTCACCCCTGCTCTGCAGCTAGAGCAGTGGTAACAGAGTGTTCCCTGACCATCCGTGAGGCATTACGGCCTGCGAGTGGGACAGCGGGACAGTGCCCGAAAAGCGGATGGTTGGGAAGTGTGGTACAGAGGACACGGATTATTGAAGCAATTTACATCATTATGACATGTCCCCACTCTCATCACAGGCCGGTGAGCGTCCATTAAGAAGTCTCCCGTACTTTTTGGCAAAGTAGGCAGATATGGATAACGGCTCTCTGTCCTATTCATCTAAATGTGTTGTCAACTGTAGGAATGAATTGTGCATCACCTGTGGTCACATGACATTATTCAGACGCTTGTAGAAGACCTGTGATGACACAATATGATACCAGGCTGCTTAGCGCCCAGCAATTAATGGGGCAAAATGGACATTGACGAGTTAGCTAAAGCATAAACCCCTGGACATCTGTGCTATTCTTCTGGTGTATGCTCATAATGAGTCACATGCTATCTAAGGAGTATTCATAGCAACTGGTTAGTGATGGAATGCGCCCCTGTCACCTACTCCCAGCCTTGCTGGGCGGTCAGGAGCTCAGGGGTCCACTGGAGAGTTGAGTGAAGGCAGCTGTTCAACAACTTCACGAAAACCTCTTTATAGTAATCTATTCTGAGTCCTCCAGTACTTCCGGCTTCTGCAGCCACTTCCTTTCCAAGTCTCCCCTAACTCCACGCACTGACGTCCATGATCTGCTCCCATGCTGACATCAGTACCAGACATCTGTGTGAGGATGAGAAGTCCCATCTATATCATTATAGTTCTCAGACTCTGATAGGTATAGCAGTGGTAGATAAGTGCTCTGGACTGACACAAAATATCATATACATTCATGAAGTCATCATGCAAGACGTTTACAAACCATGACCTATATATTTTTACAACTATAATGGACAGTTTTGGAGCAGTACAAGTAGAGGTTAACCCAGGAACCCCAGCCGCAGTCTCCCTGTGATCCCAGTATAAATATCATTTTGTTAGAACAATATTTGATCATTTGGATTTTTTTTCCGAAAACAATTACCAGGTTACCTCTTTTTTGCCATATTAACTAGTCTGAATATTGGGCCTCCATATCTTTCCGCATTCTGCTCCATCATTTCTAACCTTTCACTGTGAGAGCTAGCACATGGCAGACGATGTGGATCCAGCACTGGCAGCAGGACAGGGTGTGTCCCAGCAAGGGATGACATGGCAATATGTCTGGCAGTGCCCCTTGTCATTGCACATTGCAGTAGGAATCTTGGCAAAGCATTCCAGCAGTATGGAGACCGGTATGAACATTTAGAGCAAATAGTTCTGCAGTAAAACTCCTGTCTGCATTGTGGCCCTGTTAGTCCCTGCCTAGCAGGACACACCATACCATTGTGAATCTGATGGATTGTACATCAAACAATAATGACATTTACAAGTACTCGGAAAATGCTGTGTCTGCCAATGAGTGCTGCTAAACACATGTGCATAAAATTACTGGCATCCAGGCGCAGGCAACAACGTGATCCATATATAGGTCATGTAAAGAGTGATTGTGCAGATCTTATTCCCTTGTAAAAGGCGTGTGACAGTACTGATACAGTGACACACTGGTGGCTCTCTCGGTACTGCTCACAAGTGATCAGTGGAATGTCAGGAGGTTTCAGCACAACAGTGTTACTACTACCCTCATCCATCTCTCCTCTCCCTCACACCTCCACCCCCACTGTACAGACCTTGGGCATTTTACTGTGTGTCATCCCCAGGCGTTACATCGCCTTCACTCTCTTTTCCAGGGACGGTGGCTAAGGTATGATGAAGAGGGCATTTACTAGTGGGTCTGACATTAGATGGGTATACACATTAATTGTACAAGCTCTGTTTTATTCTTATTTGATGAGTAATTATAAGATATTTGAGGGGTTGAGTTACTTTTCAGGAGAGGGCTGGCACCTTTTGGCCTAGGGGGTAAACATGAGCATACCTTAGCATCGCCCAAGTTTACAAAAACAGACAATTATAGGAAAAGGTAATAATGCTAACTAAACTAACAACTTTGTATTCTTGTCAGCTAATCATGATTATGACTATTTACCTGTATAACTGCTTATATGAACAAATGATCTCATCACGCTAACTGCAACACAGTCATATAGGCACCATAAACGTAGACTGAATGTACCCAATGCATCGCCGAAGGACATCCCTCATCTCAGGCCAGACAAGACCTCATTTCTAATAGCAAGAAAGGCCCAGGAGGCAATTGACCTTCTTCCCCGATTTCCACCCCTCGCTGTTGTGTTTTGTCAAAGGTAAAGCCACTGAACGTTAACCAGTCCACCAGTATATCCTTATGTAGCCATAAAACAGGCTCCTCCTACCTATGCGCTGTCACTCTTTGGGCCTGATTCAGAGGTGGCCCAGGCTGCATCATTTGTTTGCAATGTCGCTACAAAGACTTTCCCTAATGTATATGAATGTGCCAGGGCTGAGACGCCCACTGTCAGTGTCTATAGATGTTGGAATACCGCCTGGTGCGCCTCTAGAAGCCAGCCCTGTGACAGGTGCAGATTTACTATCTGAGTACGGCCTCCAAAGTGAATGATTGTGCGTGTATATGAGCAATTCGGCCACACGCCTGTGACACTCCTATCACATGACCATTTCCATGCGTCTATTTAGCCACCACCCAGTCATTACTCAGGAACGGGCAGCACTTTTCCAAGACATCTCTGTTACCGGCTGTCTTAATTGCAGCAGCGACTTTGTGCGCACACTCTGTGTAACGCAGGCGCCGTAGGAGGTTTGGGGGATTTTCCCGCACACACAGTAGCAAAAAATGACTCAACTCCTTTGAATCCGGCCCATTGTTGGACTGTTAAGAAAATCAATTCAAAAGGTAAGAGGTTGCATTGTTCATACCAACCAGATTATTCTGAAAAGTATTTTTGGTAGTGCACTTTAGAAACTGATGGCTTGACTCGTAGTGGCACACAAACCAGATGGTCTGCGTACAACTATAGTGGTGGGAGGACGGCGCATATGCAGAACGGGTCCTGCATCATCGCACGCAGTGCCCCCCAAAGCCATTTGGGGACAGGGTGGCCAAGGGATTAATTCTACAAAACAAAATAATGGTGTGTCACCCCCGTTTTGTTGGCGCGCAGATGCCAGGGTCTGTGTCTTCAGAGGAGGTCCGGTGGGTATTTTGAGTTAGCTTACTCAGATGGCCGATGGCTGCGACCATCGTAGCCAAAGATCGCAATGGTGATCCGATACTGTGCCTTTGGACGCAGCACTCGTATCTGCAATGCTGGCAGGAAGCATCTTTTTTTTTTCAGACGCCTCCTGCGGCATTATGCCGCAACGATGCGATCAGCGAACAACTGTAATGACGGGTTCTATAGTGTAATGTACAAAAATGTGAAGGCAAACTACATCTAGAAAATGTAATCTTATACAAAGGACGTCTTTAAGTAAACATCATGATTTCATTATGAAATAACATTTTCATCCAGTTTTTACAGGCCCCAGCTTGTTTTCTGTTCTCTACACAATTATTTCCAATTGTTTCTTTTCTTGCTGCATTTATGCTACATAGGGAAACATGTTTCCCTACTGGGGATTGGAAATCACTAATGAGTTCTGGATCCACATAAAGACACAAGGCTGCAGGCAGGTAATCTGAGGTGACTTGTCATATCCATAATAATCTACAGCAGCGGGTTCATTATTCCTTAAGATAAATAACATCAGAACTAATCAATTATAAGCCAGGACACTGTTTATTGTGATATCATCTACATTAAATATTGCAAACATAACATATACTAGCATCACCTGTTCTAGAAATGGGTTAGACACCAGTTAGACTCTGGTTTGTAAAGAGTTAAATAACTTCTATCATTTATTTAGAATTCTATTCAGATTTCCAAGGGAAAAATGTGCTAGTGTTTAATGTGCAAAGATTCCTGCCCCATGTATCTCACGTAGACACTGAACATGTGGTGCTTATAAAGAGTCAATCTGACAGATGATCCATCTAATCTGCTAGAGGGATGGGAGAAGTATAACATCTAATCTGCTAGAGGGATGGGAGAAGTATAACATCTAATCTGCTAGAGGGATGGGAGAAGTATAACATCTAATCTGCTAGAGGGATCGGAGAAGTATAACACTATGCCAGTGCTCCGTATAACAGGGAACCCCTCACTCCTCTCCAGTTCCCAGCAGCACATCCCACCCAGCAAGCTATGCTCCATCCTAACAAATGGATTTGTAAGCACATGAGGGAAGTTGTTGCATGGGAAGGCACAGGGGAGGCGGTAAACAAAGATTGTTCCTTCTTAAGAATGACCACTGGGAGAATTCCTTTATGGAGAAGGCAAATTCATGGATCAGCCTTCCAGCACAGATGGCCAAAGCAATTAATGTGTACAGCCATTACATTTAATAGATGTTATCTTTAGAAGTAGCTTTGGGGTGGGACCAATAAGACGCAATTTGCGTCATTTTAGCCCCGTGGACCCGCGATTTGCAGTGGTTGGCAGGGGAGGGAGTCTCATAAATTGAGTGGTCATCTGCATCAACAGATGAGCCAACACATTATGACCACTTCCATATAAAGCTAATGACATTGACTATCTCACAACAATGGGGAATGTCGAGGTCCTAGATATATTAGACGATACAGTAGCTGATATTAGGTACTCGTCCATGTGTCAAATGCTGAAGATACAGTATGAAGACAAGCCACTGGAGGGAGTGTGATACATTGGGCAATGATCTGCTGGAAAACGCTGGGCCCGGTCACTCATGTGGACATTAATTTGATGCGGGCCATCTACCTAAACATTGTTGCGGACCAGGTACATCCTTTCATGGCAATGACATTATCTGATGTGGGATGTAGTCGGCATCCCGGCAGTTGGGATGCTGCCAGTCAGAATCCTGGTGCTGGAATCTCCTGGCTCCAGAATCCTGACTGCTGACATCCTGGCGGTAAGTATTAGGCATGGGGTTAGGGTAGGGGTTAGGCACTAGGGTGAGGGTTGGGGGTAGGCATTAGGGTTGGGCTGCGAGGGTGGGAGGATTAGGCTGCTGGAAGGAAGGGTTAGGCTGTGAGGGTGGGAGGATTAGGCTGCTGGAGGGAAGGGTTAGGCTGCGAGGGTGGGAGGATTAGGCTGCTGGAGGGAAGGGTTAGGCTGCGAGGGTGGGAGGATTAGGCTGCTGGAGGGGTTAGGGTTAGGCTGTGGAAAAGGTGGGTTAGGGGGAAGGTTAGGGTACTTACCTGCAGGCTTCGGATTCTGACTGGCGGGATGCAGCTGCTGGTATTCTGACCGCCAGAATCCCGTACTCAGCCCTCAGATGGAAATGGCCTCAGATGGAAATGGCCTCTTTCAGTAGGATAATGCACCCTGGCACTCTGCTTGTATTGTTCCAGAATGATTTGAGGAACATGATGAGGGGTTCAATGTGTTGTCCAGGCCTCCAAATTCACCAGATCTCAATCCTGTCAGGCACCTGTGGTCTGTGTTGGAATAACAACCAATCTATGGCGGCTTCATTTCATAACTTCCTGGAGTTAAAAAATCTGCTGGTAACATCCTGGTACTAGATACCACAGGACACCTTCAGATATCTTGTTGTCAAGGAGGGGCAACAGTATATTAGGCAGGTGGTCCTCATGTTTTGGCTCCTCAGGTTATATAAGTGAGGGTTCACTACACTTGCAAGCAGTACGATGGCGGCCAGGGAATATAAAGTAGCCCTCTATGGGTCTAATTCAGACTTGTATGCAAACCCAATGGTTTGCGCACAAGTCCAATTGTTAGAGATCTGCGCATGTGCAGGTCTCTATCTGCGAGTATGCTCGCAGTGCCCCTAAGCCACAGCATGTCAATCATGGCGTGCCGTTTAGGGACGGGGAGTGAGCGGAACAGGCCAGCAGTCCCAAAAACGGAGGCGCCTCGTCCCCGTTTACTGAGAGGCTGGGGTCTGTGTCTTCCGATGCAGATTTCCTGGCCCCAGTTGAGCAGTCCCGTTGCCCATTGTGAGTTAGTTAAGCTTACTCAGATGGGCCATGACTTCGGCCATCACACCACTCAGATCTGCATTGCTGCTAGGGGACATTATTTTTGTCCTCAGACGCCTCCTGCAGCATTATTGTTGCTGCGTCCAGGCGCAGAAACGATGAGAATAGCGCACAACTCTGAATCAGGACCTTTGTGCCGAAGACTGACATCTTTTATTGAGCGACATCATTTACGCAATTTATTGCTGACCCCACTACATTTCCTGCTCTGCATTGGTAAATGTATAAGAGGCACAGCAGGGAGCTTATTATGGAGGAATATAGAAGATGTAAATATAAATGTAATAATTCACCTATATATTTGTGAAAGAGTCACACAGACTGCACATCTTAGCTCGTGCTGATTTTGTCGTGAAGTTTCAGAGCATTGTGCCTGGGGTTTCTCATCCCCCTCCCAACCCCCTGGTCACAGACTGTGTTTCTAGGGAGAAGAAAAATGTTCCAGTTGTAAATTGAGTAATATAAAAATCATGGACAAAACATCTAGTGTGGCCCCCACTATTTTCCCAAAAAGGGCCGGGCGAGGTGACCCCAACACTTTGGCAGTCCATGACACTGCTTGGTATGTCATTATCCCAGACAGCCCCCATGCTGAAGTCCCCTTTGTGCTACACATATATTCACACAATGTACAGCTATAACCTATATATGTGATCATTAACCTGTAAATGTTCTAGCAGACACATCTCCCTGCTGACACACTGTTTCTCTCAGCTGCAGCACTGATAGTAGGTGTAATTATTAACCCCTGGCAGCCCAGGGTGTGGGCTACTGCACAGCTACTGAACTCATATTTCAGTTCCTATCCATGAGCTCACCCTCAATAGCTAGGATGTCTCAGTCTGCTGGGGGCTGGGAGAGGAGGGGTGTGGAGGGGGTGAGAGGGAGGGAGGCTTCCCTGTGTTCAAAAAGTGCAGTGGAGAGTTGAGACTTGGGGGAAAGCTTCTATAGAACAGCCAGTGACCCTCATCAGTGTTCTGGGAGCAGAGACCCAGACAGAAGCCACTGCACCCCGAGCCTGCAACAACTGCTACTGACTTGTGAGTTCACACTCAGAGTATAGGGTGGGTCCTGGAGATTTTTGCATGTCATTTATAATAGCCATGAGAGTGAGTGCCCACTACTAGTGTGTGTGAGAGCACACAGACTGACATATATAGCCTGTCTCTCTCTGCAGATGTTTCAGTGAGGAATGCTTTGCAGCTGTCAGTCTACTGGGAGTGACATCCTCTCCTTTGTCATTAGTGATTCTGTGTGCAGTATAGAGGCACACAGAATTGCTATTAAGTGCTGCTCTGTATAAGTTATATAGTCAATAGTGGGTTATGTTCTCCATAAGTTACATAGCCTATTGCGAGTGATGCTCTGCATACGTTTCATAGCCTGTAGTGAGTGGTGCTCTGTATGCCTATACTGAGTGATGCTCTGCAATAGATACATAGCCTATATTGAGTGATGATCTGAATAGATTGCACAGCCTATAGTAAGTAGTGTTCTTCATATGTTACGTAGCCTAAAGTGAGTGATGTAAGTTATATAGCCTGTAGTGAATGGTGCGCTGCATACATTACAGTACATAGCCTATAGTGAGTGATGCTCTGCATAAGTTTCACAGCCTTTTGTGAGTGATGCTATGCACAGGTTGCATAGCTCATAGTCAGTGATGCTCTGCACAATTATAAAGTCTAGTGAGTGTTACTCTGCATGAGCCTATATTGAGTGATGCTCTGCATGGAATATATATTGTATAGTGAGTGATGCTCTGCAAAAATTACTTGCCTATAGGGAGCGATGCTCTGCACAATTTATAAAGACTATGATGAGTGTCACACTGAATCAGTTACATAGCCAATAGTGTGTGATGCTCTGCATGGAACACATAATCCATGTCAGTGATGCATTCCACAAATGTAAACACTCTTATAATGTGTGATGATCTGCTGGTTTTACCCAGCTTAATAGTGAGTTATACTCGGTAGATGTTACATAGGCTATAATGAGTGATGGTGTGATTAGGTTTTATTATAGCCCATTGTGAGTGATTCCCTGTAAATGTCACATAACCCAACCTGTATATACAAATATCACTGAAAGGTGTAATATGTTTTGCATTATTACACCTTACTCAAACGTCTTTCACCTCTGAATTCGGTGTCATTACACAATTCAGTTGTTATTATCAGGGTTCCAATACTAATTGTCCCTAGAAAACAATGCATGGTTAGAAATGAGGAGCTCAGTATTGTCAGAGAAAGTTGTTGCTTTACCTGCTCCCCTAAATGTGTACCCCCCACTCCAGACACACAGCGTTCTGCAGGTTCCTATGGTTTAGCCATTAGGGGTACTTCCTGCCTCTGATGGATATTCCTGCAGTCTTCTCCCCAAGTGTTAACCCTGTCATTGCAGGAAATGAGCTGACTTGTCTCTGCTTCCATTCAGCAGGGAGCTCCAACACTAAAATGCTGGAAACAGGCCAGGTGTTAAGGATGTCATTTGTTGAATGATCACATCGCTAATTAATCTGTGATATCTGTCAAATGTGCCCTGTTGCCAGCCCTTGAAGTCTAGATATACGGTATACAGCGCTCTGTTTTATGAGCAGTATTGAGTACACAAGGAGAAAAATGTATATATGTATTAGCTATAATAACACAGCTGCTGTCTGTAGAAGATTGGACATTGGGTGACCTGGATGGTTACATTATCAGGGAGCTTCACTCTTTTATATGATATATTTTGGAGTTCTGTTGACCTTCCCTGGCATGCATTTGGGTATTAAAGATTTTAGAGGAGATATATCAAACCTTCTAAAGAGAACAGGTGTAGAAGTTGACATAGGAACCAATCAGCTTCTAGCTATCATTTTATAGAATGTACTTGATAAATGATAGCTCAAAGTTAACTGGTTGCTTTGGGTAACTTCTCCATTCGTCCTCTTTAGATTGGGATTTGTTACACCTACACCTCCTCCTTGGTTTTATGGGTTCTATCATAAGGGGCAAATGCAGGAGATATGGGGGCGCACCTGCAAACACTCCTCGTCAAAAGGGATGTGGCCAGCAATAAGAGGCTGCGGCATATTCTCCACAAAAAATGTATGGTTTGGATAGGATGGGGGCTCGGCTTATCGAATTCCAGATTTCTGTGCACGCCCCCAGAGTGACAAGAAAAGTGGGTGTGACACACGGCCATGACCCCCCTGCCACGAGGCCATGCTCATTTTTCGAACGCGTGACTCGAAGTATCCAGACTCCCACATCAAGGATGCTGGAAGGTATGGAATACAAACGTCTGATTGGTTGTTATGGTTTTAATGCCATAACAACCCTCACAGTCCTTTTACTGCTCTGGTAAGTGCCGGGCCAAGGGGTCTATATATATCCTGGCGGCGGTGCGGCCCCAAAAAGTATAATTTTTCATTGCCACATATATAACAGATACAAATTGATTTATCAGAAAGCTCTGGATGGATATTAGTAAAACCATATGGTATATTTCACCAATCCCATAGAGCACCTCTCTCCTCTCTGCAAACCTATTCCTGGCATTATACTTTTTCTGAGGGATTGATGAAGTGGCCTGGCCCAGTGGTTGCCACATTTCCCCTCAATTGCCATTCTTCAGTTGGTTTGCACATTGTGCTCCTCTCCTACCCTGTTGCCAGGCAGAATGGATAACAAGCTTTTCCCTATCATCTTTTACAAAACTTACCTATCGCCACTGAGGCGCTTTCTAATGGGTCTCTCTGATTCTCACCACTGCCCTAAACATAATCAGAGTGAGTCGACCTTTCCTACGGGGCTGCCCGTTGCTTTATAGGTCTTCAGTCATTAGTAAGGAACTATGCTGAAGATCATAGGGGAGCTATGCTCCGTTTGTCCCATAGAGGAAAGTGCTGGGAGTCTTTCCTAGTCAGGAGAGGATCACAAAAGGGGATAAGAAATTGTTGGAGGCATTAAATGCAGCAGTGATAAAAACTTCTCAAAAACTTTGCTCACACTCCTGGTTTCATTTTACAAAGTCATCTATCTCCTTTTAGATGAAAGAGAATTCTAATAAAATCTATATCAGATGGTACCTGGTTCTCACCAGGCTACAAAAAATGTTCCCCTCATCCTCCCCATCATTGGCTAAGGATGAGAACCTCTTGGGGGATATATTACAAACTCCAGTCCCTGGGTGGCTTTGATGGGGCTTCCAGTATCCAGGTTTAGCAATTGCTCCAGTAAACTCATTCTCAGTGTTCTGTATGCTGCTAGATGCTCCTCCAAATTTTGGAAGCAATCTTCTCCCCCACCCATGCATCTGGTTAAAACCAAAGGTTGGTTTATTGAAAGGATGGAGAAGATTTTTCCTTTATGATAAAATGGACAGGTTTGATCAGATTTGGGGTCGATGGTTTACTTATGGTTTAGGTCTTACTCATAGCTCATAAGGATTCTCTCCAGAGATCCCTTTCATGACTCCACTTCCACTAACATTAGGTGTCCCAAAAGGTTCTGTTCTGGAACCTCTCCTATTCTCCGTCTATACGTCCTCTTTAGGTGAGCTCATCAGCTCTTTTGGCTTCCAATATCATCTCTATGCTGATGACACTCAGATCTACCTCTCCTTCCCTGACCTCTCCCAATCTCTCCTCACTCGTATCTCCAACGGTCTCTATTTCTTCCTGGATGTCCCAGCACTTTCTTAAACTTAACATGTCTAAGACTGACCTGATTATCTTCCCACCCTCCCGATTAACCTCCTCTCACACAGTTTCATTATCTATTGGCAGCACAACCATCTGCTCTAGCCCCCAAGTGCGCTGTCTTGGAGCTATCATGTACTCCTCCCTCTCCTTCAAACCACACATTCAGGGTTTCCCTCACTCCCACCTCTCTCCACTCCAGTCTGTCCTCAATGCTGCTACCTGGCTCATCTTCCTCTCCAAATGTACTACATCTGCATCCCCTCTCCTGTAACCCTTACACTGGCTTCCATTCCCCTTCAGAACCCAATTCAAGCTTCTCACATTATCTCACAATGCCCTCACTCTCTTTTATTTATATCTCTGACCTCATTTCCCATCACACTACTGCCCGCCCGCTTCGCTCCACAAATGATCGCCACCACTCCTCCCAACTGATTACTTTCTCCCACTCTCGCCTCAAAGATTTTGCCCGTGCTGCTCCCTACCTCTGGACCTCTCTCCCTATCAGGCTCTCCACTTCTCTACTGAACTTCAAAAGGACTCTCAAAACTCACTTCTTCATCAAAGCCTTCCTGGGCTCATCCTAGCCCGCTGCTCCATGCTCCTTCGTCACTGTCTACCCCATCTGTGTCACTTCTGCACCCCAACCCTTTAGAATGTAAGCTCTGATGAGCCGGGCCCTTTTCCGTCATGTGCTTCTCCCTTTTCCTTACTTATACTATCTTATACTCCCTAAAACGGCACCTAACTCTTGGTTGCTGCTACCCTGCTGTTTATTTGAGTGATATGATCGCGGATGCAGCAATGTTTATAAACCACGTCCTTGTCCTGTAGTGTTTTGTACTGTAAGTCACTGTTTTCTTGTTTTGCTCATTTGTAAGATGCTGCTGAACCCTTGGGGCGCCATAAAAATAAAGGATAATAATAATATATCACCTACATTGTATCTTTTGACCCTTTTAATACTACTGCATATCTGATATTTGTTTTATCCAGTTGGTCTCAAATGACTTCTTGGTCTATGTTAATTAATAACCGTGACATGTTTAATGCTCAATCATATCCAGTGAATTAAAGTTTCCAGCTAGTACCTTTGAAATGAAATGAAATGGGAGAAAATGACGAAGGAAGGGAGACGCCAATCACGGGGAGGGGAAAAGGTACTAGCAAAAAGCGCTCGCTCCGGGAATCACTACAAAAGGGGCGGCTGCTGATGTTGATCGACAGCTCGACCACTTTTGTAGGCATGGCCGGGGGGGTGGCTTCACAAACGGAGGCGTTCCCAAGCGAACACCTGCCGTTTGTGGGCGGCCTCACTGATATTACCAGCGATGTCAGTGAGAGAGCTTCCGAAAGCTCTCTGGGGCTTGCGGCCATGAGACCCTACCGCAAGGGTCTCGTCGCAAGACGAGCCGCTCGCATGGCCGCTCGCGAGAGACCACAACTTAAAAACCAAGCGCCCACCCTGATTCAGAGCGAGTGCTCGCTTTTTGCGAGCGCCTCTGAATCAGGCCCTTCAGTCTTAGGGCCCGATTCAGAATTGGGAATAGAGTAAAACTAGGTATACACCTGAGCGATATATCTGCAGATGATGGTTGTTCATACACACTGAACAGCCATCACTGCCATCTGTCCGAGGATCCCGCTGGCTGGGGGTCGTGTCGCGCCCCCCTCCCCGGCCCCCTGTGCAGCAAGTGCATGGGTGGTCATCTGATAGCCCGTAGACACAGCACAATGTGCAGATATATCTGCTATAGGCTGTGCTGCACAGCCGACACAATATGTCTGTGAACTACGTTGTTAATAGACATATCGTCTGTACACACTGGCCGGCGCACACGCGATATATTGGCCATTCAGTTGAACGGCCAATATGTCAGCCAGTGTGTACCCAGCATTAGAATGATCACGTAACTGATAATCTTGGTAAGTCCATGCTGTACTGCAGGTGGGGCAGATGTAAAATGTGCAGAGAGATTTAGATTTGGGAGGGGTGTCCAAACTGACATCTACATTGTAGTGTAAAAATAATGCTGTCCAGCATTTGTGGGCTACATGCAAAAGCAGCCAGTATTTACCCCACATGTAAAAAAAATATATGTATTTGCAACCCTTGCATTGCAGCATGGTTTGTCCTGGTACACAGGCCCTGATTCAGAGCCGGACGCTCTGACAGAGCGCTCGCTCTGAATCAGGGCCGTCCCTCCTTCATTTTGGAGCGGACCACCCACAGCTATAGCGAGCGGCCAAAAGACCATCGCGACCATCGGGCTTGCGACGAGACCCTGCGGTAGGGTCTCGCTGCCGCAAGCCCAGGAGTGCTTTTGGCTCTATCAGATCCAAAAGCACTCCCACTGACATCACTAGTGATGTCAGTGGGGCCGGCCCCAGACGGTAGATGTTCCCATGGGAACGCCTCCGTCTGGGCAGCCACGCCCCCGGCATGCCCACCAAAAAGGGCGTGCTGTCAATCACCATCGACAGCACGCCCCCTTCGGTGCGAGACCCATAAGGACGGCTTGGCCATCGTTATTCGGGTCTCGCGCATGCGCACGATGGAGCCGCCTCCGTCGTGCGCATGCGCACTTGGGCACCATCGACCCGCTTGCGAGCGCTCAGCGCTCGCGAGCGGGTCTGAATCAGGCCCACAGTTACTTGTTCTATCTTACTCTATTCCCAAAGCTGAATCAGGCCCTCAGTTTGCCTAACGTTAAGCATTGCAATACCTACATTTGCATAAACTATGAAGAAACAGATGTTTTTCTGCATGATTTTAGACTACATAAATAGACCCCCAGGTATCATTGAGCCTACAGTAAGTCAGCTGCTTCTCCTCTCTGTCCCCAGCTCAGGCCTTGTTACTGCCTGTGTTAGAGTGTTCCTGGCTTTGTTCCTAACAGAGCGCATGCATGGAGTACACATTGGAAGCGATCTCTGATCCCTGTGGCGTTGCACGCACACTGTTCCGCTGCTCTTTGATGGAGGAAGAGAGATGAGACATTGCCCTGAAAATTGGCTACGTCTAATTAACTTTAAACAATGTGTAGTGTGTAGTCTCATCTGCCAGCACTCTTATTAAAATGTACATCTCCAATTTCTTTCCATGAATATGGCTGCAGGGAACACATGTCTCTGAACTCAGCATATAGTTCTGTGTATACAGTTATAGTTCTGTGTATACAGCATATGGCATCAAAGGAGATATTTATAGTTTATACTGATTATCACTAGTTTGGATGTGCTAACAATATACAGTGCACTAGTTATCAATAGGGCTATTTTCACTTTATTATTAGTTGTTCCAACTACACAGCACTGTATATTGAGGTGACAGTATCACATATTATAAAGGTTATCTAGCCTGTGGGCATATGCTGTTAGGTACAGAAAATTCTGACATTTACAGACTACAGTAGAATGGACCAGCCTAGTGTCTGCATTATTATGGGAAAAGGGTAAACTGCATTACTGATCAATGTATTTTGAACTTTATTGTTTTAAATGTTAATAAAAATTAACATCGTCAGGCCCCTCCCACTTCTGAGCGAGGACGTCCATTGTGTCCTCATGCAGCCGGTGCAGACTCTGATATTCGCATGACCCACTAACTTCCCATAAAGGAGAAACGGAATGCAGGGCCTATGTATCAAGCTGCTTTTTAAGTAAAATTATGCAGAAACTGGAGTTTCTGCATCATTTTATGTATTGTAGTTATGTACTAAAATCACAATGCAGGAGATTTCACAGAAATCCCAAGCAAAGTGCTAATAAGCACTTCAGATCGCAGTCCCCATTATTATTAATGGGGACTACGATCTGACCCCTATGTACTAAACTCCAAAAAGCTTGGCTTTTTTGGAGATTAGCCCTGGTAGTTTACACCATCTTCAGATGGTGTAAACTGCTTTAAGCCAATGGAGGCTCCAGGTGCTTAAAGCGTATGGAGGCCCCTGGCTGGCTCCGGAAGCTGACACTGTGTGTATGCGCAGTGTCAGCTTCCCCCAGGGAAGTGTTTAATTTCTGTGAAGATGAAACTAGCAGGGACAGCGTTTACGGAAGCAGATAGATGCCCTTCCGTAGATGTATGATGACATCATCTGCCAGTGTCCAACGTCATTCCCTACCATCCAAGTGGGCATAGAGGGGGAATATATTCATGAAGCGAGCCACCGTGCCCGCAGCGTGCGAGCGAAGCAAGCCTGCAAGGGGCCAACTTTCTTATTTTCGTGGAACGTGTGGGCAGAAACCTCCACTTCCGACCTCACGTCACTTCCAGGTACAGTACAGCTACTGAAGGGATTTTATGCTCTTCCCAGCCTTTACCGCCACCTCTATCCCTGCGAGATCCCCTTTGTATAAAGCGGGGATATTTTTATTAAAAATGAAAATATTCCCTGCGCCTTGGATAGATAATAATCGCGGCAGTTCTGCGAATATTAGTATATAGGCTGCCTAGTGTCTCTAAATTTGGGAGTCTCCCGGACATTCATATAGAGTAGAGAAGTATGACTGTAATTATGACATATTTCATTATAAATTGCCCAGCAGGGACACTATTCCATTTGCGTCCATAGAAAACATTTACTTTCAGCAGATTGTGACGGGGCAGGTTTTCTGTGTGTTAGTGTGGAGCATGCGAGGTATACATGGGTTATATGCGATGCAGATGTGCCGGGGGCCTCATTCCTTCATAGGTCATTTCAGGGTTATGTTGTTAATCCGGGGCACATTATACTCGCCTCTAACCATCTGACATGTCCACGTCCCCATATTCACCCATCAAACTTCTAATTGCTGAAGATATCTGTCATCATGTTCCTCTCCTATCCAGCTATCCTATGTAACCTGGTTCCCTGTCACTTCCCCTTCTGTCCATCACATTCCATTCTGCTGTGACTCTTAGCTTGGCCGTCCTTCCCCAGTCATTACAAGTCTGCTTTCTCTCCTCCCACTCACACTCTCACTGCTAAATTAGTTTTCACGATGATGTTGAATAACCTCAGGGGTCTCGCATTAGCTGTGTTACAGACTCTCTTTGTCTTCCCTGCTCACTTCATCCTAACACAGGTCCCTCCACTGACACCAGGTGCAACAGTGACATGTAAGGTCTGGTTAGCTATCCCACAACAGGCTGAACTATTACAGGGAATGAGCCAACTTCACGTATATTGGGATTACTGTTATTTTAGTGTTCTAGAATTGTTCAGTTAAGGTGCGTACACACTGGGCGATAAAGTGGACGACTGAACGATATCGTTCAGTCGTCCACTTTATCGTCCATTTTTAACCCCAAAAAGATGAACGATAACGACGACGCACGTTCCCGCGGGTCGTTCGTCATCATCGTTCATCGGGCTGACATGCAGGCCAACCTGACGACCTCGTCAGGTTGCTGCATGTCAGGGAATGGAGGAGAGAGCCCGGCGCTGAACGATATCGTTAATGATATCGTTCAGCGGCTGTGCTCAATGTCATGAACGACATTGAGCACAGCCTGCCGGGGACACACTACACGATATCGCTCAGGGAGCATATCGTGTAGTGTGTATGCACCATTAGATCAGGGATGGGGAACCTCAGGCCCGGGGCCCGCGGAATCATTTGGTCTGGTCCTCTGAGATTTTTCTGCTAGCCTCATCTGGCTAGCAGGGTGCCAGAATCTATGCAGCAGTGATGCCTGGAGTGTCCTTAGGACGCTTCAGACAGTCACGCCGCTGCCCTTACAGCTCCCCGGAGCATCCTCAGGATGCTCTGGGCATTGCTGTAATCACCGGCGATTGTGGTCCCGCCTGACGTCACACGGCCTGACGTCACATGGAGGGGGCGTGTCCTGCACCGGGCCCGCGAATAATGTTATATATAAATCAAAATGGCCCTCAGCAGAAAAAACGTTCCCCACCCCTGAGTTAGATAAATGACCTATTTTATTTATAACTTTTTATAATGAATGGTAGCTAACTAACGTATTGCTTGTGGGAATGAGACACTATAAAAGTGCCACTAACAAGGAATTTCTCATTTAAATGCTCTTAGGGTGGGTACACATTAGAACGATGTGTTTCCTGGCTGACTGGATGACCGATGGAACGATATTGCTGTCACCTGTACACACTGAACGATATAGCACACAATATATCGTTCAGTGGCTGCATCCAGAAGCATGGGGTCGTACACGATATCTTCTGATTTGCAGATCAGAAGATGGCGTATAGAACACGCGGGAGCGCGCAATCAGGCATACACACTGTGCAATCCACACGATATGTCGTTACAATTTGCCTGTAAATGACATATCGTGCCGATATCGCTCTAGTGTGTACCCTTGCTTAAGGTACGTATCCACTAGCCGATAAAATGAACGATATCGTTCATTTTATTGACTAGTGGATATGCGCCTTTAGTTCATTTTACAGTGGCCAATCTATGAGGTGCATGTGTGTCTACCCAGGACTATAATCTATATACTGCACATAAAGCTATATTGTATACTGGTCATGTGGTTGTGTTGTACTATGGTCATCAGGTTGTTCTGAATACCAGACATGAGTCTCTACTGTATACTGGTCATGCAGCTGCATTATGGTACATGAGGCTGTATTATATGCTGGGTATAGACCTGTATTATTTATTGAACAGTTGGGACTGTGGGTCTCATTCAGACCCGCTCGCGATCGCAGGACACTCGCAAGCGGGTCGATGGTACCCAAATGCGGTGGTGCCTCCGTCGGGCGCATGCGCGAGACCTGGCGAGTGACGGGGAAGCCTTCGCTCGGGGTCTCACACCAAAGGGGGCGTTCTGTCGATGTTGATTGATACCCATGGGAACGCCTACCGTCTGGGGCTGGCCCCACTGACATCACTAGTGATGTCAGTGGGAGTGCTTTTGGCTCTGATAGAGCCAAAAGCACTCCAGGGCTTGCGGCAGCAAGACCCTACCGCAGGGTCTCGTTGCAAGCCCGATGGTCGCGATGGTCTTGACCATCGTGACCATCATCATGGACGCTCGCATAAGCTGTGGGTGGTCACCCACAGCTATGCGAGCGGCCAGGAGGCCGCACCAATTTTAGGAAGGCCGGCCCTGATTCAGAGCGAGCGTTCTGGTCAGAGCGTCCGGCTCTGAATCAGGCCCTGATCCAGATTTTGGCCTAGGGACTGGGGCTCTTTAACAATACCACAAGCATTTGCTGAGCCACTAATTAACTCGGCTATCCTCAAACTGCACTTTCGTCAGTCCCTGAGCTGCTTGAGAACGTCACATGTATTATTGCAGATTGAGTTATAGAAGCAGCCACGTTTGTTTATGTTGTTCTCTTTATTTCTGTATTAGTGGCTCTAAAGATATACAGAAACTTCCTGTCAGGCTTATGCTCTGCAGCTCAAACGGAGCATATCTGCCCTGACCTCTGTTGTCAGATATCAGGAATGTGGGCTTCCTCTGCACCGCAGAGTAACCAGGAGGATACTAAGGCCTTTTTCAGAGCTTATGGGGCCTATTTATTCAAGTAAATTCCACTGAAAACTGCAGTTCCCGCATGATTTTAGTACATACTTACCGGCTTTGTATAAATCCTTTCCTTGAGCGGCCCTGAAAGCTGCTGCTGCAGGACAGTTTGGGGGGCGGAGTCTGGACTGTTGACGTAAATAGGCCCCGTCCCTTTCCCGGAAAAGTCTGCAATTTGCAAGTCTGCAAGGAGGGGGCGGGGCTAAATGACGCAACTTGCGTAATTTAGCCCCGCCCCCTCCGTGCGGGTCCTACACTTCCGGGGGGTGCGGGGGCTACCTGAAAAAATCAGGAACCTCCCGCAAATTCCGGGAGTCTAGGCAAGTATGTTTTAGTATCCACGTAACATATTACGTTAAGACGGGTACACACTAGCAGATTAACTCTGCAGGTCTGATATACGCTCTGACCCGACAGAGCGATTATCGGATTGGTGTGCTCCCGTACACACTGAGCAATTTATAGCTCAGTGGGGTTCATTCAGACCCGGTCGCAAGCCCCGATGGTGGTCGCTAGCTAAGCTGTGGGTGGTAACCCACAGCTTAACTTGCGACCAGGAGGCCGCACCAAAAAACAAGAAGCGCCCACCCTCGCTTCTTGCAACCGTCTCTGAATGAGGTCCAGTGTGTGCTGTCTTCAGATAGGGAGCTCAGGAACGAGGTAGCGGGTGCAGCACATCGGAATCGGTATGATATCCCGGCTGCCGCACGGCCGGGAGTTCGAATCCCAGCAGCGGCAACCCGACAAACCAGTAGAGCCCGACCTCCCAATCTGCAGGAGCGTTTGAAGCCGTTTATCAGCTAACGCTACTGCAAACACGCTAGACATTTAGGGGTAGATGTACTAAGCCTTGGAGGGAGATAAAGTACCAACCAATCAGCTCCTAACTGTCATTTTCAAATGCAGCCTGTAAAGTGGCAGTTAGGTGCTGATTGGTTGATACTTCATCTACGTCCACTCTCTCTCCAAGTACATTTGTTATGTTTTCGTTGTTTTCCTCAGTTCTGTTTTAATATTTATTGTAATTTATGTTGACATGTTATTGTTACAGGTCGTGTTACAGTATACATAGCTCTCTTATCTTTTTACACTGTTATTATAATTTTACGTTTTGAATGCCATATACAATTATCATTACCTTGCAGAACACATCTGCCCGTGCGTTGTGCAATCAGTGATGGCTAGTAAAAATGATGTGTAGAAATTAGATGTCACTTAATACCACTTTCAGACAGGAAAAAGCCGAAATCCCGGCGTTTACCCGGCATTTGCGTGCCGGGTTGTTTTGCCAGTCCCTGCCTGTTCCCCCCTTCAGACAGAAGAGCAGATTACCGGGTCAAACATTTCAACCCAGTAATTTGCTGATTAACACAGGTATTTCTTCTGTCTGAAAGGGTCAACCCGAGTCTAAATTCCTGGGTCTCCGACCATGGTAAATTCCTGGGTTGAAGTCCTGGGTTTTTCGACCCGGGTTGACTCTTTCAGACAGAAAAAGGACCCGTGTTCGTCAGCAAATTACCGGGTTGAAATGTTTGACCCGGTAATTTGTTTTTCTGTATGAAAGGGGTATAATGGTTTGCCCACTACTGCACATAAGCTGTCTAGATCCTCACATTCTGCAGACAGGGGACATGCAGAAAAAAAAGACACCTGCACCATGGTCAGCATCAGCCTGCTATGTGTCCACTACACAGAAGACCTATCTGATGGGGAACTTCACACAGATGTGGGAAACGGGATCACATTTCACCAGTTCCATCAATCATCTACCTTCTGGATGCAGTCTGTATCTACAGTAGCAGCACTTTTCCTGATATGTTGGTAGATAAAAATGTACATATGAATATATATACGACTAGTCTCAGGGGCCTTCTATCGGAAGTGTTTCCAAAATGCTTAGGGCAGCCATATCCTTTGCATATCATTTATAGCCCAGGGGGCAGATTACTGCATACAGGCCCTGATTCAGAGCCGGTCGCTCTGACAGAGCGCTTGCTCTGAATCAGGGCCGGTCTTTTTTTTTTTGTTTTGTTTTTAAGAACAAGCTCCTGGCCGCTCGCATTGCTGTGGGTGACCACCCACAACTATAGCGATCGGCCATGATGATGGTCATGATGGTCTTGACTCTGAATGAGCGCTCACTCTGAATCTGGGCGTTTTTCTTTTGTGCGGCCTCCTGGCCGCTCGCATAGCTGTGGGTGACCACCCACAGCTATTGCGAGCGGCCAGGTTGATGGTCGCGATGGTCAAGACCATCGCGACCATCGGGCTTGCGACGAGACCCTTGTGGTAGGATCTCGTTGCCGCAAGCCCCAGAGAGATTTCGGCTCTATCAGAGTCGGAATCTCTCCACTGACATCACTTGTGATGTCAGTGGGGCCGGCCCCAAACGGTAGGTGTTCTCATGGGAACGCCTCCATTTGGGCAGCCACCCCCCCGGCCCACCCACCAAAGGGGGCGTGCTGTCACTCAAAATTGACAGCACGCCCTCTTCGGCGCGAGACCCGTAGCGACGGATTGCCATCGCTATCCAGGTCTCGCGCATGCGCACGACGGAGCCGACTCCGTCGTGCACATGCGCTCTGGGCCACCATCGACCCAGTTGCGAGCGCTCAGCGCTTGCGACTGGGTCTGAATCAGGACCGCAGTCAGATCCAGACCCAGTCACATACACAGGTTACTGCCGTGGTGCACGGTACCAGACCAATATCTTCTGCAGTAAGTGCTGAACGATGAACGATATCGCATGACATCATTCAGGGAGTGGATTTTTTTCTCTGCACCGCTCTGTAGCTGCTGCTAATATCTTTCGTCGTTTACCGCATATAAACTGCGCGATATTGCTAATATTGTACAGCTACATGCGATAATTGACCAACATGTTGGAGAGATGATAGATGCGATTTATCGGCCGCAGGAGTGCGCATCTGTCATCGTTCAGGACCTATCCATTAGCAGATATAATGAACGATTGAACGATATATCGTTCAATCGTTAATTTTATCTGCTAATGAATAGGCCCCTTAAGACTAGCTGTTGCAATTAGACCCAGACTTTACACCGTATGTTTTGCATTTGGAGTTTCCAAGGCCTCAGCAGGGTGCACACCTCAGCGTTGTGGTGATGCGGTGTAACGATATATCACATTACACGGCACAATCCACTGTACTGCAACGTGATATATTGGGGTAGATGTACCAAGCCTTGGAGGGAGATAAAGTACCAACCAATCAGCTCCTAACTGTCATTTTTCAAAGACAGCCTGTAACATGACAGTTAAAAGCTGATTGGTTGGTACTTTATATCTCTCCAAGGCTTAGTACATTTGCGCCATTCTTACATGTTTAACGGAACAACACAGTATCGTCTGTGGCATTGTCCCATGTGCAGCACATCAGATGGGAAGATACAACCACCCATTCATCAAACAGTGAACTGGGGGTACACACTATACGATGGAGTTTGTGATCCATCACGGATTGCAGGATCGGCCAATATATCGTATAGTGGGCCTGGTTCAGAGACGGACGCAATGGCTATATTTGCGCAGATCGAGCAATTGTTTGCCAGTGCACACGCGTATAAGCCGCAATGCGCACGCACCGCGATTGCTTTGCGATTACGTTTGCACACAGAATCCACTTGCAAAGTGAGTGACAGGTAGTCAGCGTTTGGGGGTGGTAATGGGGGGTGGTCAGTAAAAAACGCAGGCGTGTCTGATCATTTTAACGCTGTTTCATGGGCGTCAATAAATCAGCCATTGCAATTACATTCACAGCATTAGATCTCTCAGCATGTGCGAGGAGAGCTGCAGTATTTGCCGCTGGTCAGACCTGCGCAAGGGCTAGATGGCTGCTCGATGTGGGGCGATGTTACCGGTATTTACGCACGTATGCAGATGAGAAGGCAGCAGTGGGCGTCCCTATGCTCGGGTATGCTTTACAAAGAAATATTTTCTCAGCTGCGTTCTATACGAAATAACAGCTGCGATCGCATAAGCGTCCATCTCTGAATCAGTGTGTACTCAGCTTAGTGCTCAGTGTAATGAACCAAATATAACAAACTTTTTATATCATTTATATTACCCATTTTGCAGTGCTTTACAGAGAATATTTGGCCATTCACATGTCCCTGCCCAAGTAGAGCTTTCAAGCTATATTCCCTGTCACATGCACACACACATACAAAATAGGGTTCATTTTTTTGGGGAGCCAATTAACCTACCAGTATATTTTTGGAGTGTGGGAGGAAACCCACGCAAGCACAGGGAGAATATACAAACTCCACACAGTTAGTAGGGAATTGAACCCACAACCTCAGTGCTGTGAGGCAGTAATGCTAACCATTACACCGTCCGTGCTGCCCATATCATGTACTTAGTTTTCTTGTTATTTGATACCAAATATATCCATTCATAAAACAATATTTACAGCCTAAAGGCCGTGTGTTCTTAATGGTTTGTAGTCTACTAGGATACTGGGCTTAGAGCCTCCACCCCATAGCGAGTGAAGTCGCTCCCATTATAAATGTATCTTCACCTACTAGTGTGTCTGAGCGGTGCTTATTCTTATGACGATTATTGGCTGTGGATGATTTCTGTTACATTTGTCCTCATTGCTGCAGCTGTTACAGGAGTCATTGCAGAAAGGCAGTAAATGGAATTGAGGGCCTGATTCAGAGATTTACCTAAATTCGATATTTACGTAAATCTCCAATGTTTTTTGATCTGTGCAACCATGTCTGAGGAAGTTGCTGTTATGGAGATTGTAACTTCTGATTGATTCTTCAATTCACAACCAACTTCAATGGGTTTTTTTGTAAGTGGTTATAAATCTTTACAACAAACATCTGATTGGTTGCTGTAGACAATGCAACATTTTTCTTTTGCAACAATTTTCAGAAATGTCAGCTACAACTTTATATTATTCAGTATTTATTGTTAACTAGAATGGGACATAGGCCCAGATTTATCGACCAGTAATACTCTTGTTATCACTTGTTACTAATCTTAAATGGCGCTCCAACCAATCAGCTCCTAACTGTCATGTGTTTGAAAAATGACAGCTAGGAGCTGATCGGTTGGAGCACCATTTAAAATGAGTAACGAGTGATAATAAGAATATCACTCATTGATAAATGTCAGAGCCGTAACTAGACTTTTTGGTGCCCTGTGCCAGAAAGAGCACTGGCGCCCCCCTCATTTTTCAAAGGGACATAATGCACCCAAAAAAGATTCATGACTTCATGGGGAAGGGCCAGGGAAGAAATAGGAGACACCAGGAGATGCTGGGAATGAAATAAGAGGAAGCTACAAGCAAGAATGATAATAAACAGAAGTTTGACAGGCCCAAATAGCGCCCCCTGACCTGTGGTGCTCTGTACGATGGCACCGGCCGCACTACCCTAGCTATGGCCCTGATAAATGTACAGTAGACAGCGCTGTGGTGCTTATAGCAGTATTAGATGGGGGAGGGGATTATGGTGCTTATAACAGTATCTATTAGATGGGGGGAGGGGATTGTGGTGCTTATAGCATTATCTATTAGATGAGGGGAGGGGATTTAAAGTTGATGGGTTAATGCCTTGAGTTCTCCTTTAATCTTCACTATTCTTCATCTTACCTTTGATCCCATCTCCACAGACATTACTAGGAGATGACATCACTGGAATATGAGATCTGTGTGACAGGACCTGTGGGTTCAGTCAGAATTTTCCCTGGTAACAGGATACGTGATTGAAAATCTGTAAATCTGCAGCGTAAGCAGGAAATTCTACATGATTGTAGCATGTTGGAGACTCCGTGCTGCCCGTGCTGCAGTCAGAGTAGTAGTACATTGATGCAGGGTATATGGACAAGGCTGGCACTGATACTGTCTGTGTTGTACTAGGGCAAGGGTTCCCAACCACGGTCCTCAAGGCACACTAACAATCCAGGTTTTAAGGATAACCATACTAGAGCAGAGGTGACTTAAATAGTGCCTCAGTTATTTTGTTTAAACCATCTGTGCACAATCATGGATATCACTAAAACCAGGACTATTATACCCCTTTTACACCGGAGCTAAAACCCGGGTTTTTGAAGGGTTAACCCGGGCAGCTCCCTGGTGTAAAAGGGGAGAGAGTTGGATCGCCGGGTCGAGTGACCCGGCAATCCAACCCAGGTAACTAGCAGGGTTTAACACGGGCGTGGCCCGTGAAACCCTGCTGTGAGAACAGCGCACTCCGGGTCACGATGACCTGGAGTGCGCTGCTAGCCGGCCGATTGGTCCGGCTTCAGTGGCGCTTGGAGATGACGTCATCTCCAAGCGACCACTTTCACTCCGCAAAAGCCGGGTCTATGCAGACCCGACTGCGGTGTGAGCGGCGCTGACTCGGGAATATCCCGAGTCGGCGCCGGCAAAATTCCGGGTCTGATCCGGATAGGAACTTTGTTCCAACTCCGGGTCAGACCCGGAATTTAGGTGGAAAAGGGGTATTAGTGTGCCTTGAGGACCGAGGTTGGGAATCACTGTACTAGGGTATACATGCCATGGTGTAGCAGGGTATATGGGGAAGTCTGGCACTGATACTGCCTGTGTTGTACTAGGGTATACATATCACGGTGTAGCAGGGTATATGGGGAAGGCTGGCACTAATACTGCCTGTGTTGTACTAGGGTATACATGTCACGGTGTAGCAGGGTATATGGGAAGTCTGCCACTGATACTGCCTATGTTGTTCTAGGGTATACATGTCATGGTGTAGCAGGGTATATGGGGAAGGCTGGCACTAATACTGCCTGTGTTGTACTAGGGTATCCATGTCATGGTGTAACAGGGTATATGGGGAAGGCTGGCACTAATACTGCCTGTGTTGTACTAGGGTATACATGTCATGGTGTAACAGGGTATAAGGGGAAGGCTGGCTCTAATACTGCCTGTGTTGTACTAGGGTATACATGTCACGGTGTAGCAGGGTATATGGGGAAGGCAGGCACTGTTACTGCCTATGCTGTACTAGGGAATACATGCCATTGTGTAGCAGGGTATATGAGGAAGGCTGGCACTAATACTGCCTGTGTTGTACTGGGATATACATGTCACAGTGTAGCAGGGTATATGGGGAAGGCTGGCACTAATACTGCCTATGCTTTACTAGGGTATACATGTCACGGTGTAGCAGGGTATATGAGGAAGGCTGGCACTGATGCTGCCTAGGCTGTTCTAGGGTATATATGTCACGGTGTAGCAGGGTATATGGGGAAGGCTGGCACTAATACTGCCTATGCTGTACTAGGGTATACATGTCACGGTGTAGCAGGGTATATGGGGAAGGCTGGCACTAATACTGCCTATGCTGTACTAGGGTATACATGTCACGGTGTAGCAGGGTATATGAGGAAGGCTGCCACTGATACTGCCTGTGTTGTACTAGGGTATACATGTCACGGTGTAGCAGGGTATATGAGGAAGGCTGGCACTGATGCTGCCTAGGCTGTTCTAGGGTATACATGTCACGGTGTAGCAGGGTATATGGGGAAGGCTGGCACTAATACTGCCTATGCTGTACTAGGGTATACATGTCACGGTGTAGCAGGGTATATGAGGAAGGCTGTCACTGATGCTGCCTGTGTTGTACTAGGGTATACATGTCACGGTGTAGCAGGGTATATGGGTAAGGCTGGCACTAATACTGCCTGTGTTGTACTAGGGTATACATGTCATGGTGTAACAGGGTATATGGGGAAGGCTGGCACTAATACTGCCTGTGTTGTACTAGGGTATACATGTCACGGTGTAGCAGGGTATATGGGGAAGGCTGGCACTAATACTGCCTGTGTTGTACTAGGGTATACATGTCACGGTGTAGCAGGGTATATGGGGAAGGCTGGCACTAATACTGCCTGTGTTGTACTAGGGTATACATGTCACGGTGTAACAGGGTATATGGGGAAGGCTGGCACTAATACTGCCTGTGTTGTACTAGGGTATACATGTCACGGTGTAGCAGGGTATATGGGGAAGGCTGGCACTAATACTGCCTGTGTTGTACTAGGGTATACATGTCATGGTGTAGCAGGGTATATGGGGAAGGCTGGCACTAATACTGCCTGTGTTGTACTAGGGTATACATGTCATGGTGTAGCAGGGTATATGGGGAAGGCTGGCACTAATACTGCCTGTGTTGTACTAGGGTATACATGTCATGGTGTAACAGGGTATATGGGGAAGGCTGGCACTAATACTGCCTGTGTTGTACTAGGGTATACATGTCACGGTGTAGCAGGGTATATGGGGAAGGCTGGCACTAATACTGCCTGTGTTGTACTAGGGTATACATGTCACGGTGTAACAGGGTATATGGGGAAGGCTGGCACTAATACTGCCTGTGTTGTCCTAGGGTATACATGTCATGGTGTAACAAGGTATATGGGGAAGGCTGGCTCTAATACTGCCTGTGTTGTACTAGGGTATACATGTCACGGTGTAGCAGGGTATATGGGGAAGGCTGGCACTGTTACTGCCTATATTGTACTAGGGTATACATGCCATTGTGTAGCAGGGTATATGAGGAAGGCTGGCACTAATACTGCCTGTGTTGTACTGGGATATACATGTCACAGTGTAGCAGGGTATATGAGGAAGGCTGGCACTGATGCTGCCTAGGCTGTTCTAGGGTATATATGTCACGGTGTAGCAGGGTATATGGGGAAGGCTGGCACTAATACTGCCTATGCTGTACTAGGGTATACATGTCACGGTGTAGCAGGGTATATGGGGAAGGCTGGCACTAATACTGCCTATGCTGTACTAGGGTATACATGTCACGGTGTAGCAGGGTATATGAGAAAGGCTGCCACTGATACTGCCTGTGTTGTACTAGGGTATACATGTCACGGTGTAGCAGGGTATATGAGGAAGGCTGGCACTGATGCTGCCTAGGCTGTTCTAGGGTATACATGCCATTGTGTAGCAGGGTATATGGGGAAGGCTGGCACTAATACTGCCTGTGTTGTACTGGGATATACATGTCACAGTGTAGCAGGGTATATGGGGAAGGCTGCCACTGATACTGCCTATGTTGTACTAGGGTATACATGTCATGGTGTAGCAGGGTATATGGGGAAGGCTGGCACTAATACTGCCTATGCTGTACTAGGGTATACATGTCACGGTGTAGCAGGGTATATGAGGAAGGCTGGCACTGATGCTGCCTAGGCTGTTCTAGGGTATACATGTCACGGTGTAGCAGGGTATATGGGGAAGGCTGGCACTAATACTGCCTATGCTGTACTAGGGTATACATGTCACGGTGTAGCAGGGTATATGGGGAAGGCTGGCACTAATACTGCCTGTGTTGTACTAGGGTATACATGTCATGGTGTAGCAGGGTATATGGGGAAGGCTGGCACTAATACTGCCTGTGTTGTACTAGGGTATACATGTCATGGTGTAACAGCGTATATGGGGAAGGCTGGCACTAATACTGCCTGTGTTGTACTAGGGTATACATGTCATGGTGTATTAGGGTATATGGGGAAGGCTGGCACTAATCCTGCCTGTGTTGTACTAGGGTATACATGTCACGGTGTAGCAGGGTATATGGGGAAGACTGGCACTAATACTGCCTATGCTGTACTAGGGTATACATGTCACGGTGTAGCAGGGTATATGAGGAAGGCTGGCACTGATACTGCCTGTGTTGTACTAGGGTATACATGTCACAGTGTAGCAGGGTATATGGGGAAGGCTGGCACTAGTACTGTCTATGCTGTACTAGGGTATACATGCCATTGTGTAGCAGGGTATATGAGGAAGGCTGGCACTTATACTACCTGTGTTGTACTGGGGTATACATGTCACGGTGTAGCAGGGTATATGAGGAAGGCTGGCAATGATGCTGCCTAGGCTGTTCTAGGGTATACATGTCACGGTGTAGCAGGGTATATGGGGAAGGCTGGCACTAATACTGCCTATGCTGTACTAGGGTATACATGCCACGGTGTAGCAGGGTATATGGGGAAGGCTGGCACTAATACTGCCTATGCTGTACTAGGGTATACATGTCACGGTGTAGCAGGGTATATGAGGAAGGCTGCCACTGATACTGCCTGTGTTGTACTAGGGTATACATGTCACGGTGTAGCAGGGTATATGAGGAAGGCTGGCACTGATGCTGCCTAGGCTGTTCTAGGGTATATATGTCACGGTGTAGCAGGGTATATGGGGAAGGCTGGCACTAATACTGCCTATGCTGTACTAGGGTATACATGTCACGGTGTAGCAGGGTATATGGGGAAGGCTGGCACTAATACTGCCTATGCTGTACTAGGGTATACATGTCACGGTGTAGCAGGGTATATGAGGAAGGCTGCCACTGATACTGCCTGTGTTGTACTAGGGTATACATGTCACGGTGTAGCAGGGTATATGAGGAAGGCTGGCACTGATGCTGCCTAGGCTGTTCTAGGGTATACATGCCATTGTGTAGCAGGGTATATGGGGAAGGCTGGCACTAATACTGCCTGTGTTGTACTGGGATATACATGTCACAGTGTAGCAGGGTATATGGGGAAGGCTGCCACTGATACTGCCTATGTTGTACTAGGGTATACATGTCACGGTGTAGCAGGGTATATGGGGAAGGCTGGCACTAATACTGCCTATGCTGTACTAGGGTTTACATGTCACGGTGTAGCAGGGTATATGGGGAAGGCTGGCACTAATACTGCCTATGCTGTACTAGGGTATACATGTCACGGTGTAGCAGGGTATATGAGGAAGGCTGCCACTGATACTGCCTGTGTTGTACTAGGGTATACATGTCACGGTGTAGCAGGGTATATGAGGAAGGCTGGCACTGATTCTGCCTAGGCTGTTCTAGGGTATACATGTCACGGTGTAGCAGGGTATATGGGGAAGGCTGGCACTAATACTGCCTATGCTGTACTAGGGTATACATGTCACGGTGTAGCAGGGTATATGGGGAAGGCTGGCACTAATACTGCCTGTGTTGTACTAGGGTATACATGTCATGGTGTAGCAGGGTATATGGGGAAGGCTGGCACTAATACTGCCTGTGTTGTACTAGGGTATACATGTCATGGTGTAACAGCGTATATGGGGAAGGCTGGCACTAATACTGCCTGTGTTGTACTAGGGTATACATGTCATGGTGTATTAGGGTATATGGGGAAGGCTGGCACTAATACTGCCTGTGTTGTACTAGGGTATACATGTCACGGTGTAGCAGGGTATATGGGGAAGACTGGCACTAATACTGCCTATGCTGTACTAGGGTATACATGTCACGGTGTAGCAGGGTATATGAGGAAGGCTGGCACTGATACTGCCTGTGTTGTACTAGGGTATACATGTCACAGTGTAGCAGGGTATATGGGGAAGGCTGGCACTAGTACTGTCTATGCTGTACTAGGGTATACATGCCATTGTGTAGCAGGGTATATGAGGAAGGCTGGCACTTATACTACCTGTGTTGTACTGGGGTATACATGTCACGGTGTAGCAGGGTATATGAGGAAGGCTGGCAATGATGCTGCCTAGGCTGTTCTAGGGTATACATGTCACGGTGTAGCAGGGTATATGGGGAAGGCTGGCACTAATACTGCCTATGCTGTACTAGGGTATACATGCCACGGTGTAGCAGGGTATATGGGGAAGGCTGGCACTAATACTGCCTATGCTGTACTAGGGTATACATGTCACGGTGTAGCAGGGTATATGAGGAAGGCTGCCACTGATACTGCCTGTGTTGTACTAGGGTATACATGTCACGGTGTAGCAGGGTATATGGGAAAGGCTGGCACTAGTACTGCCTGTGTTGTACTAGGGTATACATGTCACGGTGTAGCAGGGTATATGGGAGAGGCTCGCACTAATACTGCCTGTGTTATACTAGGGCATACATGCCATGGTGTAGCAGGGTATATGGGGAATATGAGGAATGCTGGCACTAATTCTGCCTGTGTTGTGCTAGGGTATACATGTCACGGTGTAGCAGGGTATATGGGGAAGGCTGGCACTAATACTGCCTGTGTTGTACTGGGGTATACATGCCATGGTGTTGCAGGGTATATGGGGAATATGAGGAATGCTGGCACTAATACTGCCTGTGTTGTGCTAGGGTATACATGTCACTGTGTAGCAGAGTATATGGGGAAGGCTGGCATCATACTTGCCGACTCTCCCGCAATGGCTGGGAGGCTCCCGAAAATCCAATGGTGCTTCCGGCCCCCTGCAAAAGAGGACAATTCTCCTTGACTGCCCCCCCCCCCCCCCACCGCACCAGTATAACTATACATGCTATAATGTATGCCATAGTCTAATCATTTAAATGTAGATTCTCATATAGGCTCTGGCTTTGCTGCACCAGGCTTACCAATGTATACCAGTCATGCATGTCGGCAATGTATAGCTGTCCTGTTGAAATACTGCATAGATGGCATGAGGTGCCAGTGTATAGCTGATAGGTGCCTATTCTCCCGTAATGTCCGGGACAGAGCAGCATTTATCTGTCTCAAGCCCAGTTCTCCTCAATGAACACTGATTGGTCAGGGGGTGCACCAACATAGGTCCTGGCCCATGCACTTACTGATGTGAATGGCATAATTAAGCCATGCCCACTTCTTTTCATACCTCATCTCTAAATTTCCATAAGCAGTGGTGCAACAGTATATACATGCCATTAATGAATATGTGTACATGCTGTGGGAGGGGGGCAGGGCCACACCAATGTGACCAGTGCTACTGCCTCAGGGAAGCACGTTATTGGTGCCCAGTGTCCAGCTACATTCTCCAGGCCTCCCTTTCTGTGACATCAGGATGCCAAATTTGTTGGGGCCTGGGGCCTGGGGCCTGCCCCGAGCGCAGAGGTACCCTGGCATTGGATGCTGGTATCTTTTACTTATAACAGGAACAATGTGGTATGAAGGGTGCTTGTGGTATCACCGACCATTTTTCTTTTATAATTAATGATGATTCTTACCCAGAACATGCAGGCACAGGCCCTGTCACTTTATATGGGGGGCTGTCCGTGTGCTTGGGCCTGGGGCAGTGGAATCTGTGATCAGAGGATAATAAATGCTAGACACACAGATTAATGGCCCAGATGACCCATCCCTGCTGCACGTAATACAGAAATGATGCACAAATGCAGTCTCATTCTGCAGCAGACACTTCTCTTATAAGTAAAGTGAATAAATTCTATTCGTATAATTAGTGACTGACGCAGAGTTGATCATACTCCTGTTTGCGTGGCATAATGTGCGTGTTTTGACACTGCGTATGCTCCAGAAACAAGAGTATGCAAGTATGAGTGATGCATAGCCCTACGCATTTCAGTGGCATCTCTCCTTACGTAAAGGAGGCCCTGGTTTCTGCTTACAGGTGCACGATCCCCCAAATTAGTTGCATTAGTATAAGGTAGTAGAGCTCCCGCTGCTGCCAGCAACTACAGCCCCTGTAAGTGTGACTCACCATCAGCCCCAATTACTTGCACTGAAACATCCTATATGCACGGGAAGCGTCTTGGGCATTTGCCAAGTCGCTGTGGTCTAGGAGAACAATGATGTCATTATCTGCTATGGATGGCGTTGTTATGGGGGAAGTAGAGGAAAGATATAGATATATAGCCAAATAAATAATCCTAGCAGTCTAATTGCTATACCACATGTGTAAGTATACCGTAGATCACACACATGACTTGTCCTTAGTGGTAAAAACATTCCTCAAGCAACTTTATTAGACTTTTAGATGATAGATAAGTGCGATGCGCTTAGTGAAATGTAAGCAGCTCAATAAAATAGGGGTAAATTGTGAAATATAAAAGAGCGCTATTTGGAAAGCATAATAAACATATTAAACATAAAAGACTATAAACATTACAATATATGTTTTGAGACTAATTGGGAGGAAGACCAAGCCTGGTCCGTATTGTGGTCCACCTGTGCCCGATCTAACTGTCCCTACCTTACCGTCTATCAGAGCCGAAGGCACTCCCACTGACATCACTTGTGATGTCAGTGGGGCCGGCCCCAGACGGTAGGGAACGCCTCCGACTGGGCAGCTACGCCCCCGGCACGCACACCAAAGGGGGCGTGCTGTCACTCAACATCGACATCACGCCCCATTTGGTATGAGACCCGGAGCAACGGCTTGCCCGTCGCTATCCGGGTCTCGCGCATGCGCATGACGGAGCCGACTTGCGCATGCGCACTGGGCCAACATCGACCCTCTTGCGAGCGCTCAGCGCTCGCGAGCGGGCCTGAATCAGGCCCACTGTTACATGCAGCATGTAAGGCCATCGTACACCGGATTGTACAGTGTGTACGGCGTATGTGATGTATCGTTACATCGCACAGTCGCTGGGTACACACATCGTCTGGTATAGTATATATAAGATTTTACTTGTGCCCAGTTCTAATCTGGCGACACACGATGCAATGTAGTCGGCTATATACCGGTAAGTGGTATTTTTTTAATTATGTGAAACGTATGTGAATTTACAAGTATAGTACTCTACTACGTGTCATTCCCTGGGTATGGATGGAGTACAGAGACATCATTACTGACATATACACGCCTGAGGCTAGCCAGTGACCTACACTGACAGAGCCCATGGTTGGGGTATGACCTACAGTCAGGCATATTTGATCACATTCACAGACACTACGTAAGCATCTGCAGGGCAGTACATAGGTCTGCCTGTTTCTCTGTAGACCGGATGGGATTTCCATGGACAGTCAGTGCCTGGTGCATTTCATTATATCTTTACTTTTGAGCCACGTACATTTTACACGATGACAGATTACATGCCTGAGTGAATTTACAGCAAGCGATGGGTGTCCGACAAGGTGTTGTTTGCTTTATAGGTCTGTAAATTTTTCCAAATGGCAGTAAAATTAGAATGTGCTTAATCTCTGCACAGCACGGCTGTCACCCATGTACTTGTCTCCCAGGCATGGAACATTCTGTATATCACACAGTAGTATTAATGTCTGACTCATGGTAATGGGTATGTTCTGCTGGTCAGGGCAGACACAGTGCCACAGGGCAGGATACAGGGTGGTGCTCACAACAGCAGGAGGAATACAAGCCTGTGAATGAATGAATTAATAAATATTCAATGATTTAATAAACAATACTTAGTTACAATATTGAAACAAAATCTATGAGATCATTTTATATAGTAATAACAATATGAGACTTAGGGCCTGCTTCTGAGCCACAGTCTTTTGCTGCATCCGCGTCTGGATCTTTAAGCTAATGCCGCAATAATACCGCCATAGTTTTGTTTAAAATTGAGACGCCCACATGCAGCGCCTTGCGCCATCCTTCTCGGTGCATCTTTAGAGGCACCATCGGTCGCACCGTCTAAACTTGCACCAGCCCTATGCTAGGTGCAGTTTCTCCATCTGACCACGGCCTATGTGTGAGGGGTTGTGCGTCTTAAGATGCAGCCGCTGTCAGCGACGCACCCGCGTCATGCTAGTGTCTGCCCTGTTACCTCTGAGGGACGCCCACTAAAAACACCCCCCCTGCGTCTCGGTGCAGTAACAATCCGGACTCATGCGCAGTACTTAAACATACTTACCTACTGAAATGCCCTCTCTGCGAGAAGCCCGGAGAGGAGATGCAGGTGTGCAGGAATGGGGGCGGGGACGGACTATTAGGCCCCGTCTCCTTATGACGAAATTCCAGGAAGCGCACATTTGAATAGTGGGCTGGGCCAAATGATGCGATTATCATAGAATTGCGCCATTCACCCCCTCCCCACAGACCACAAATTCCCGGTAACTTTCTCTCTATTCTGCCTACTTCACCTACTCTTTCAGGGGTGCGGAGGGATACCCAAATCGGGAGAGTAGGCAAGTATGACTTATAACATCAGCCAACTGCGCTCATATCCGCATAGCGTGCAACTCTGAATCAGGACTTTTGGGGGAATGTAATAGCCCCTGATTTTTGAAAAGTGTCGATTTTCCATCGAATTTCTAGGAGATTGAGATCACGTTATGTAATAAAGGTGCGAATAGAGGTAAAATCACCAGAAATCTGCCAGAATCACACTTTACTAGATACAATCGCCATTCTGATTTTTGGCATGTCAGACTTACAAGTCGTCACTTGTATTAGCCTGCAACTTGCTGGGAAGTTGGCAGAAAAACTTGCAGAATAAAAGCGTTGCCTCTGGCTGATGAGATTACACAGACTACATGCACATTATGCTATCTCTCCTGGCAGAACATAACATAGAGCCACTCTAAATATATGTGTAGCGCCATAGAGAATTTAGTATTTTATTAATACCAATAATCAATTCAGAGTTCTTTAAAAAGCCTAAATAGCCACAATAGGTAGAATCAATTTATATAACAACATACTAGGTACAGTTGGTGTACAATACAAACATGCAAATAAAAATACAATTCTCATTGCCAAATGACTGTGCAGAGCATAATGTATCTATCAATATAGCAGAACATTTGGCAATGAGAATTGTATTTTTATTTGCATGTTTTTATTGTACACCAACTGTACCTAGTATGTTGTTACAGTAAATATACAAACTCTTAATGAACCCTTGGGATTGGGAAATTAGAGGAGCTTTGTAACTCATCTCTGAATGGCAACTGACTGTTATAGTGTAGCAAGAAGACGTATTGTTCTGTTGCACATAAAGTCACGGGGGCATGGCAATTTGCCCCCTTCCCTCACTCTCATAAAACACAAGATGTTTGCAATATTTTACGACAAGATGTGGAAAATATTACATTTATAGTTGCGAGTGTTACAAATGGTTCTCCGGACAAAGGCGTCTTATTGTAGCTGGCGATGACTCTGTGGATTGTCTCCGTGCTACATGCTGAGCACTCTCCTACCTCAGCAAATATGCCACAGATCTGGGGTATCCCCTTGTTCCAGTGAGATCATCTCCAAAATGACTTCACTATGGAAAAATTCAGACTCAGGAACCCTCTTCCCACCCAGGGGAGTCTGGGAGGGAGGCGGCGGCTTCTCTACATCTGCTGGGGGAAGGGGCTGCAGGACGAGTTTGTTTTACAAGAGGATATGAATTTCTTCCACTTATACTTAATGATTGTGCTACTGGATGGCTGTTATGAGGCTATGTCTAGGACAGCAACACAGCTTCTAGGGCCTGATTCAGAGACGGACCCCGCAGCACAGCCCCTGCCCCTTTGTACGCAGCACTTGTGCTACAATATGCAAAAGCCACAGGAGGCATCTTAAGTAATAAGACCCCCACTGTCGGCTTTTCTGATCCGATGCTGCGCGTTGAGACGCAGCCATCGGATTACCTGCGTGAACATCGCCCTTCTGAGTAACACTCAGGTGACCTAGGATGGCTGTGTACTGTATTTCATGCTGCCAGGGCCAATACAGCTGCGTCCAAGGACGCAGTCACTGACCTCGGCACGCCCAGAAAACGTGGCTGACACGCCCCCATTTTCTGGGATGCTGGCTGTCGCCCCCCCCAAAAAAAAATAATTGCCATAGCCTGTCAATTATGCTGCTGCTTGGGAGTACTGCGTGTAATTCCGCAGAACGAGATCCGCAGTGCTGCATCTGTGCATGCGCAGATCTCACACCATCGGAGATGTACGTAAACCATCAGGCTTGCTTACATCACTGAATCAGTCCCATATACGAAGACGCCCACCGGTGGCTTTGCAAATTCCAACGGCATAAAAGTCACAGCATCTGCGTACAAAGACGCTGCATCGGACTTAGGGCCTGATTCAGACCCGCTCGCTAAGCTGTGGGTGCACACTTTGGGTGATGGTCGCCTGCCGTGATCTCAGTGCTTGCGGTAGTGTATAGTCAACCACAATCGTTTTCGGGGGTTTACCTCAAATACTAAGTATCCCCCGGATGTATCTCGGCCCTTGAATGAGGAAAAACTGGAAAGTCTCAACATTGTTGAATGTTTTTTACCCTGGATCATGCAAGAATATTAATCACATTTACCCTTTCATATATACATCAGATAAGTTAAACTAGGTACACACTGGAGCGATGTGGGGATGATTTCGTAACGACATATCGCCTACATCGCTCAGTGTGTACACATGATTGCATGCTCCGGCGGTTGCTAGCGACGGTCGCTAGGTTTGATGTGCTGCACATCAAACCTAGCGAAATCGCTAGCGGCCAGTGCATTGGTAATGGATGATGTAACGGCGATCGTTACGTCTTTCATTAAAGTCATCCTGTGTGGACGCACAATCACTGTTGACGGGCATTCGTTCCGATGTCGGAACGAATGACTGTCGCTCCAGTGTATACCCAGCTTTAGACTTCACCCTACACAAATGTTGTATATCTTTTTCAGAGAAACCTGCCGTCACTACCATCAGAAAGCTTCTATACATTGAAAATATTCTTTAATTGATATATTGTCAAAGATAAAGATGCATGTTGCCTTTGGTTCTAGGTGTCAGGGGTTGGGTACGGGATCCCAGCTGTTGGGATGCCGGCTGTCAGAATACCGACATCGGCATCCCGACAGTCACAATCCCGACACTGGGCCTGATTCACTACGGATCGTAACGGCGATTGCGATTATGCACGCAGGCTCACCTCGATAGTAAGCGATCCATTGTGATCGCTATGCCATCGCAGCACAACATAAGGACGCCCACTTTAACTTACACACATCCGTAATCCTCAGCAAGAATGTCAAACCATCGGTAACATCGAGTCCATCGCAGCCTCACGCACACACTTGCACAAGCTCTGGCCTTATTCAGAAATTGCTAACTTCATTGCACGCTGTGAGTACTCAGGCTGTGTAAGGCATCGCAGTGTATAATTTATGCACACACCTGTAACGGCGTTTGAACGCACTGGCACGCCCGCGTTTCGCCGACCACCCCCTGTCACTCCCCCAAACGGGTGTAGTAGGTATTACCGATGGCCGAAGCCTGTCAGGGGTGAAGATACCGATCGCTAACTAAGGTAAGTGCCGCTAACCTAATTCCCTACCCTAACCCTCCTTTAGGGGTGCCTAACCCTAACCTCCCCCCCTAGTGCTTAACTCTAACCCCCCTCTAAGTGCCTAAACCTAGCCCCCCCTTCCCCGGGCCCTAGCCTAACCCTCCTGGGGGGGCCTAATCCTAACTCCCCCCCGGGAGCCCTAAAACCTAAAGCGGCTGTCCGCACCTGGCTTACCTTTGTTCGGTATGCCGGGCGTCGGGCTCCCGGAGTAGGTCTAATGACAGGCGTCGGGATTTCGATGCCTGTCATTAGTACCTTGCCGGGATTAGACAGTCGGGAAGCCGGCGGTCGGCATTTAGACTGTCGGCTTCCTGTCTACATCACCCCCAAACAGCACTTCCTGTCAATCACTCTGCGATGGGTCTGCGCAGTCACTGTGATCGCAGTCCCAATCACAGTGGCCGGTTCGGCATTATGGCATGTGCACTGCGATGCATAAGCATGTGCAGAATGCAACAATCGGCCGATTGTGTGCGTAATCGCTGTTGCAATCAGTAGTGAATCAGAACCACTAACAGGCAAGTTCCCTAACCCTTACCCCTAAACCTAACCTCCCCCTCCCCGGACCCTATACCTAACCCTCCCCCCTTAGTGCCTAAATCTCCCCCTAGTATCTAAAGCTGGGTACACACAGTACGATGTGTACTACGATCTGACGGCTGACATATTGGGCAGTCCCCACAGAGGGAGCGAACCGGTGCCCGACTGCTCAATATGCCAGCCGCCCCTCCTCTCCCCCCCCCCCCCCCTGCATAGACAAGCATGGAATCGTTTATTGCTTCTCCAGATCTCTTGTGCATGCAGAAAGATCTGGTGGAGCGACGGACGACCCCATGGGAGCGCGCAGCGGACGATATCATGCCCACACACAGAACGTTATACTGTAGCTGCGATATCGTTCCAATCTGTCGGATCAGCCGCTATATCGCTCCATAGGTTTAACCCTAAACCTAACCCCTGATACTTACTGCTGCTCAGCACCGGCATTTTAGACCGTAGGCATCCCGTACGCCAGGGTGCTGACTACATCCCGGTGTCAGGTATGTATACACTAGTGCTTACAAGGCGTATTGACATGTCTGCATTCACCTTGACCGTTACCCACCTGCCTTTTCCTAGCTGATCTGTTTTTGACCTGTGGATTTTACAAACAACTGTATCTTTACCTTCTGTAGGGTCATGTAGGTCAAAGGACCACAGGCAAGACTGTGAGGACCACACTTTATATCACCAGTCCTGACTTATTATTCCTCACACTCTATTAGGATGCACAGGAAAATGAGCAGTAATGTGCTCTGCTGGTAACATAGATCAGTGGCTCATCACAGAGAATTCAATTGCACCCATAGGGCCAGATTCAGAGGTGGACGCAGCGTTGATTATGCCGCACGCAAATGGCCGATGTTTTGCAGTGTGCGCATGCATCCCAATGGTTTACGTTGGGAACCGCAGAGCGAATTTGCACACAGAGAGCCTTATTCAGAGATGGACGGTACTGCAGCCGCAGTTGCGGTAATATGCAAATGCTAATTTAAGCCTTCCCCTTGTGTACTAGCGAGCGCCGGAGAGTGCAAGCTCTGAGACGCCCACTTTTAATGCCCATGCACGCTGTAATACCTCCAGTGGTTCCAAACACTCCACCATCGGCGCACCATGGATGGCAGGTGCAGTGTCTCCTTCTCAACTCCGTATAAACATGGCCTCTGTGGGTGTGGCTCTGAGACGGAGTCGCTTTCCCTGACATTCCCACTACACGCCCCTGAGACAGACATTTTTGCGCACACATCAGGCCGCCTCCCAGTCACCTCCCGGGAACGCCCATGGTTTTGCCTCGCAGCCATCCCATAGGCAACAGCGCATTTGTGCGTATACTCAGAGTAACACAGACATCGTTGGGCTTCTCAGAATATCTCAGAATATTTTGCACATGCAAAGTAGCAAATAGTTGCTCACCTCAGACTGAGGCACTTTTGGTGGGTGTTTGAGTGGTATCGAGGGTGATGAGCCAGACGCGGGCGTGTCATGGGCGTGTCACGGTCAGCTACTGCGTCTTCTTAAGAGGCAGTTGTACTGACCATGGCGTCACCTGACATAGGGCTTGTGCAATCTCTGATAGTGCTACCGGTGTGTCCGATGGTTTAGCATAGCGGCGGTTTAGTGCCGCAGCCAGTGGGCATCTCAGCATGAATCCCATTGTTGCAGCATTACCATAAAGACGCAGTAGCGCTGCTGCAAAAGGCATAGCGTGCGCCTCTGAACAAGGCCCATAGTGTATATAAAAGATAAGTTACTTGCAAGAGCCAATGGGCTGCATTTAAATGACGTTACTAGTTGTCTGTACAATGGTGACTGAAGTGAGGCATTTTGTGGCTCATGCCTCAGCGATGTAATTAGCTCCTAGTGAATTGATAGCTGATCATTGGTTGAGCCCATAGTATAGCTGCTTTCACGGTAGTTTACTGCACTTTAATTTACCTGGCATAAAGAGAAAAACCCGCTCAAAATGTAGTTTTTAAAAGAAGTAATGTGAGTAATTTAGCTGCACTCATCCCTACACTCCATGTCTCTTTTATTCCAGGCACTCATCCCTACTCTCCATGTCTCTTTTATTCCAGGCACTCATCCCTACTCTCCATGTCTCTTTTATTCCAGACACTCATCCCTACTCTCCATGTGTCTTTTATTCCAGGCACTCATCCCTACTCTCCATGTCTCTTTTATTCCAGGCACTCATCCCTACTCTCCATGTCTCTTTTATTCCAGGCACTCATCCCTACTCTCCATGTCTCTTTTATTCCAGGCACTCATCCCTACTCTCCATGTCTCTTTTATTCCAGGCACTCATCCCTACTCTCCATGTCTCTTTTATTCCAGGCACTCATCCCTACTCTCCATGTCTCTTTTATTCCAGGCACTCATCCCTACTCTCCATGTCTCTTTTATTCCAGGCACTCATCCCTACTCTCCATGTCTCTTTTATTCCAGGCACTCATCCCTACTCTCCATGTCTCTTTTATTCCAGGCACTCATCCCTACTCTCCATGTCTCTTTTATTCCAGGCACTCATCCCTACTCTCCATGTCTCTTTTATTCCAGACACTCATCCCTACTCTCCATGTCTCTTTTATTCCAGGCACTCATCCCTACTCTCCATGTCTCTTTTATTCCAGGCACTCATCCCTACTCTCCATGTCTCTTTTATTCCAGGCACTCATCCCTACTCTCCATGTCTCTTTTATTCCAGGCACTCATCCCTACTCTCCATGTCTCTTTTATTCCAGGCACTCATCCCTACTCTCCATGTCTCTTTTATTCCAGGCACTCATCCCTACTCTCCATGTCTCTTTTATTCCAGGCACTCATCCCTACTCTCCATGTCTCTTTTATTCCAGGCACTGTGTCACGGCCCAACGCTCCCATAGAATATGCTGGTGGAGCACGTGTTCCTCTTCTTCCTCACCCAATCTGTACCCACGCTGGGGCAGTATGAGCATTGGCTGTATTATCCCGAATATCAAGAGCCCCAAGCACCTGAGCCACTACCCACACAGCCACCCAAGCCATCCCCAAAAGTCCACATCCGCCTGGCAGGCGAGAAACGCAAGCACAACGAGGGGAGAGTGGAAGTGTTGTATGACGGGGAGTGGGGCACCGTCTGTGATGATGACTTCTCCATTTATGCTGCTCATATTGTCTGCAGGGAGCTGGGATACATGGAAGCGGTATCATGGGCACCCAGTAGCAAGTATGGCAAAGGAGAAGGTAAGCATGCCCTCCGTGTTACCAGTCTACCCCGTACAGATTCGTCTGTATGCACAACACTGGTGCAGTGTGATACAATTCCAAGTGCATAATACAGTATAAGCGATTGGGGCAGATTGTATTGGAGAAAAATGGTCATTTTTTAGCCAAATTGTTCAATCTGATCCAATTTAATCAGTGAAAATTAATATCTGTTTGCCCGATGATCCCCATGGCGTGCTATCATTGGTTAACCACCACACTGTAGACCTGATTCAGCTTGGGCCGTAATTGCAAAAATCAACGCAGCCGAGCGATTTTTTTCCTGTGCGTATGCACAATAGCGCATGCATGCGATCTCATTGCGATGGCACCCGCAAGCCAGCGAACAGGCAGGCATGATTGACAGCCAGCAAATGTTTGGAGGAGGTGAGGGGTGGGTGTCTTTAAAACACAGGCGTGTCTTACCGTATGGATGCCATTTAATGGGCGTTCATAATTTAGCCAGTGCGATCGCTTCCGCAGTACAAGAGCTTTCTGCGCGTGCAGAGCCTCACAGAATTAGAGACAGGTCACTAGCCGCAAGTCGCCGATGTTCCCGAGGCACATGCTGGTCTGCGTGCGCACTCGCAGAAGTGAAAGCAGCAGTGGGCGTCTCTATACACGGATAAGGTTGTGGCTGCATCTGCATATATTGGCAGCTGCGTTCCGTCAGGATTCACAGATGCAATTGCGGTCCAAACTGAATCAGACCCTGTAACCCTGTTATGCCGCCCAATCACCAAACAATGACTTCTGTGTAACTTAACCCTGCATGTGTTTGGCTAAATTGGCAACAGAGCCAGTCATACAGCAACTCGACAAAGAGACCAAATGCTCCTGGTATAAGCTTTGTCCAGCAAAGTAATAAACACCAACAGATATAATTGACTTATTCTCTGTTATACCTGTGTAGTTTGTGGATACTAATAATATGGTTTCTGTTTCTGACAGGAAGAATCTGGCTGGACAATGTACACTGTACCGGGAGAGAGAGAAGCATTGCCGCCTGTAGCTCCAACGGGTGGGGTGTGACAGACTGCAAACACAGTGAGGATGTAGGGGTGCAGTGTAGTGACCGAAGGTTACCCGGCTTCAAGTCCAACAACGCCTTGGTGGAGCGGCTACAGGTGAGGTGCTGGAGGTGACAGTGGAGGAATTAGGAGTAATGACGATGATCGGGTCACACACTGTAGCCATGTATGTTCCTCGCTAACTTTTAAAATGCGGCAGCCTTTAATATAATGAAACTTGTGGAAAGAAGGACATACGACGTAATCATTCCGGGCCAGCCAGCCATTTCTAGTACGTCAGACACAACGTAGCGTGAGATCTGGGAAACTAGTCCTGTGGTCAGAAGGCCTGTCATTATGTTCACATTATAAAAGAAAAAATTCTAAGGACATCTGGTGTCTTGGGAGGTCCGGCTGGACTGAAGGGATTAGATTCTCTGGAATGAGCTGCCTGTGGTATTAATCATCCAGTCATGTCACCCTTTCCATTAATCACCAACATGGAACATCTCACACACCCAGATTGTACTGTATTCTGTCATCTACCAGCCTCTACATCAGTGATTCCCAACCACGGTCCTCAAGGCACACTAACAGTCCTGGTTTTAGTGATATCCATGCTTAAGCACAGATGGTTAAATCAAAATAACTGAGGTACTAATTAAGTCACCTGTGCCCAGCTATGGCTATCTTTAAAACTTTGACTGTTAGTGTGCCTTGAGGACCGTGGTTGGGAACCCCTGCTCTACATACTCTTATATTTATCTCATATACCAGCCTCTACATACTCTTCTTATATTTATCTCATATACCAGCCTCTACATACCCTTCTTATATTTATCTCATATACCAGCCTCTACATACTCTTCTTATATTTATCTCATATATCAGCCTCTACATACTCTTCTTATATTTATCTCATATACCAGCCTCTACAGACTCTTCTTATATTTATCTCATATACCAGCCTCTACAGACTCTTCTTATATTTATCTCATATATCAGCCTCTACATACTCTTCTTATATTTATCTCATATATCAGTCTCTACATACTCTTCTTATATTTATCTCATATATCAGGCTTTACAGACTCTTCTTATATTTATCTCATATACCAGCCTCTCAGACTCTTCTTATATTTATCTCATATATCAGCCTCTACATACTCTTCTTATATTTATCTCATATACCAGCCTCTATATACACTTCTTATATTTATCTCATATGCCAGCCTCTATATACACTTCTTATATTTATCTCATATGCCAGCCTTTACAGAATCTTCTTATATTTTATACCTGCCTGTACATACACTGCTCTTATACATATACCTGCCTGTACACATACTGCTCTTATACATATATCTGCCTGTACACATACTGCTCTTATACATATACCTGCCTGTACACACACTGCTCTTATATATATATCTGCCTGTACACACACTTCTCTAATATATATACCTGCCTTTACACACACTGCTCTTATATATATATTAGAGCTGCCTGTACACACACTGCTCTTATATATATATTAGAGCTGCCTGTACACACACTGCTCTTATACATATACCTGCCTGTACACACACTGCTCTTATACATATACCTGCCTGTACACACACTGCTCTTATATATATATCTGCCTGTACACACTCTTCTCTAATATATATACCTGCCTGTACACACACTGCTCCTATACATATACCTGCCTGTACACACACTGCTCTTATATATATATAGCTGCCTGTACACACACTGCTCTTATACATATACCTGCCTGTACACACACTGCTCTTATATATATATCTGCCTGTACACACTCTTCTCTAATATATATACCTGCCTGTACACACACTGCTCTTATACATATACCTGCCTGTACACACACTGCTCTTATACATATACCTGCCTGTACACACACTGCTCTTATATATATATATATAGCTGCCTGTACACACACTGCTCTTATATATATATAGCTGCCTGTACACACACTGCTCTTATACATATACCTGCCTGTACACACACTGCTCTTATATATATATATATATATAGCTGCCTGTACACACACTGCTCTTATATATATATATAGCTGCCTGTACACACACTGCTCTTATACATATACCTGCCTGTACACACACTGCTCTTATACATATACCTGCCTGTACACACACTGCTCTTATATATATATATATATATATATATATATATATATATATATATATAGCTGCCTGTACACACACTTCTCTAATATATATATTAGAGCTGCCTGTACACACACTGCTCTTATATATATATATAGCTGCCTGTACACACACTGCTCTTATACATATATCTGCCTGTACACATACTGCTCTTATACATATACCTGCCTGTACACATACTGCTCTTATATATATATATATATATCTGCCTGTACACACACTGCTCTTATACATATACCTGCCTGTACACACACTGCTCTTATATATATATATAGCTGCCTGTACACACACTGCTCTTATACATATATCTGCCTGTACACACACTTCTCTAATATATATACCTGCCTTTACACACACTGCTCTTATATATATATTAGAGCTGCCTGTTCACACACTGCTCTTATATATATATATACCTGCCTGTACACACACTTCTTTTATGCATATACCTGCCTGTACACACACTGCTCTTATACATATACCTGCCTGTACACACACTGCTCTTATACATATACCTGCCTGTACACACACTGCTCTTATACATATACCTGCCTGTACACACACTGCTCTTATATATATATACCTGCCTGTACACACACTTCTTTTATGCATATACCTGCCTGTACACATACTGCTCTTATATATTGTGACACAGTCGGGATAGGGGTCCCTCTCCTGGGTAGATGGGCTCCCTCCTTCACACACAGCAGCCAGAGAAACAGGACACAATTCTGGGGTTCTCGTACAAGCTGGTCGGAGCCAGTCTTTATTGTACAGGGCACATAAATAAAACAAAACACAAACAAAATCCTAGCCCGTCTGGGCTCTAACTAGACAGTAGATTCCCTCACTGTCAGGAGACTAAATAAGTTCACGTCCACAGTACTTACAGGTTGTATCAAACAGTGTCTCAGAGCAAGCTAGCCTGCGGGCCGGCTCTCCCAGGTGTGAGACACTCAGCCACAACAAAACCTAGCTTATCACAGCCATTTCCAGGTGCAAGCCCTAATGAGCCTGCTACCAGGCTGAAAGGCCCAACACCTGGAGTGGCCTGTGGATGGAGCCCTCCCTCTCCTCCCATCCACACCCCCAGGACCCATTCCAGCTTTTCACCAAAGCCGACAATTCTAGTCTGTTTTCCAAACAGACTTCTCCTGGGGGTTTTAAAACATATAGGACAGGAATCTAGGACACACATAGTAGCCATACCAAACTTTTCCAGTGCTTCTATCACAAAAAAAAAAAAATATATATATATATATATATAAATATATATATATATATATATATACCTACCTGTACACACACTACTCTTATATATATATATATATATATATATATATATATATATATAGCTGTCTGTCCCTACCGCAAGGGTCTCGTTGCAAGCCCCGACCATCACCTAGTCACTCGCTAAAGCTGTGGGTGGTAACCCACAGTTTAGCGAGTGGCCAGGAGGCCGCCTTTCAAAAGAAAAGCGGCTGCCCTCATTCAGAGCAAGCGCTCGCATTTTGCGAGCGGCTCTGAATGAGGTCCTATATACACTATACTGCTCTGTGACATACTGTACATACATTTCCTGGTTACTTCTTCCCTGCTTTGGCAGAGCCACACAAGAACATTGGTCTGTCTCTTCTAAGCTTTCTCCCTACATTAAAGCTGCACTCGGAATTTTCCTGTCACTCTCCTCTTTTATAGCACTAATGTGTTGTACCCTAATGTGAGGGAGTTGCCTTAGGTGTGGCCATGCCAATGCCGTCTCTGCACTGTTTACTCTCTGACCAAGCTGTGTTCTGCGTCTGAACCTGGTATCTGTGCCCAGAGTGCTTGGTCTGGATGTTCTGTGAACCGTCTGGGTCAGAAGTTCAGTTTCTCTTCTGCATGAAGAAGCTGTGTTGACTGAGAGTGCGGTCACAGCTAAAAGAGGTCTAGCCAATGTATATATATAGCAGACAAGCTAGCACTGTAGGTACACATTTACAGTACACACTGACACTGTGAGAATATATTTACTCACCTTCAGACTGTATGTGTATAGAGGATGTGGTTACATTATTTTTATACTTATTTGGGGTCAGTGAGTCAAATCAGGCTACTTAGAAAAACTTTTTCTAGTGAGTACACCAGCAGGTGAGCCCAGTGTGCCTGGTTGGGGTAGGGGCTAAGTGTGTGCCTGGCTGCAGTAAGTACTCATTATGCGCCTGGCTGGAGTAGGTGCTATGTGTGTGCCTGGCTGCAGTAAGTACTCACTATGCGCCTGGCTGGAGTAGATGCTATGTGTGTGCCTGGCTGGAGTAGATGCTGTGTGTGTGCCTGGCTGGAGTAGATGCTATGTGTGTGCCTGGCTGGAGTAGATGCTGTGTGTGTGCCTGGCTGGAGTAGATGCTGTGTGTGTGCCTGGCTGCAGTAAGTACTCACTATGTGCTGGCTGGTTTAGGTGCTATGTGTGTGCCTGGCTGGAGTAAGTACTCACTATGAGCCTGGCTGGAGTAGGTGATATCTGTGTGCCTGGCTGGAGTAGGTGCTATGTGTGTGCCTGGCTGGAGTAAGTACTCACTATGCGCCTGGCTGGAGTAGATGCTATGTGTGTGCGTGGTCGGAGTAAGTACTCACTATGCGTCTGGCTGGTTTAGGTGCTATGCTTGTGCCTGGCTACAGTAAGTACTCACTATGCACCTGGCTGGAGTAGGTGCTATCTGTGTGCCTGGCTGGAGTAAGTACTCACTATGCGCCTGGCTGGAGTAGATGTTATGTGTGTGCCTGGCTGCAGTAAGTACTCACTATGTGCTGGCTGGTTTAGGTGCTATGTGTGTGCCTGGCTGGAGTAAGTACTCACTATGGGGCCTATTAATAATGATCGCTTTTGCAATGCGATCTGGGCATGCCAGTAACGCCCATGATCGCATTGCAAAAAGCGATCCTATTGGCCGGGTGTATCAGCCGGGACATGCAGGGACACGGGCTCCATCCCTGCTATGTCTACGGAGAGCGGCCAGTCAGTGCAGGGGGTGGTGCGCATACACAGTCCCGTGGACTGCACATGCACATCCGCCATAGCCGGGGAGGGTTCCGGCGGATTCCTCCGCTGGCTAATAGTGTAGCATAGGCTACAGAGGCTAAGGCCATCTTCAGATGGCGTCAGCTGCGGGGGCCAATATCTGGAATGCATCGCGTTCTGGATATTGGTAAATTTGGCAGCGTCACTTCCCCCATCGGAGATACCTTCTGCGATCCCTCCTTAATACATCCGGGGGATACTTAGTATTTGAGGTAAACCCCCGAAAACTGCTGTTTTCAAGGATTTTACCTCAAATACACTTTGATAAATGGGCCACTATGTATCTGGCTGAATTACAGATTTGTCCTTGCTCATTTTCTCTGCCGCTGCAACTTGCCGCTGCATATATGCCGTGAGTCACGCATCCGCGAATAGACACCTGCATGTTGTTCACTCCCGAGGAATCCGGTCTAAAGATCTAATGTAAAAAGGTAGACAATGTCTAAATAGACAACAGATGTTAGACAGTCAATACGTCAACAGGGACAAAAGGTCGACGCACTAAAGGAGTTAGACACAAAGATGGTCAACACATGTTTTTTGTTTAGGGTTAGGCACTTACCAGGGGGTTGCGGTTAGGCACTTACCCCAATGGTTAGGGTTAGGCACCGGGAGGGTTAGGGTTAGGTACCAAATGGAGGATTAGGGTAGGGTTAGGGTGAAGATTATGGTTAGAAAAAAAAACATGTGACAACCATTTTTTTTGTATACATTTTTCATTTCGACCTTTTGACCCTGTCGACCATTTGTACCTGTCGACCTTCTTACATGTTGACCTTTAATGTGTCGACCTTTTATACCTGTCGACCTTTTGACTGTCTAACATTTGGTGTCTATCTAGACATTGTCTACCTTTTTACCGTAGATCTTTCAATCCACACCCCACTCCCGCGATCCATAGGATTGCATGGTGCAAATTCTGCCATGGCCTGGCCTATTGTGGCACAGGCGTGTGTGGAAAATCGCCAGCAAAGATGAGCGAGAACACATGTGTTGGAACTGTCTACCTGGCTGGAGTACCGTAGGTGCTCTGCATGTGTTACTGGATGGAGTAGGTCATCCCTATGGGCCTGATTCAGCAAGGAATGCAAGTGAGAGAACGCATGCACTCGGCCGATGTTTTCGCACTGTGCATGCATCGCACTGCGCGTGCGCGAACTAGCCAGTGTGACAGGGTAAGGGTACGCAGACTACACGCAGTGTGTACGAAGACCCTTCTGATATTGATTGACATGAAGTGCCGTTTGTGGGTACGTAATTAAGGCAGTGCGGCGGCATACAAAGCCAGATGACTCGATGCACGCAGGAAGTGGCCAAAATCCTGCACAAGATCAGCCAACCTCTATTGTGCGTATGGTTCCGATGGTTCTCGATGTTATGATGTTTCCGCTGTCTTGCGGACTACTCAGGCTTTGGGTAATGGGAAGCGGGTGGCATTGTGTAGTGCTGGGCATCTGCATCTTATGCTGCGGTTGCCATGTGTATGCATTGATTAGCATGTATTCGCAGCGGCTGAGTGCGTGCGTGCGCACACTTGCGTTCCTTGCTGAATCAAGCCCTATGTGCCTTATTTATTTCTTTTATTACTTATTATTATTATCCTTTATTTATATGGCGCCACAAGTATTCCGCAGCGCCTTACAAAGTACATAAAGAAATAAGTATTATCAGGCATTAGTACATTGAGAGGATAATAATACAATAAAACACCTACAATGACATGAAACAGAAGGTAAAGATGGCCCTGCCCACACAATGTAAAATAAGCTAGCAGAATAACAATTGCAGCTTGTTTGTTTGGAAAGTGTGTGATAGGAGTCAGCAGTATTATCAGCCACCAATATTAAAGCAGACATTGGTGACTGGTATTACTATTCAACTATCCTAATTTATGTTGGGCACAAATATGAGTATGTATTCCGTTTGTCTCCTCTTTCCTTTATGCCGGGTACACACTAGACGATATGTCATCCGATCCGGCCGGAACATCGGTGAAATCGTCTAGTGTGTGCCCTCAATGTCACTGACAATGCGCTCTCCTGTGCATTGTCAGTGACATCGCCCTGGAGACATCGTTAGCAGCATGGCCCCCCGCTCTCGTGCCGTCGCTCCCGGCATTGGCAAGTGTGCATGCACTTGCCGCGCCGACACCCCGCCGAGATGCATCGCTAGCAAGGTCGGTGCAGACTAGACATCGTCTAGTGTGTACTGGCCTTTACACTGTAATCTCCATGAGCAGGGCCCTCCTCCCTCCTGTTCCCATTACCTACTTCTCTTGCACATCAGCTACACTCTACACCTCCTCCTTGGGCTCTCTGCCCCTGGACACTAATTCTCCGTCTTCATTTCCTCAGATGACCTAGACCCATTATTTGCGCCCACGCTAATAGCTTCAGGTTTCAGCTTACGCTAAATATTTTCATTGCACCCTTTGCATCAGTGGCTGTGGTGAGAGTTGTAGTGCTATCTGTTACTTGTTTACTGTATTGTACTGTACTGTTTTACCCTGTACTGTATTATTGTTTTGCCCTCTGTACAGTTCTGCAGACAATACAGTATATTAACAGTAATAATAATAATATAGGTCACCATGGTGGCACATTGGTTAGATTGCTGCCTCACAGCACAGAAGACTTGGGTTCAATTAACACCATGGGGTATAAAAGCGTACCTCCCAACTGTCCCGATTTCAGAGGGACAGTCCCGTTTTACAGGCACTGTCCTGCTGTCCCATCCGCTGGCCTCAGTGTCCCGTGGGCGGGGGGCAGTTGGGGAAGACACGCTAACACCGCTGCTTTGCATAGCTGAGCAGCAGTGAATGGATGACGCGTGCATGCGCGCGTCATCCATATACACAGTACCAGCTCTTGAGGCTGGGGGGGCTGTCCAGCAGATCTCGGAGCGCTGGGCAAGCCCCCTGCATGATGAAAACAGGGCGTGGCTCATATTTCCAGCGAGGCCACGCCCCTTGCTGGTAGGCCATATCTCCTTTCGAACGCGCCAGATGTCCCTCTTCCTCATTTTTAAAAGTTGGGAGGTATGCAATAGTGAGAGTTTTTAGAAGTGTAGATGTGGCCCATAGCAACCAATCAGATTCTACTTAACATCTAACTAGCATTTCTAGAAGATAATAGCTAAAATCTGATTGGTTGCTATGGGCAATATCTCCACTTCTAAAAACTCTCACTTTAGTAAATTTACCCCATAGGTGATATGTTGTGGAGTTTTGTGGTAGATCTATAGGGGTATATTTACTAAAGTACGGGTTTTTAGAAGTGGAGATGTTGCCCATAGCAACTAATCAGAGTCTACTTATCATTTATCTAGAACCATCTAGAACAGGGGCGGGCAAGATAATAGCTAGAATCTCATTGGTTGCTATGGGCAACAACTGCACTTCTAAAAACCCACATTTTAGTAAACATACCCCATAGACTGTAATCTCCACAGGGCAGGGACTGATGTGAATGACTGAAATATTCTCTGTAAAGTGGAATTTGTGCTCACTATATAAATAACTATTAATAAATAAATTCATAATAAATGTTGGGATGATCCCACCCATGACCATAGTTTTTTTTACATACTAGCATTATATATTACATGAAATATTTGTCTGTTTATACTATTTTAAATAGCTATATTTTAAGAGAATGAGACATTCAAAGAATATATAGCATGTCAGCTGTCACACATCTGGCTGCCACCCCCTCCGCTCTGGCCACATAGAGCCATATTCAATTAGAGGCGAAGTTTTCGCCTGTCCGACTGTTCGCTTCATTCGCCTGTTTCAGAGGCGAATTTATTCCGTGCTCGTCCCCGCTTTTCGCCTAATTCAATTGCAAAACAGGCGAACACGGAAATAGGCGAATGCGGAACAGGTGAAAAGTACTGAAAGAATTGGGGAAATCAGTCTGTACCCCAGAAAAAGATGCACTAACATAGGGAATCAATATAGATGTGTACTAATAGCCCTAATAAAACTATTTTGCGTACTTAAGTTGTGTAAATTGGCTGCTATTAGCGTCTTTGTAAAAGTGGTGAAGAATGGCATAAAGCTGTATTTTTTGGTGAAAATAAGTAGTCCAGACAAATTTGGGGAGCTTGAAAATGGGTGCTAGCATATTCTTATGTCTCTAAAGTGAAGTTTTAAAAACCGTGAAAAATCCACCTGCTGCATGCACCTGCAATCCCAAAAACACCTTACCCATACTTGTGGACCCCCAAGAAGTATTTTTCGCTACTTTTAATGTTTATCCCCCAACTTTTTAAATTTACACCCCAAAAATGACATGTCTTTTTTGGGGTGTTCTTAGGTTTTAGTTTCTGGTTTTTTTTGCGTATTTGTCCTTTAGGGGCTGTCCCAAGGGGTCTGAGTTGTTTCCCCATGTTTGCACCCCAAAATAAAGATTTTGCATTTGTTTTCACCAGCTATTGATTGGAGAATCATTTTTGGAGAATTGTTTCCACTTAGGCGAAATTGTCCTGGAATTGAATTTGGCGAATTTATTTTAGGCAAATTTTTCACAAAAAAACAGGCGAATATGGCTTTTCGCCTCTAATTGAATTCCCCTCATAGTGTGGAACACTGTCTCTGACTCACTCTGGCTGTGTAGAGTGATGATGAGCTATCACTGCTAAGGTATTAAGCTGGACAGCTGAGCTAACACTCTTTGTTATGACAACATACCACCCAACATGACCCTCTCCAGGAGGGACACAATACTCTGGTCCTGGACTTCCCTGGTAAGAGGTGGGGCCGCAGCGCAGCTCAAAATTCAAATAGGGGAGTCACACCAACTGTCATTTCACACACTGCCAAACATCACTGGCTGGGACTCACTGGCAGTTGCTGTGACTCCTCTATTTGAATATTGGACTGTGCTGCATCCCCACCTCTGGAGCCGCCACCAATCATAAATTACCAGGGAAGTCCAGGACCAGAGCATTGTGTCCCTCCTGGAGCGGGTCATGTTGGGAGGTATGTGACAAACCTATCACGTAGTTCCATCCTATTGTTCAGTTATGTACAATATAGTGCCACCTAGCAATACACACAGTGATCCTGCCAATCCCGGGGACCCTACCTTACAGAGTAGCCTAGTCCACCACATCCTGCACCGTGCTCCTCTCTGCTATTCCCAGTGCACTATACAGTATATTACGCCATATACTTAACTCATCACAACTATTTAATTCTGTGTGCGCTTGCAGGACTGATAAAAATTAGTCTCATTTATTTATTATTAACAGTTATATAGCGCACATTTATTACACAGCGCTTTACAGAGAATATGTAGTCATTCACCTCAGTCCCTTCCCCTGTGGAGCTTACAATCTATATTCCCTATCACATGATCACACACTAGGGTTAATTTTTTCGTCCAGAAACCAATTAACCTACCAGTATACAGATATTTTTTTTATCATGAAAGGAAAATGGAGTACTCGGAGGACCCCCACGCAAACATGGGGAGAACATACACACTCCACACCAGTAGGGACTTGTTTAAAATCTAATCCATAACCCCAGTGCTGTGAGACAGCAATGCTAACCACTGTGTAACCCTGTTGGCTAACTAGCCCATATATCAAATTCAGAGGCAATACCGTAGGCAATTACTTAATACATTTCCACCAGCATATGCAGTGCTTGGCAAGGTAAGAAGTAGACAACATTATGGGTGAGATGTATCAAAGCTTTGAGGGGGATAAACTGGAGTGAGATAATGTACCAACCAATCAGTTTCTGCCATTTTACAGGCTATAGCTTGGTACACACTAGACGATACTGTATGTCGTATAATCCGCGGATCGGGCCTACATATCAGGTACATTGTCTAGTGTGTACCCACAATGCGCACTCCCGCGGGTCATTCATTGGGATCGTTCCATCGGCCTGCATGCACAGCCAATGGAGCAACCCAGCTGCCGACACCGGCAAGGTCAATGGTGCCGGTGAATGATATATCGGGAGATCGTTCACTAGATCGTGCAGTGCGTACCACCTGCCTGATATATTGTTCATCGGTACCATCGGGCGTCGCTTTGGCGGGTCGCTAAGTGTGTACCCAGCCTTAGGGGTCTATTTACTAAGCCTTGGATGGAGATAATGGGAACGTTGATAAGGTACCAGCCAATCAGCTCCTAACTGTCATTTTTCAACACAGCCTGTGACATGGCAGGAGCTGATTGGCCTTATCCCCATTCACTTTATCTCCATCCAAGGCTTAGTAATTAGACTCCTTAATTTGAAAAATGACAGTTAGAAGCTGATTGGTTGGCACTTTATCTCTCTCTAAGGTTTGCTAAATCTCCCCCTACGTTATCTATCCTGACCACAAATAAAATGACATCATAGTTGAAATGCTTTGCTTTATCTGTGTGAGTATATAAAATGTAAACAGCTAATTTTAGTAACATACAGTAAATACCAGCTAATAAGTTATTTATCACTCATCCAAGCCAGGGGAAGGCATTTAGGAACCGTGCCTATTTATAAACAATTTCTAAGCACACATGAATTCTCATGGTAAAATAGCATATTACATGAGATGTGGCAGGGACTGGCACAGTAATGCCAACATGAGGCAGAGAATGCCATACACATGTGAAGACTGGTACTGTGGGGGCGCACACATTTGTTGCTTCTGACAGAAAAGGCTGCTGATTCTCTCCCTGTTTGTATATGACCACTGAGGGCCAATTACAGCCAATAAATAAACCATCCGAGCTGTACTCAGTACATTATACTGTTTATTATAATGTTGCTTCATTGTTACATGTGCCTAACACAACGCTATCCCGGCAGGAGCTGAATATCGAGGTGGAAGAAGTGCGCATACGCGCTATACTGTCCACTTACCGCAAGCGTGTGCCTGTAACAGAGGGGTATGTGGAAGTGAAGGTGGACGGTACCTGGAAGCAGGTGTGTAACACCAACTGGACCCAGAAGGCTAGCCGAGTTATATGTGGCATGTTTGGCTTCCCCGGGGAGAGGAAATACAACCAGAAGGTGTACAAGTAAGTGAGATAGCTCACACTTCCTCTCAATAGGGGGAGAACTCAATATCATGGGGGTAATGGAATGGATTCCAGCTTTTTTCATATATGCCCCCACACAAAGTAATATATAGTATGTGCAAATTCTGCCCCAGAATAGTCTACAAGGAAAGGACATAGCCATTGGTGGGCAAATAAAGCGTTCTTGGCTGCCATCTGCTCCTCATAAGTGGTACTACAACGTTCCCCCCTCAGAAAATATAAAACACATTAGAGCTGATGTAAGCATGTGCTACTAGGTGCTGAGGCTCATAGTAACCAATTAAAAGTGACCTTTTCTAGTGCAGTTGAGAAAATGAAGCAATATCTGATTGGATGCCACAGGTTGCCATACTTATTTTCTGCATAACTGTATGTTAATAAATAAGCTCATTTATGCATATATGTAATGGTAAACATTTCTATAATTGTTCTGCTTCTTCTGTTCCCAGGATGTTTGCAACTCGCAGGAAGCACAGCTACTGGCAATTCTCAGCTAACTGCACTGGGAACGAGGCGCATATATCCGCCTGCAGTGTGGGAGGCGTACTTCCTCCAGATCCTACTACTAATGAGATCTGCTCTGATGGTGCTCCAGCTGTGGTCAGCTGTACCGCAGGACGAGCCTTCGCCCCCAGTCCTGCCATAGGCTTCCGAAAGGCATTCCGTCAAGAGGTGTGGTGCAAGAGGATTACTGATAGTCATTGTCTTTTTTTTTTATTTTTAAATAGAGCAGAGATTGAAAATAAGTTGAACATGGAGTTTAAATTGGACTGCAGTTATGCCAGTAGAACAGAAAAAATATACTACCATTCAAAAGTTTGGGGTCACTTAGAAATTTCCTTATTTTTTAAAGAAAAGCACTTTTTTTTGTTCAATGAAGATAACATTAAATTAATCAGAAATGCACTGTATACATTGTTAATGTGGTAAATGACTATACTAGCTGCAAACGTCTGTTTTTTAAAGGAATATCTACATAGGTGTATAGAGGCCCATTTCCAGCAACCATCACTCCAGTGTTCTAATGGTACATTGTGTTTGCTAAGCGCGATAGAAGACTAATGGATGTTTAGAAAACCCTTGAAAACCCTTGTGCAATTATGTTAGCACAGCTGAAAACGGGGTTGCTCTTTAGTGAAGCTATAAAACTGGCCGTCCTTTGAGCTAGTTGAGTATCTGGAGCATCACATTTGTGGGTTCGATTATACTCTCCAAATGGCCAGAAAAAGAGAACTTTCAAGTGAAACTCGACAGTCTATTCTTGTTCTTAGAAATGAAGGCTATTCCATGCAAGAGATTGCCAAGAAACTGAACATTTCCTACAACGGTGTGTACTACTCCCTTCAGAGAACAGCACAAACAGGCTCTAACCAGAGTAGAAAGAGAAGTGGGAAGCCCCGGAGCACAACTGTGCAAGAAGACAAGTACATTAGAGTCTCTAGTTTGAGAAATAGATGCCTAACAAGTCCTCAACTGGCAGTTTAATTAAATGGTACCCGCAAAACGCCAGTGTCAACATCTATAGTGAAGAGGTAACTCCGGGATGCTGGCCTTCTTGGCAGAGTGGCAAAGAAAAAGCCATATCTGAGACTGGCCAATAAAAGGAAAAGATTAATATGGGCAAAAGAACACAGACATTGGACAGAGGAAGATTGGAAAAAAGTGTTATGGACAGACGAATCGAAGTTTGTGGTGTTTGGATCACACAGAAGAACATTTGTGAGAGCAGAACAAGTGAAAAGATGCTGGAAGAGTGCCTGACGTCATTTGTCAAGCATGGTGGAGGTAATGTGATGGTCTGGGGCTGCTTTGGTGCTGGTAAAGTGGGAGATTTGTACAAGATAAAATGGATTTTGAATAAGGAAGGCTATCACTCCATTTTGCAATGCCATGCCATATCCTGTGGACAGCACTTGATTGGAGCCAATTTCATCCTCCAACAGGACAATGACCCAAAGCACACCTCGAAATTATGCAAGAACTATTTAGGGAAGAAGCCAGGCAGCTGGTATTCTGTCTGTAATGGATTGGCCAGCACAGTCACCAGATCTCAACCCCATTGAGCTGTTGTGGGAGCAGCTTGACCGTATGGTACGCAAGAAGTGCCCATCAAGCCAGTCCAACTTGTGGGAGGTGCTCCAGGAAGCGTGGGGTGAAATTTCTTCAGGTTATCTCAACAAATTAACAGCTAGAATGCCAAAGGTCTGCAATGCTGTAATTGCTGCAAAAGGAGCATTCTTTGACGAAAGTAAAGTTTGAAGGACAAAATTATTATTTCAAATAAAAATCATTATTTCTAATGTCTTGACTATATGTTCTATTCATTTTGCAACTCATTTGATAAATAAGAGTGAGTTTTCATGTAAAAGGCGAAATTGTCTGGGTGATCCCAAACTTTTGAACGGTAGTGTATATTAAATATCTTTTTTTTGTTTTAGAATATTGTAATTGAATTTAGTTTTTTTGATTCATATTGAAGTTTATTTTCTGCATGTTGCTATCTAATGGTAGCATTTTGTCACTGGCTTAAGCTCTTCCACCAAACATTACAGAAATGGAGGCCTCAGAACAGAGCACACACATACAGAGGTAGGGTGGGAGACTGCGGTACGCATCACACAACACTCACTGCTGTCTTTCCACAAATGCTGGCAATAGTAATGTGTTCCTACTGCCACACGGTCTGACTCACACTTGCGTTTAATCAAAACTAAAGAGAAAATTATTAAAATAGTTTAATTGAAGGAGAACTCCAGGATAATATTTCATCTTAAAACCACGCTAGTCCAAAATGGATGTTCATGGGGTGCCTAGTTTCCACTATGTTACAGGCTGCTGTAGCTGGATATTTGCTAAGGGCCTGATTCAGAGCCGGACGCTATTTGCGGACGCTCGTTCAGAAAAAGGGGCTGGCTATTTAAATTAAGCGCTCGCTCTTTGCGGTCTGTTGACGCCTCTATGTCTGAACGAGCGAACGAAACATGAGCTCACTATTTTTGAAAAAAATGCCCCCTGGCCGCTCGCATCCTACGTCATCTCCGCTATTTATTTGATTAATCGAGTACATCGAAAGGCGTATGAACTGCTCGCAGTGCTTGTGGTTGGATTTTCCTACAGCAATCATGCGAGCAGTTCAGGCTAGAAGACAACCAAGTGACGGGGTCAATGACGCTCCTTTACTAGTTATGCACTCCCATTAAATGCCCGTTTTGACCGTTTGGCACGCCTGCGTTCGGATCTCCACATTCCCCGTTTTCAAGCACCTTCCCCTGTTACCACACACAAACGCCTCACTCTGTCACTCAAATTAGCAGGCATTCGCTATTTTGCGAGCACACGATTTTCGACCGCACTGACTGGTTCGCGCATGCTAAAACCCATACGCATGCGCAGATGTGCGAACATCGCTCGGAGCGAACGAGCGGCCGCTTACGAGCGGTGACTTTAGATGCTACCTCCTGGATGATAGTGTGAACAGGGTGATGGCTCGATACCCAGTGAACTACAGTTTTAGAAGATGGTTACAAGGTGGTGTATCTTATATAGTATTGTACCTGAGATTCTCCAAATCTGAGGAAAACTTTGTGTCTGTAATCCGACTGATAAACATGGTAGGGAACCTTGAAGATTCTAAATTGCCTGATAAGATAGAATAATAGCTTGCAGTCAGCTATACAACACAAGTAATTACTTGAGAAATAATAAAACTGAAATACAGCACTCACGCGATATGTCATCCAAGGTTACTATATAACATATACGGCCATTTTTATTGTGGGCATCATATCAATGACAAATACTATGTCTTCTGCTATATTTGACCCCATTTATAGCAACCGATGGTGCGTCTGAGGGGTGGAGCTAATATCGGAGAAGGACGGGTTGAAGTACTGAAGAATAATGAGTGGGGGACCATTTGTGATGATCGTTGGAATTTGGTGTCTGCCAGCGTGGTCTGCCGGGAACTTGGATTTGGAAGTGCCAAAGAGGCCTTAGTAGGAGCACTGATGGGGCAAGGTAATATAACAACATATACAGCCATCCGTGTAGTGTACATTAACATCTGTCTAAACAGCATAGATTGGAACAGAGACAGAGGTCTGTGTCTTCTGTCTCCCCAGGAATGGGCCACATTCATATGAGTGATATTCACTGCACTGGCTTTGAGAAGTCATTGATAGATTGCAAATTTAATGCACACCCCCAGACCTGCAACCACGAGGAGGACGCTTCAGTGAGGTGTAACGTACCAGCCATGGGCTTTCAGAATCAGGTGAGAGTTCTGCCCCATCATCCGGGCTTGTGTACGGTGTAACATATCCACCATGGGCCTTCAGAATTAGTAGAGAGCTCTGTCACACCTGGGCCTGTGCCATGGATCTACAGAATCAGATGAGAGCTCTGCCCTGTCTGGACCTGTGTGAGGTGTAAAGTACCAGCCATGGGCTATCAGAATCAGGTGAGAGCTGCCCTGTCCAGGCCTGTGTGAGATGTGAGTTATGCATCCAGCATACACATAACGTTCGTACACATAACTATGCATAGCTAAATATATTACACATCACTATAATTTACATGATGGATTGGGGTATATTCAATGCAAGATCCAGACAGACATCCTGGAGCCATAAACCTTAATCATATAGGTCTATACATCAGCTTCAATAGAAGGATAGGGGGATTTAAGTCCAAAAGAGGGACAGTGCTACATGCCTTGGATCTGCTGTATGCAGGTCATTGTTCATTTGATGACATGTGGCATGTACAGTATCTGGACACCCTGTGCATTGATAAATGACTGACGTGGCAGATCTATCTATGAGACACACAGTGGGCCTGATTCAGACTTGGGAATAGAGGGCCTGATTCAGACTTGGGAATAGAGGGCCTGATTCAGACCCGGTCGCAAGCGCTGAGCGCTCACAACCGGGTCGATGGTGGCCCAGAGCGCATGCGCACGACGGAGCCGGCTCTGTCGTGAGCATGCACGAGACCTGGATAGCGACGGGCAATCCGTTGCTCCGGGTCTCGCACCAAAGGGGGCATGCTGTCGATGTTGAGTGACAGCACGCCCCCTTTGGTGGGCGGGTCGGGGGGGTGGCTGCCCAGACGGAGGCGTTCCCATGGGAATGCCTACCATTTGGGGGCGGCCCCGCTGACATCACGTGATGTCAGTGGGAGAGCTTTCGGCTCTGTTTGAGCCAAAAGCTCTCTGGGGCTTACGGCTACGAGACCCTACCACAAGGGGCTCGTCGCAAGCCCGATGGTCGCGATGGTCTTGACCATCGCGACCATCATCCTGGCCGCTCACATTAGCTGTGGGTGGCAACCCACAGCAATGCGAGCGGCCAGGAAGCCGCTCCATAAAAAAAAAAAAAAAACGCCCTGATTGAGAGCGAGCGCTCTGTCAGAGCGTCCGGCTCTGAATCAGGGCCAGAGTGAGATATCTCTCTCAACTGTGAACCTGAACAAACCATATTGCAATGCAATGGGTGTAAATAAATAAATTTGTTTACATGTGGGGTAAATACTGGCTGCTTTTGCATGTAGCCCATAAATACTGCACAGCTTTATTATTACTCTACAATGTAGATGTCAGTTTGGAAACACCAAATCTAAATCTCTCTGCACAGTTTAAATCTGCCCCACCTGCAGTGCAGCATGGATTCACCAAGATGATCAGTTGAGAGATATATCTCACTCTATTCCCAAGTCTGAATCATGCCCAGTATCAGTAAGTAAAAAGTGGAATTCTGATTGAAAACCTCAATATAACCCAGGTAGACAACCATTTTAGCATGTCCCCACCCTCATTACATATACCGCTCATTGTTAAGTGCAACATTTCTATCTGTTTACAGACCTGTGATCTAAACATTAACACAGTCAGATTGTAATATTGGATTTACAGTTTAGGTTGTCATAGATATCCTATCATGGTTAGCATCTGCCATGGGTATTGTGATTGGTCACTCACCTATAAGTTTCTTATTCCCCACAGATACGTCTGAGCGGGGGACGCAATCCCACTGAGGGGCGCGTGGAGGTGCTGATGGAGCGTAACGGCACCCTGCGCTGGGGGACCGTGTGTAGTGAAGGCTGGGGCACCATGGAAGCCATGATTGTGTGTCGGCAACTAGGACTGGGTTTTGCCAGCCATGCATTCCAGGTGAGTACTGAATATTTCTAGAAGTAACTGGGTTATTGTGACTACTGGGTCAGGTGGGGCAGTGTGATAAGTCCAGTTACCATTATTTATAGAGGCCCTGAAGTATGGACTTCCCCTGGTTAGAGCATTGTCCATGCTGTTCTTGTTCTCCTGTGCTCACCGAGTAATGAGGTATAGGGAAGTCAGTCTGGGAACTACTGCAATCTCATAGTTGATTTGGACAGTGAGTCAGACTGTCAGCGTTGGCGCAATGAAGACGCCATATTGAAAATGCATCTATCAAATCACTTGATGTCACAAGGTGCCTCAGTGATATCATTGACTTCTAGTGACTTCATAGAAATCGTTCTCCTAAATATTGGTTGCCTCCCTTATGTGCTTTTACAATGTCCCTGGTTCTTAGTATATTATGGGGAAAAAATTATTGTCTTGCTGGAGTCCCGACATCTCCGTATCCAGCAGGACATACACATATACAATGTGTGGTGGAGGATGTGACATCACAAAATGGCTGCTGCTGACCTGTACTCTTGCACAAACTGCAAATGACCTTTACAGAATGGAATTCACAGAAGTAATGTGAGGCTTTGGCATATCTTTTAACAAATGTTTAATGATATCTTCTTACTGTTTGATTCCAAAATCTGAACAAATGCATTACAGACACAAAACTTAGTTTTGAATGTTACCCAGAAAATGTATCACCATGATGTTTTAGTGAATCTACTGTTAATATTGGGGGTGATTCAGCACAGGACAGAATTGCAAAGCCGCACACAAGCAGATTTGCAATTCCGTCCTTGCTATTATGCAAATGCAGCAGGAGGTGTCTGACTTTGCAATCCCAGCACTGCTGCGACCGCATTATATGTATATATTATATATATATATATATATATATATATATATATAATGCAGTTAATCGTTGCCCAAGAAACGTGTTATTATGTCCCCAGAAATACATTGTAGAGACACGCCTAGGTGGCAGTTTTCTAGCTAGGAAAGCCTGCAGTCATAAAACACAGCACTTAATTCACAGAACTGTATAAATAACTCTGTGGACATGAATTTAATAAGATTAAGAATACATTTTTGAAATTCTTTAGGAAGACACTGTAGGAAGAGACTGTTAGTTCCATGCTACAGTGATGATCTATTAGGTCTAGCAGCCAGTTCTGTCCTCCAGCTATGTAGCGAGTTGTAGTAACATAACCAAGTTCAATAGTGCAGGAAATATCTCCAGAACGGTGGCATTTATGCTGACAATTCTGACTTTCCTATCTCCCCAGGAAACATGGTACTGGCTGGGTGAAGTCACTGCAGATGATGTCGTCATGACTGGAGTGAAGTGCTCGGGCACAGAGATGTCACTGTCACACTGCAGACACGACGGACCCAACCTCAAGTGCCCCCGAGGAGGAGGACGATTCGCTGCAGGGCTGAGCTGTGTAGAGAGTAAGTTGCTGTCATTGCTGCTTATACAAAGTTCCACATGGAGAATCTGTACCTGACAACCTTTCTTTCCGCCAGCTGCACCTGATCTTGTCCTAAATGCCCCCATGGTAGAACAGACCACATACTTGGAGGACAGACCTATGTTTATGCTCCAATGTGCACTTGAAGAAGAATGCCTCTCCTCCTCGGCCTCCCGCACCAGTCTCACCTCTGGCTACCGCCGCCTGCTGCGCTTCAGCTCCCAGATACACAACAACGGGCAGGCTGACTTCCGACCCAAGAACGGGCGCCATGCATGGATATGGCATGAATGCCACCGGTAAGTTATTGGGGTTTCAAGTGGAACAGGAATTTCTATAGAACAAAAGAATGTTATTTTTAAATGATTCACATTGCGTATTAGACCTTCTGTCTATGGCTGTCATCATTCATTTCTGATCTATAAGGTCTAGTGCACATGGGCACCTTATATCTGCCTGTGCTGTATTCCATTTTCCATCCAGTAGACCAAGAAGATGCAGGGTTGAAGCTGGCTGACCTACTAATACCTACATGTCTCATGTAATCCTTTAGCACAATCCAAGCTGGAGAATAAAAATAAAACTATCAATAGATTCTAAAAAAATCCATTATCTTAGGCCTCTTTGCGTGCTCCCAGAACTCCTCACATGCCATCAGTATTCCCCTCATGCCATCAGTATTCCTCACATGCCATCAGTATTCCCCTCATGCCATCAGTATTCCCCACATGCCATCAGTATTCCCCACATGCCATCAGATTTCCCCTCATGCCTTGGGAAGCCATGCTGCCTGGAGCTGACAGACCCTGCAGCACATAGCACTCCCTCCTCCTCCTCAGAATGGGACTGTGTACCCCTCATGCTCTGTGTAGAGGAGGGCACTTGTCATGGAAATAAGAGGCTCCTGATCAGACTTTGGGGATGATGTATCAAACCTTCCCATACCGACCGATCAGCTTCTAGCTGTTTTATAGAACGGACCAAATAAATGATAGCCACAAGCTGATTAGTTGCTTTGGAGAACTTCTCCACCTGTCTTCTTTAAAAGGTTTAAAACAGCTCCCCATTATTCTCTGCTTTATACCAAAACATAGAATAGATCAGACTAGGAGCAGCCGGCTGTTTCCAATCTGCCCCTGCCAACACCCTGAGCACCATTTACAAGTTCAAGACCCACAGGTTGTTCACTGCTAATCTATGGGGCATATCCAATTGGGCGCGAGGTTTAGCAGTTCAAAAATCTTGCGCACCTCATGCCCAATTTAGAAATACCACGGGTATGCGTGCTCCCGATACCCGCGGTATTCAATTTAAAAAAAACAGGTCGCGGGGTTTTCAGTTCTGAAAACCCCGCGGCTCGTATTTTTTGATGAATAAAAAACCACCACTTACCTTACCGGGGGTCTCCAGTAGTCTCCACGGCTCCCGGCAGCCTCCCCTCTCTCTTCTTACTGGAGAGGGGACTGCTGGGAGTTCCAGGGGCTGGTGGGAAATGCTCAGGAGGTGCGTGAAAAAAACTCCCATCGATTGTTTTAAAAAAAAACGAAACACACCTAATAGAATAGCAAAAAAACCCGCACCTGCCGGAAAAACCTCGCAGGTGCAGGATTTTTGCTCTTCCCGCAGCCTATTTAATATGCCCCATAGTGTATATGTTGTGTTCTGTGATAAAAATATATGGGTGTTACTCTCAGTCACTTCACTTCAGCATCATCATTTCTAGATGCGGAAATGTCAAAACTCAAAACCGCCCTTTTTATTGAAAACACAATTATCCTGAAGGAATATTTGTACCTGGACTGTTCATGGTTTTCCGTGTTGCCTCCATGAACCGAATCGTTCTTCCCCTTTTCTCATGTTTATTGATGATCAGAATTAGATTTTGTGGACTAAATATAGAACTTCCAAGTACATTGAAGCCAAAACAACCTTAAATAGCACAGAGGTGTTACCAGGCCAAGTGCCTCAGTACTACCCACCTCCTAATTATATGTGTTCCAGACAGGAGTGGAGGAATGCAGAGGGAAAATAAAGACTTCTGTGTTCCTGGCAAACAGTTCTAGAACAGGATGGGGTGGCTCCATAATTATGGTTTAAAGCAATGTGAAGTGGGAGCCCAGGGTGGTGGATGGGGCGGTTAGGAGACATCTGTGTGCTGGGGTTTGGGGAGGCTGCAGGTGCAAGGCTGATTAGCCTGGGCTAGGAGAACAAATACAGCTTATGGTGCCCACAGGGAACACACTGCACTAGCGGTATGAGAAATACAGAACTGCTGAGCGGACTCTATTACTAATACACATCTCACTACTCCTTCCTTCAGTAAGAAGCCTCACTCGCTCCTGTGCTTCAGGGCATAATAGGTGCATCAGCTGACATGAATATCATATATTTATATAGCGGAGCCAGAAGGCTGTGTACTCCAAATACTATGCACACAGTGAGCTAGAGAGAGCGGCCAGGGATTCCTCATCAGTACAGTTTCCACTTGTTTATCTGGTAATTACTTAGCACTTCATCATCATCATCAGCCTATATTGTACTGATTTGCATCATTTCTGTGCTTGTCAGAGGGTATAATACCCCTTTTCCACTGCCTAAAAAACCAGGGTAATAGCCGCGTCTACCCGGGACTTGGCTCAGTGGAAACAGCTCCAAGGAAAGAATCCCGGGTCTACTGACCCAGGATTTCTTCCCGGGTATCGAGCAGGATTTTTAGCGGGTAAAACCCGGTAACACTGCAGTGGAAACAGCTCTTACCCGGGTTTTTTGACCCAGGTAATTGAAAAAGCCACTGTTTGGTCTCTGGATGGTTACATCAGCAGCCAGCACCCTGGAAGGACCAGTGGAGACGCCTGAATAAAGGATGTCATTAAATTAAATAATTAATAAATAAAATTAATAATTAAATTAAATAAATAAATAGTAAAGGATGTCGGTAAAAATTTCATTAAATGTGGATGTCATTAAAAAGGCCATTTTTAATGACATCCACAGGTTTTGCTGGGCTTACCCGGGTTCAGTGGAAATGGAGGCGACCCGGGAGGAGGGTACAGTGGAAAAGGGATTCAGGACGGGTATGACCCAGCAAAATAGTGGGTAAAAAAATCCCAACGGCAGAACCCGCCCAGGCCAGTGATAGCTGATGCCCTGCAGAAGCACTCTGGTGAGAATAGAAAAGCTGGGCCTTTAGGAGATTGCAGTGTAATTCGGAGCAGGGAGAGGGCCGGGTCCTGTAGCAGCCTTTACCCATGGTTTCTGAATTAAAAACTGCAGATAAAAATGGAGGGATGTGTCTGAAGGGTAAGGGTGACAGACCAAACTTTGTTTTATAGTCTCTACCTGAAGATGTTATTCATATTCTTTTTCTGAAGATGTTGCTGTTCAGGGCCTTATTGGAAGATGTGATCCAAGGTCCTTATCAGAATAAAGCAGGAACTAATCAGAGAGCATCAATGTAGAACAAATTGCCAGCACAAAATGGCTGCCAGTAGCTGGGCATCCTTATATAGGGCTGTGACCTGTACTGTGACATCACAATGCATGCAGGCAGCAGCTAGAGATGGCTGTAACTTAGACCAGCTCTGGGCCCTGCCTGCCACATTTATATAACATCAGTAAATGTATGTGAAGGCAGCTGCTTCATTGCTGAATCTCTGATATCCATCAGTAAATCCTACATTAGGATTTGGGCTTTGCAGATGGAAGCCTGTATCCCTATGCCAGTGTTGGCTAACCTTGACACTCCAGCTGTTGTGGAACTATATATCCCAGCATGCCCTGCCACAGTTTTAGCATGCCCTAATAGCAAAACTGTAGCAGTGCATGCTGGGTTATGTAGTTCCATAAACAGCTGGAGTGTCAACGTTAGCCAACACTGCCCTATGCTGTGCCTCCAGCTGTGATGTGCTGGTGCAGGAACAAAGAATGGTCATCAAGCTGGCTCTGGTACACAAATGGATTGCAGAAGGGAATATCAAGACAGGCCCCATACAGATAATACTGGATTCTGAAAGAGCTAATTAGTTTTCCAAGAGAGGTGTTATAGATAGAAAAAGGCAGAGGGGGTCATTCAGACCTGGTCGTTAGCACCGATGCGCTCGGACCGGGTCGATGGCCCCCCACAGAGCATGCGTACAACGGCCCCGGCGCCGTCGTGCGCATGCGTGAGACCCGCTACGATAACAGCGCCGGTCGTAGCGGGTCTCGATCCAAAGGGGGCGAGCTGTCGATGTTGATTGACAGCTCGCCCCGTTTGGAAGGCGGGCCGGGGGGGTGGCAGCCCAAACGGGGGCGTTCCCATGGGAACGCCTACCATTTGGGGGAGGCCCCACTGACATCACTAGTGATGGCAGTGGAGAGCTTCCGGCTCAGACAGAGCCGAAAGCTCTCCGGGGCTTACGACAAGGGAGACCCTACCCTAGGGTCTCGTCGTAAGCCCCGATGGTCGCGATGGTCTTGACCATCGCGACCATCACCTTAGGCGGTCGTAAGGCTGTGGGTGTTAACCCACTGCCTTACCACCGCAAAGGAGGACGTCTTGAAAATTCAAGACGTCCTCCCCTCATTCAGACCGACCGCACGCTCTGTGTGACCGGCTCTGAATGAGGTCCAGAGTACTTAGGACTGAGCCTTGTGGTTCTCCAAATGATAGAGGAAGCAAACTCTGAAAGAGCGATGTGATAAGTAGGATGAGAATCAGGATAAGACAGAGGAGCCGATTCAGACCCGGACGCTAAGCTGCGCTGTCACGCTGCCAAAAGGAGCCGGGTGTGCAAATGCCGCGACCGCACTGAATGGCTTAAGGACGCCCTCTATGCCTTAGAAAGTGACGGCAGAGCAAACGCACACCAGTATAAAAGCACCCACCTTTCTTTCTTAGCACACGTCATCTCCAGGAAGTGTATGATTAATTGGTTACATCGAGAGCCATCGGAGCAGCACGCAACGCTTGAGGTAGACCCTACCCCACCGCAAGCACTGCTGGCTAAAATTCAACCAAGTGACGTGTACAATGACGCATCTTTGCTAATTATGCACACCCCTAAAACGCTGTTTAGACGCCCAGACACGCCTGCGTTCGCACATCCACTCCCCCGTTCACAAGCACCCTCTCCTGCTACCACCCACAAACAGCGCTGTCACTCAAAGCAGCGTCCAGTCTGTGCACTACGAGCGCACAATTCCCGAGCGCAGTGAGTGACTCGCGCATGTGCATAGTGACGCATACGCAAATGTGCGATTATCGGCCATAGCGTGTGTCCGCAGCTTAGCGTCCGGATCTGAATCAGGCCCAGAGTCCTGAAGACCTAGGGCTTGTGCAACTCTGAATTAGGCCCTAAAGCCTGAAAATAAGATACATCATGACAGGACTCTGGGCCTGATTCAGACCCGCTCGTAAGCGTTCGCATGCTCGCTTTGAGCGATGGTCGCACAACTGCGCATGCGTATGATGCGCATGCGCAAACCAGTCATTGCGGTAGAAAATCGTGCGCTCGTAAAACACAGAGGAGCTGCTATTTTGAGTGACAGAATGTACCGTTTGTGGGTGGTAACGGGGGAAGGTGCTTGAAAATGGGGGAGTGGTTGTGCGAACGCAGGCGTGCCCAACGGTCAAAAGGGCGTTTAATGGGTGTGCATAATTAGCAAGGGAGCGTCATCGATCACGTCATTTGGTTGTCTTTTAGCCTGAACTGCTCGCAGTGATTGTATGAAGTAATTCCTACCTCAAGCGCTGTGAGCAGTTCAGATGCCGTTCGATGTCCCCGATTAATCTAATAAAAACAGGAGATGATGTGATTTGCGAACGGCAAAGGGGCGTCTTGAAAAAATAGCGAGCGCATTTAGCGGACGCTCGCACAGACATAGAGGCGTGCTCACACCGCAAAGAGCGAGCGCTCAATTTAAATAGCCGGCCCCTTTTTGAGAGCGAGCGGCCGCAAATAGCGTCCGGGTCTGAACAGGCCCTCTATCCCCATCAATGTGATCTTCCAATCAACAAAATACACCTAAAAATCAAATACATTTTTTCGGAAGAAAATTAAAATAAAAACTACAAATAACGTAATGATCACTAGTGCAGCCAGCGTACTGTAGGTTTGTGTAATTCACTTATTTTTCTTATGTGTCTATTTGTGTTTCTCTTGAATTGACATAACACTAGTGCAGATGTAATATAGATGCAGCGGGTGAAGTGGTGACCAGACACTGCTGACTAGAATAATGGACACCGGGTCCTTCTGTATTATTTTCACTCTCTATACACAGTCTCCTGTCTTTATATTCCCATAACACAATGCAGCATAAATCACTTACTCACAGCTGTACCTTGCAGCATAAACCTTCTTTAGCACTTACTACCCATCATCAGTTTCAGCAAATAATATGTGAGCTAACACTCACTTGGTGTGGGCCTGTCATTCTCTTAGGGGCCCATTTATCAATGATCGCTTTTGCAACGTGATCATTGCATGGCAGTAATGCCCCTGATCGCACTGCAAAAAGCGATCTCTTCAGCCGGATGTACCATCCGGGACACGGACTCCGAAAGGAGCCCAACCCTGTGATGTCTCCGGAGAGCTGCCGGCCAGTGCAGGGGGTGGTGCGCATACATAGTCCCGTGGACTGCACATACACATCCGCCATAGCCGGGGAGGGTTCCGGTGGATCCCTCCGCCGGCTAATATTGTGCGGTGTACCCATAGGCTACGGCCATCTTCAGATGGCATTAGCTGCTGGGGCCAATATCTGGAATACATCGCATTCCAGATAATGGTAAATTTGGCAGCATCGCTTCCCCCATAGAAACCTATAGGGGAAGCGGCTGCCAGTGGCAATGGAGGGATCGTAGCAGGTATCAGAGATTATACCTCAAATACACTTTGATAAATGGGCCCCTTAGTTACCCAAAGATACAGTGCAAAGAAAAGAGACTAATTCTTGTTTCCCCCTGTTACACCATTTGCAGAGCTCTTCTCTGTACTTTCTCTGGTCAGAAACCCACCTGATTCTGTTGACAAAGGAAACTTGTTTTTTTTTCATCTTGTTCTGAATAACGGGCCCTAGACTTCTAATGACAGATACCCCCATCCTCCCATCAGATCGGAAATGCCGACCGGCGGCCATCGCTGTTCACCGATCCGTCAGAGGATCTGAGAAATTCTACTTGTTAAAAGCCACCGATTTGATCGCGTTTGGCAAATCAATGCAATCCAACATTTTGAATTTCACCGATCCTCCGACCCTGGCATCTGGGGATCGCCGAATTGCGACAGTCAGTGGCTGGTGTATAGGAGCCTTAACATATAGGTAGGCTTGCCATATCATCACTTTCATTTGGGACACACGTGAATTATACAGGTTCTGTGGCTGATTAAAATTGGTGAACTGGAGACTTGAAGTCAGCCAGCCACAGAACCTGTGTAATTCATACGTATCCCGAATTAAAGGGATGATATGGCAAGCCTACACATATAGGGGCTGATTCTGAGATGGGAGCAAAGGAAACAAAGCAAGTAACACTGGCTGATTTTGCCTGCACAGCTTTATTATTACACAGTCATTTAGATCTACGTTTGGACAGGCCCCTCTCGCCACTAATCGCTCTGCACATAGTACATATGCCCTAGCTGCAGTGCAGCATGGTTTATCCAGGTGCTATGTCACTTGCTCTTTTTTGCTTTGCTCCCCACTCAGAATAAGCCCCATAATCCTCACCTAGCGCATTAGTGATGATGGCTGCTCTTGCATACAATCAGCGGCACTTACACTGCCCCCGTGCCTGGTGCAGAAGATCGGTCTGAATTGGTGTCCAGAATCCATAGGAACCACTCAGAATAGTGACCAACACAGGCTACATGCCCACGAACACCCACATAGCACATCTCTTGCATCAGTTCACATTGTAGCCACCCCGAAACACCCATTCAGCGGGGTATGCAATCGGGAAGCCGACTGCCTAAATACCGGCAGCCGGCTTCCCGACTGTCATATCCCGGCAAGGGTGAAGGGAGACCGGCGCCCGGCATCCCGATCGTAGTGATGTCGGGCGCCGTGAGCAGACAGCCGCGAGGGGGGAGGGTTAGGTTTAGGGCTCCCGGGGGGGACTTAGGGTTAGGCACCCCCCCGGGAGGGTTAGGGTTAGGCTAGGGGGAGGGAGGGTTAGGGTTAGGCACCCTGGGGGGGACTTAGGGTTAGGCACCCCCCCAGGGGACTTAGGTTTAGGCAGCGGGGAAGGGGGTGGTTAGGGTTAGGCACTTAGAGGGGGGATTAGGGTTAGGCACTTGGGGGGGAGGTTAGGGTTAGGCACCCCTAAGGAGGGTTAGGGTTAGGAGGTTAGGTTAGACAATACTTACCTATCCACGATCGGGATTTCCAGTGCTGTCGGGCTTCCGCTGCCGGGATCTCTGCTGATGTCGGCCTGCCGCTGCCGGGAATCGAACCATGCGGCTGGCGGTATTTCATACCAATTCCTTCAGCGGAGATCCGTGCGAATTGCATGTACGTTGAAAAAAAAGTCAGCATGCTCTGCATATCACTACAGGACAGGACCCAACGTATCATCTCCAATGCATGTGACACTTTACAGTTTAAGAAACACAAAAGGAAATACAAGTGTTAGAATACATGAGTAGACCTCCGATTTCTCACATATTATTATAACACAAAGTTCCTTAAGTGTCTATATCCATCTTAAAGCACATGTGGTGCCAATGGAAATCTACAAAAGGCAGCCAAGCCCCACGTGGTAAGTACAATGAGCAAACAAAAGGGTGATCACCGCATAAATGTCGACAATATAACTACAAACAATATAGTGAACAGTGCTATAGATATAAAGTAGAGTCATTGTAAATAAAATGACCCAGTGCAGCTTTCAATTGAAAAACATCTTGCAATATGGTATTATTTTGTGTATATAAGATAACTTTATTTGTTCCAAATACACATCAGGATGTCATAAAAGCTCAATCTATACTCCCCAGAGTTCTAAGAGACATCACATGAGATTCCACATCTGCCCAACATCAGGCGGCACCTCGGAGGGCGCGAGGTCCCTGAATAAACCTAGAGGCACGTGCTGCTCTGTAAGGGCCGGTTTAGCTGTAAGTGCAGATCTGACTGATCTTGTTTCTGTTTGCCCATATGTAATGTGTTAGGCTACACCAATGCTTTTTATGCATCTTATTTAATTCGGGTAAAGATTGAGCCTTTATGAAATCCTGATGTGTTTGTTGCAAGTGAAGGGGTCTCAGATGCCCAGTTTCTCCTGGGGAAAATTAACACTTTACTAGAAATTAATATTTAGTCTATCTTTACATGTCTCCTGACTCTGGTGCTGATTCCAGGTGGGGTTTTCATTCATATTTTAAAGGCATATGAAGACAGTGTAGTGATTGGACATATTGTTACTGCAAGTAAAACAGAACAAGTGTTTACAGCATAGACTAAAATTCTCTGTGCCTGAAACCAGCATAAATGAAACTGTGTAACCAAACCCTGAAGTAACACGTAGCAACACTGTAATCATAACACATGTGATTAGATATACAGTATATATGTATAAAATGGTGTGTAAAAATGACAGAAATCCCACTAACATGATCGTACACCTTCCAGCATGACCACTCGCCTGAACTACTTCCCACTTTGACCAAAACCTAATCATAAACCACAGCAGTATCCCTCCACAAGTGTACACAACACCATCACTCTCAGAGAAGCAGCACATCACTGCCTCACGCTGACAGAAATACACATATCTGACAGAAAAATGAGAAGAAATGGAGAAATAGCCATATACCTCAAAGCAGAGGTCGCTTTAAGAGAGGAGGGGGCCCGTGTAGAGAATCCAATTGGGCCCCCCCTCCTCTCCGGCAGCGCAGTAGACTGGCATTGTGCCAGAGTCTACTGTGCATTCGCAGGTTTCCGGGAACATGGCACCTGCGGCGCATTCCCGGGACATCTCTACTGCGCATGCGCGAATCGTCAGGGAAAATGGCCGCGGTGACCATTTTCTTGGTGATTTCTGCAGCCAGTGCCGGGCTGAGAGGTGAGTATATTGAATTTGGCGTAGTGTGTGCGGTGTGTGGGGCCCCCAGCACCCATTACAAATCCGCCCCTGCCTCAAAGGCCCTAACATCAATCCTCACCAAGCTGGCTGGTACAATGATGTTCTCCTCAAAGAACGTGAACAGGCCTTTGGCCTCAAGGCACATGAAGGCGTGTGTATATCAGAGCATGACATATGTATATACACTTGTATTAGGCTTATAAAATCACTAACACACAGTAATGTTTTTCCTACAGTCACTACCACAGTATGGAAGTTTTCACTCACTACGACCTGCTGAGTCTGAATGGAACCAAGATTGCGGAGGGGCACAAAGCCAGCTTCTGTCTGGAGGACTCAGAGTGTGAAACAGGTAAGATAGATGGATTGTATATATACTGTGTGTATGTGTGTATATATATATATATATATATATATATATATATATATATATACACACATACACACAGTCAGGTGCATAAATATTGGGACATTGACAGAATTTTCATATTTTGGCCTCTATTCACCACCACAATGGCTTTGAAATGAAACAAACAAGATGTGCTTTAACTGCAGACTTTCAGATTTTATTTGAGGGTAATTACATCCAAATCAGGTGAACGGTGTAGGAATTACAACGGTTTCTATATGTGCCTCCCACTTTTTAAGGAGCCAAAAGTAATGGGACAAACTAAACAATCCTAAATCTAACTTTCACTTTTTAATACTTTGTTGCAAATCCTTTGCAGGCAATTACAGCCTGAAGTCTGGAACACATAGACATCACCAGACGCTGGGTTTCATCCCTGGTGATGCTCTGCCAGGCCTCTACTGCAAATGTCTTCAGTTCCTGCTTGTTCTTGGGGCATTTTCCCTTCAGTTTTGTCTTCATCAAGTGAAATGCATGCTCAAATCAGATTCAGGTCAGGGGATTGACTTGGCCATTGCATAACATTCCACTTTTTAGCCTTAAAAAACTCTTTGGTTGCTCTTGCAGTATGCTTCGGGTCATTGTCCATCTGCACTGTGAAGCGCCGTCCAATGAGTTCTGAAGCATTTGACTGAATATGAGCATACAATATTGCCCGAAACACTTCAGAATTCATTCTGCTGCTTTTGTCAGCAGTCACATCATCAATAAATACAAGGGAACCAGTTCCATTGGCAGCCATACATGCCCACGCCATGACACTACCACCACCATGCTTCACTGATGAGGTGGTATGTTTTGGATCATGAGCAGTTCCTTTCCTTCTCCATACTCTTCTCTTCCCATCACTCTGGTACAAGTTGATCTTTGTCTCATCTGTCCATAGGATGTTGTTCCAGAACTGTAATGGCTTTTTTAGATGTTGTTTGGCAAACTCTAATCTTGTCTTCCTGTTTTTGAGGCTTACCAATGGTTTACATCTTGTGGTGAACCCTCTATATTCACTCTTGTGAAGTCTTCTCTTGATTGTTGACTTTGACACATATACACCTACCTCCTGGAGAGTGTTCTTGATTTGACCAACTGTTGTGAAGGGGTTTTTCTTCACCAGGGAAATAATTCTTCTGTTATCCACAGCAGTTGTTTTCCGTGTTCTTCCGGGTCTTTTGGTGTTGCTGAGCTCTCCGATGCGTTCTTTCTTTTTAAGAATGTTCCAAACAGTTGATTTGGCCACACCTAATGTTTTTGCTATCTCTCTGATGGGTTTGTTTTGATTTTTCAGCCTAATGGTGGCTTCCTTCACTGATAGTGACAGCTCTTTGGATCTCATATTGAGAGTCAACAGCAACTGATTCCAAATGCAAATGTCACACCTTGAATCAACTCCAGACCTTTTACCTGCTTAATTGATAATGAAATAACGAGGGAATAGCCCACACCTGTCCATGAAATAGCTTTTGTGTTGATAGTCCCATTACTTTTGGCCCCTTAAAAAGTGGGAGGCACATATAGAAACCTTTGTAATTCCTACACCGTTTACCTGATTTGGATGTAATTACCCTCAAATTAAATCTGAAAGTCTGCAGTTAAAGCACATCTTGTTTCATTTCAAAGCCATTGTGGTGGTTAATAGAGGCCATAATATGAAAATTCTGTCAATGTCCCAATATTTATGCACCTGTATGTATGTATATGTGTATATATATATATATATATATATATATATATGATCCTACTCATTTCCCCCAATGCTCCATATCCTTCATTCTCTGTTCTACCCTCTTTGATCCCTGCTTTAATATGATGCAATATGTTCCCTGTTGCTGTTATAACTTCACTATTATCCTCACTTCCAGGTCAGACCTCCACCGGTTGGACTCATTCTTTCTCCCCCTTTTTATTTTAGACACACAGAAGCAGTATGTCTGCGCTAACTTTGGGGAACAGGGCATCAGCGTTGGCTGCTGGGATGTCTACAGACACGATATTGACTGTCAGTGGGTCGATATCACCGATGTGGCTCCAGGAGACTATTTCTTCCAGGTGGGTTCCACAAACTTAGGTATACACTGCACCTTCATGTATATATCCTGAAGATGTTACCACAGAGATGGTGTCCTACACAATATGAATGCACACACGATTAAATATAAAACCTACCAAGAACTATGGAGCTGAATGGCCAAAAGATACCATTTATGTTACTCAATGCAGACCAATGGTTGGAAGCGCCCACCTTTACCACTGTCCATGGGACATGCACCACCAATCTCCTCCTTCAGATGGCTGAAGGTGCCCATACATCTGCAACGGATCGTCGTGATGCAGGGAAGCGATCGGAAATTTACGATCGCCCACCATCGATGGTCAGCGATCCGTCGCCGGATCGCTGACATTTGACGTGTTAAATGTCAAAGATTTGACGATCGCGATGGTCAAAATCCAACAGTTTGGATTTTTGCGATCCTGCGATGTCGGATTGCGCCAATCCATCTCTGATGGATGGGGCCCCATAATTTGTACCTGCCCCCACTCCCACCCATGAATGACAACGCTCCCTTCGCTCAGTTACACCTATTATCTCCTTTTTTATCTTATTCTTTAAAGCTTCATGATAAACCCCAGAACATTTTTATAGCCCATCTTTGAGTCATTCCAAGTCCAGCTACCTCAGTGATCAAAGAAACAGCTTTTCTCATACGGACGTTTTCTTGGAACGATCCTCTTTTCTCATACATCTGTAACAATGAAGCTGCACTGGTGGGATATGTACTACACTATAAGCTCTTCAGGGAAGACAATTTTACAAGTTGTGTGAAAAACAATAATACAGTAACATACAGTATATACAGAAAAATAAACTGTATACAAATGAAAGCAATAATGAGTCCAAATAGTTGTATGGAAGTTGAGGAAGCAATGGCCACAGCAGTAAAGGTGCCCATACATCTGACCGGTATCTCCGCGAACCTGCGACGCGATCGGAAATGCCGATCTGCCGGGTGGAAACGCCGGTCGACCAACTTCAGTGTTCAGTGATCCGTTGCAGGATCGCTGAAATATTACATGTTAAATGTCCCCGATTTGACGATTGCGATAATTTTTTGATCGTGATTGTCAAATTGGGAAAATCCAACATGTTGGATTTCTGCGATCCCGCAATGCCGGGTTGCAGCATCACGGGATCGCGGCAATCCATCGCTGATGGATGGGCCCCATAACATTTCAAATGTCAGCGATCCGGCGACGGATCACTGACCATCGATGGTGGGCGATCGGAAATTTCCAATTGCTTCCCTGCATCGTGATGATCCATCGCAGTTGTATGGCCACCTTTAGATTCAGGCCAGTGCCTAAAATATGAAGGTGTTTCCCTGTCTGGTTTCTCAGTAGGGATTACTATAGAAGGAAATGAGGAATTGGTGAGAGCTCTCCTGTATTTGGTGCCACTTTACATATAGAAGAACCGCTCAGCCCCTAAATTCAAAGATAACACAAGAGAGAACAATGTGAATAGAAGGTGCTAAACACAACACACTAGGGCAGACAATACAATGCACAAAGGCTAGAAAATAAGACACCAGGTTCGCTGGGCTGTGGTATAACTTGTTCACAATGTCAACATTATGTCGACACTGTGTTTTTTGCCTATTTCTGTCTAACGCAAATGTCGACAGTACAATATTTACGATGTCAACATTCTGTCAGTGTCGACAATATGCAGGTGTCTACATCAATGATGTCATTCTAACCACTTCGACCTCATTAGGGTCGACCTTCTGCTGTTGACACTGTGAATGTCGACATTCTGATGGTAGACAGTCCAACTGCTGGATCGCTGATATATTCAAAATAGGGGTGTGCGGGTTCGGTTTTACTCGGATCTTTTTATTGGCTATCGCCGAACACGTGTTTTGGGTAGCGAATGAAATCGAGCCGAAATTGCGGTAAAGTGGCGATAAGAACTGAGTAAAACCGAACCCGCTCACCCCTAATTCAAAACCATCCCATCCTCCGCAAGATGATCTTTCTATTTATTTCTGTTTTAAAGGACCTGTTCTCCAATTACAAAAAACTGTGGAAACAACATTGCATAGTATATGAAGAGGGAAACACTTGTGACACACGCTATGTGATTTACCCCCCTCTCCCTCTCATGCTGAGGCCCTGGTGTGAGTGCACTCACATTATGGATGGAAAAGCAATCGCTGTATCATATAGAATAAACTTTGCATCCCTCTGTGTGTACTCCCCCGCGCCAGCCTTGTATGGTAGGCTCAGAATTCCACACGTATGCAACTCGGGGAATGGGAGAAAGAAAGAGCTTACATAATAGCCTGCTAATAGTTTACATAATATTGTACACATAAGTCATAATACTCCTCACACACATATACAAACAACGCCCCCCCCCTACAGATGCCAGGAAAGCCGAGGCATATATAATGATTATACTATGGAATGCCCTGGGTACTTCTCTGCTCTCCCACCAGCATATTGAGTAAATCAGGTGGACGTCATTGCATTTCTCTATAAGCTCCAACGCGTTTCAGCAGAATCTTTATTCTCTCTCTGTACAATGTGTTTATAAGTCACTTTATGTCAACAGGTATTATGCAAGTTTCTTATTTCTTCAGTCTTTCTCCCATTCCGCAAATTGCATATGTGTGGAATTATGAGCCTACCATATATGGTTGTTATAGGGGAGTACACAGAGAAGGATGTATAGTCTATTTCTATAGGATACAGCGATTGCTTTTCCATCCATAATGTTAGTGTTGTCACACAAGGAGCCTCTTCATGGGGGGTTTATACTGCATTCTTTATCACATTACTTCCCATAGTAATATTCTGGGATGAGGGACAGAGGATTGGATTTACGTTACCAGATGATATACGAATGTGTTACACAGTATGTCCCTCTTCATCTACTATACAGGATTGCCATTTTTTTTTGTATTTGGAGAAAACCAGGTCCTTGATTTAGAGAAAGCATCATTATCTAGCGGAGAATTGAACCGTTATCCCGGTATCTTATTTTGTGTTTTGATTCATTTGTTTTTTCCCCCCACTTTTTATGACTTGTATTGTAAGGTTTATCTTAGTGCCCTCTATTCACATTACCCCCACGCCCTAGGAAGAACATGGCAGCAGCTCCATAACATGTTGATAGTATATGTAGGGACACAAACTGACGAGTGAAAAGAATTCCACCCAAAACGGTTTTGCCTGGATATCTGTATATGATGCTATAATACCGGCAATCCGGCACCCTGTGGTCCAGCCTCCCCCTAAATCTGGAAAGGCCTGGAGACATACTTCCCTACTTTTGAAAAAGCATTTCAGGGAGATTGTGAAAGCAGCACCTATGAGCGCGGCAGCCGCGAAGTGGGGGAATTGGTATGAAAACAAGAGATAGGGTAAGAACTTACCTTTGTTATCTCTGTTTCTACGAAGTCCATAGGGTCCACAAGGTTGACCTTGGGGTTATAGCTGGATCAGGATCCATGGGCACCACACAGTTAAGCTTTTAGCTCCCAGGATGCACTTGGGTCCTCCCCGATACCCCGCCCCCGAGCCCGAGCCACAGGCACCTCAGTTGGTAAGCAGCCTAGGCCGGAGGAGAATATGGAACAGAGAGAAGGAAGACTGGAACACACAAGAAACCATACTCACAGAAATGGGAGACGGAAAACCGGTGACCAGCCACACAGCCCATATGAAGCCAGGTGCGTCAGGGCGGGCGCCCTGTGGACCCTATGGACTTCGTAGAAACAGAGATAACAAAGGTAAGTTCTTACCATATCTCTTGTTTTCTACTTCAGGGTCCATAGGGTTGACCTTGGGGATGTCCCAAAGCAGTTCAACTAAGGGCGGGGACGCACCTGTGCTGAAAGGAGCACCCGGCGCCCAAAGGATGCATCCTGAGAGGCGAAGGTGTCAAACGCATAGAACCTCAAAAATGTTTGAATTGAAGACCAAGTGGCCGCCTTACACAGCTGAACAGCAGAAGCGCCACGTCTAGCAGCCCAAGAGGGACCCACAGAACGAGTGGAAAGAGCCTTAACAGAGGCTGGCACAGGTAAACCCTCCTGTGCATAAGCCTCACAAATAACGTAACGAAGCCAACGGGCTAACGTTTGTTTGTTGGCAGGCCAACCTCTCTTGTGAAAACCAAAGAGGATAAACAAGGAATCAGACTTCCTAACCGAAGCCGTCCGGTCCACATAAATTCTAAGCACCCGGACCACATCTAAGGAAGTCTCACCAGCTGAAAGATCAGGGGACTGAAAAGCTGGCACAAGTAGTTCCTGATTAATGTGGAACTTCGAGACCACTTTGGGCAAAAAGTCAGGACGAGTGCGGAGCACCGCTCTGTCCTGGTGAAAAATCAGGAAAGGAGGGCGACAGGAAAGCGCCCCCAATTCAGACACCCTCCTGGCCGAAGCAATTGCCAGGAGAAAAATGTCAGCCACTTGAGCTCTACCGACTCAAGAGGCTCAAACGGAGGACCCTGCAGGACCCGTAGAACCACCGCCAAGTCCCAAGGAGCCACAGGAGGCACAAAGGGAGGCTGGATCCTGAAAACACCTTGGAAAAAGGTGTGAACATCCGGTAGTATTGCAATCCGCCGTTGAAACCACACGGACAAGGCGGACCCATGAACCCTCAGAGATGCAAGGCGTAAGCCGAGGTCCAATCCTGATTGAAGAAATTCCAAGATCCTAGAAACTCGGAACACCTGAGGATCATAATGTCTGGACTCACACCACTGAAAGTGTGCCACACCCTGTGATAAATCCGTGCTGAAGCAGGCTTGCGTGCTCTGAGCATGGTACCAATAACCGAACTGGAGAAGCCCCGAGACCTCAAGACGGCTGTCTCAAGAGCCACGCCGTCAAAGACAGCCGACCCAGATCCAGGTAAAGGCAGGGCCCCTGAGACAACAGGTCCCGACGCTGAGGAAGAAGGTACGGAGCGTCGATGGAGAGGCTCCTGAGATCGGAGTACCAAGGACGTCTGGGCCACGCCGGAGCTACCAGCACGAGCGTGCCGCCGTCCTGCTTGAATTTCCGCAGAACCAGAGGAAGGGATATCGGAGGAAACAGATACGCCACGTGAAACGTCCATTTCACCGACAGCGCGTCCACCAGACTTGCGCCTGCGTCTCTTGTCCTTGACCCGTAAACGGGCAACTTGTGATTGTGACGGGAGGCCATCAAGTCCAGCTCCGGCAGTCCTCACCTGTCCACGAGTAGCTGAAACACCTCTGGGTGAAGCGACCATTCCCCGGGATGCACGTCGTGACGGCTGAGGAAGTCCGCTTCCCAATTGAGGACTCCGGGGATGAAGACCGCCGAGATCGCTGGAATGTGACCCTCCACCCAAGTCAGGATGCGAGACACCTCCGACATCGCTGCCCGACTGAGAGTTCCTCCTTGGTGGTTGATATACGCCACCGTGGTGGCGTTGTCGGACTGCACCTGTACCGCCCTTCCGTGAAGAGCGGGGCCGGACGACTGCAGGGCCCTGTATACTGCCCGCAGTTCCAGGATGTTGATGGGAAGAAGAGCTTCTTCCGCAGACCAACGACCCTGGAGAGACAATGAGCCGGTCACTGCCCCCCAACCCCGGAGACTGGCATCCGTCGTGAGCAGGACCCAGTCCGGGATCCAAAAGGGCGCCCCTCGACCAGATGAGCCGTCTGAAGCCACCAAGCCAAAGATTGCTGAACGTCCGGAGACAACACCAGCACCTGAGAGCGGATCCGGTGAGGTAACCCGTTCCATTCCGATAGAATCAGCCCCTGCAGGGGCCGGGAATGGAACTGGGCAAATTCCACCATGTCGAATGTCGACACCATGGACCCCAGAACTCTCATAGCCGAATGGACCGACAGGCGGCAACTGCTCAGGCAACTGCATATCCGCAGCTGTAGGGAGGCGACCTTCTCCGGAGTCAGGAAGATCCTTTGCTGACGCGAATCCAGCAGGGCTCCCAAATGAACCATCCGCTGTGATGGAATCAGGGAGAACTTTTTCCAATTTATCAACCACCCGTGTGCTTGCAGGCAAGCGATCGTCAGGTGGAGATGTTGAAGCAGTACCTCCGGGGAGCTTGCCAGCAACAGGAGGTCGTCCAGATACGGCAGCAGCCGTACATTCTGGTTCCAAAGATGTGCGGCCATGACCGCCATAATCTTCGTGAACACCCTCGGTGCCGTGGAGAGACCAAAGGGTAGCGCCCGGAACTGATAGTGGTGTTGAAGGATAGCGAACCTCAGATACCGCTGGTGTGAAGGTGCTATCGGAACATGGAGGTAGGCGTCCTGGATATCCAGGGACACCATGTAATCCCCCGGTTCCATCGCCAGAATGATGGAACGTAATGTTTTCATCCTGAACTTGGGAACTCTGAGGAATTTGTTCAGAGACTTCAAGTTGAGGATAGGACGATGAGAACCATTGGGTTTCCACACCAGAAACAGAGAATAGTACCCCGTCCCTCGTTGTAATTGAGGAACGGGAACAATGACCCCTGCTTTCAGCAAGGACTCTATAGCCTCCTGAATCTGTAACGCCTTGGTCTTGTCCTGAGAAGGACTCGTGCAGAAAAACTGGTGGGGTGGTCTGTGCCGAAAAGACAGGGCGTACCCCTGGGAGACCACTTCTCGAACCCAGGCATCCGTGGTGGTATTGTGCCAGCACTGGGCAAATCGAAGAAGTCGGCCTCCCACTCTGAGGTCCCCCAGAGGGAGGCCCGTCCCATCAGGCCGCAGGTTTATCTTCCTGCTTGGAAGAAGGGCGCCGAGCACTCCAGGCTTGCTTCTTGGGTTTAGAGGCAGACTTACTCGCCGACTGTCTCGGGAAGGACTGACCTTTTGCCTTACCCTGAACCCGAAAGGAACGAAAAGCCGAACTCCGAACCTTAGCAGGCAGTGCCGCCGAAGGGAGGAAAGCCGACTTGGATTTAGCCAGGGTATCCACTATTTTGTCCAAGTCCGGACCAAATAGTAATTCCCCATTGAAAGGTAAGGCCTCCAGGCCTTTCTTTGAATCAGAGTCCGCTCTCCAGGACCGCAACCATAAGGATCGGCGGGCAGACACCGCTGCAGCCAATACCCGCGAAGTCAGCAAACTAGCATCTAAAGAGGCTTCCCCAATGTAAGAAGCAGCGTCCCTCATCTGACCCAACAACGCCCTCTAGACATCCGGAGCGTCGTCCGGGAAGGTATCTTCCAATGCATTGGCCCACCCCTCAATGGCCTTGGCCACCCAGGAGATGGCCATGGACGGTCGGGCCACCGCCCCGGAGAAGGAGTAAATAGACTTTAAGCAAGTCTCAACTTTCCTGTCCGTGGGATCCTTCAGCGAGGATATAGACGGTAATGGCAAAGTAGAGCTCCTTATTAAACGGGTGACATGGGAATCCACCGCCGGTGGAGTTTCCCATTTTTTACAATGTGCCTCAGGGAAGGGATAATTAGAAGCCAACCGCTTCTGAGGAAGGAATCTCTTACTGGGCGACTGCAAAGCTACCGCCATATGATCCGTCAAATGATCCGACAGGGGAAACACCACAGAAGCCACCTTAGTTTTTCTGAAACTAGGATACTTCGACTTAGGAGCCGGTGCCTCATCCTCTATAAGAAGAATGGCTCGCACCGCCCTAACCAGTGCTCGCACATTAATGGACGACTTGGTATCCATTTCCTGGACCGAGGCGTCCGAGTCAGTGTCATCAGGGACCTCCCCATCATCTGAGGAACCCTCTGAGTCCGATACCTGAGCCGCCCGCGCCATGAGTGGGCGTTTTGAAACTCTAGAAGGCATGTTAGTCTGCAACATTGACTGAAAAGCCGAGGATGCGGCCGCCAAATTTTGCACGGAGTTGGAGAACACATCCACCCAGGGTGGAGGAGTCGCCATAGGGGCCTGAAAAGGTACCGCAGGCTGCTGCGGCACAGGGGAAGCCTGTATATACATAGGCAACCCCGCATAGGGACCCACAGACTGAGACCCAGGAGGACTCCGCAATAACTGCGGGACACCCGGGGAATGGGGGATGGTCGGCTGGGGTAACGCCCTAGTAGGGAGAGCAGTCGGGACCGACAGACGGTCCGCAATAGACACCAGCACTTGAGAAAACATCGCCCACGGTGGTTCCTGCGTCACAGAAGGTCTGTATGGGCCAGGAGCCACCTGGCACCGACTACACAGGCCATCCTGTGACAAATCCTCCCTATTCACTCCTGCAGAACAGAGTCCGCAGGAGGCCAACGCCGGAGCCACTGAGCGCTCAACCTCCTCGTCTGACATGACAGAATATATTATATATCTGGCAACAAGGCAGAAGTAAACGCACTCACCGGTGTGTTGAACAACAGCCCACAATATGGCACTGTGTCGCACACAACTGTATGTGATGAACCTCACAAATACGTGATCTATATAAGTGAGGTCAGTAGAAACACCCTTCCCCCACACACCTGTAGGGCTCGTAGGAGAAGTAAAGGGACAGGTATAAGCTGACAGTAAGCGGAAAATAAGCACAGACAGGCAGCACTAGCAAAAGTCACATACCATGCAGAGAAGTTATACTCACTGCACCTTCCCACTACAATCAACCTCCCAGATTCAGTGTCTGGGAGGGCTATAGTGCTGTGTACGCTGTCCTTAAATCGGGGGAGAGGTACACAGGGGGACCGGTCCACGTGCTCCCTGAGATCTGCGTTGCCACTGTGAGAAAATGGCCCCCAGAGACCTCAGAGGAGGAGTGGTCGTGTAACTGCAGCTCAGCGACGCCAGACTGCGTACTGAAAGGCGCGCTGAGCTGAGGGGAGGAGCCGCTGAACAGGGAAGGCTTCCTCCCCTGGCTGGCCATGACCCCAGGGATGCAGGGCTTCCCGCTTGCCTGTAATCCCTGGTGGTCTAGTGGTCCCACGGGTTATGGGGAGGGCCCGCCGCCACTGCCAGCAGGCTCCGGTCTGTCCCCAGGACCGGAGGCTAAAGGACTGCATTTTAAGGCATTCCGCGCGCCGCCGCTAGCCAGCGACACGCGGCTTACCTGAATCCCCGGCGACTCCAGCAGCAGTCCTGGGAGGTAGACAGAGTCCGGCTAGTACGGACTCTGTCCTCCCGCCGCGATCCCCAGATCAGTACTGGCGTCGCGGCGCCAGTCGGGGATCAGAGCGGCAGCGTGGGCGTCTGTATAGACAGCCCTTCGCTGCCGTCTGTAGTAAAAAGATTAAAATAAATAAAATCTAATTTAAAATAAAAAGCTTCTGGGGGCTGCTCCTGCAGCCCCCCTGCGCGGTGACCGACTCCGGCCGGGCACCAACTTACACTGAGGTGCCTGTGGCTCGGGGGCGGGGTATAGGGGAGGACCCAAGTGCATCCTGGGAGCTAAAAGCTTAACTGTGTGGTGCCCATGGATCCTGATCCAGCTATAACCCCAAGGTCAACCCTGTGGACCCCCTATGGACCCTGAAGTAGAAATACCGTTGGCCGCATGGCCGGTGGTTCGATTCCCGTCAGCGGCAGCCCAACAGAAGCAGAGTGCGACGCAGCGGAAGCCCGACAGCGCTGGAAATCCCGATCGTGGATAGGTAAGTATCCACTAACCTAACCCTCCTTAGGGGTGCCTAACCCTAACCACCCCCTTCCCCGCTGCCTAAACCTAAGTGCCCCCCAGGGGTGCCTAACCCTCCCGGGGGGGGGTGCCTAACCCTAAGTCCCCCCCGGGAACCCTAAACCTAACCCTCCCCCCCCCGCGGCTGTCTGCTCTAGACGCCCGGCATTTCACCCTTGCCGGGATAAGACAGTCGGGAAGCCGGCTGCCGGTATTTAGGCAGTTGGCTTCCCGATTGCCTCCCGAAGTGGGCGTGTACAGCTACATCTGAGAGGCGTGTCATAGACCTGATTTACATCCAAATGTAAATTAGCCCCAAAGCAGTTAGTAAGATCTACTTGTTGATGAAAACACACTGATACTTTTCAGTAAATGCCTGTAGCCATAGGGATTGTTGTGTCTTGTAACCATTGCAGGGAAATGATACTAATGATCCCATTTGAATGTATATGTTTACATATATATATATATAACAGTTTCTTAATTAGGGTAATGTGCAATCAGGGAGATTGGTAGACTCTTCAGGGAGTCTCCCTGACAGTGAGGGAGGGTTGGCAAGTATGCCCTGAGAGTGCAAACAGTCCATAGATGCACTCCTCACTTCATAGTCTATCATAGCAGCAGTATCAGTGCCTCTCTCCGGTGAGAGGCGTTGACACTACTGCTGTGGGCTAATATTTAATGCTTACGTATATTAGACATTGTTTTCTGCAGGTAAGAGGCTGATGGTTCATTACACCTGCAGCACCCTCTAGTGGTCAGCAGTACTGCAGGCGTGCATCATGACACAATCTGTACAATTTGTATGCTCTTCTCCCTACAGATTATTATTAACCCCAACCAGGAAGTGGCCGAGTCAGATTACACCAACAACATCATGAAGTGCCGCTGCCGATACGACGGCCATCGCATATGGATGTACAACTGCCATTTAGGTGAGTGTTGATTGTTTCCTAGATCCCAAAGACCATGATTTAATTGACATCTACTTTGTGTGTTGTTGCATTGTATTATACAGCTGCATTTCAACATCCCATTCTCTCTGTTAGGTGGATCTTACAGCACAGAGACAGAAGAGCGGTTTGAACAATATAGCGGGCTCATTAATAACCAGCTCTCCATCCGATAGGAGCGACATGGGACGGCAATAATCACGTCTATATCCAGAAGACAAGACGAGCCTTGTGCGCTCCAGCAGCAAGCCTTGGGGGGAGGTCTGCTGCCTGTGGAACAAGCACCTGGGGGGCACAGGACATGTGGCTAAACTCTTCTTCTGGTTAATCTTACATTCCCTGGTACTCTTCCAACAGAGCAGACGCAGCATGACCGCCTGCTGTTGTCAGATACTCCATCTTATCCATTCCACTACGTGTCACTATACAGATATAAGATGTATCCGCCTCACACATTATTAGGTTTTCCAGGACAGCGATCTGGACGCAGAACTACAGTATTAGAATTCTTCCATAGAGACAATTCTAAATTATTACAGGAAATACCAAATTATACAGGGCTGCGAGTCTGACGGAAAAAACTGCAGCTGCAGATCCACTCTCTGCAATATCGTTTTAGTGTAACCACTTTGCGGCCAGGCAGCTCTACACACTGCCCTGAGAGCAGTACGGCACTAGTGAGACAGAAGCTGCCATGATGGCGAAGTGGTTAGATTGTGCAATTCACATTATCAGGGACTGTGTGATTAGATCTGACTGTTACCTTCCTGGAACCATTGTATCCACACAGCACTGGCATCCACTTGGCATTATGGTGCTAATAAATCTCTCTCGCCAGTGGATCCATCAGCACTTTGCTGTTTATCAGATTATGGTTATATGCAATGTGTCCTGGAGTGAAACTAGCTCCTTATTTTGTAGCAGAGAACTGCGGATCTACCCTGCAGTGTCTATAATGTACTTTTAGTGCCCTGTGAAATACAGACCCCTCTCTTAACAAATCCAGCTTCTTCTTCAAGAGAAGCACCAGCACTGTGTCCACTCAGTACTTCTATATATATATCCTGTGTATATCTAGGAATAAATTATAACTTATTTCTCTTTATGCTTTCAATCAATCACTTACCACTATGCATGCGTACACAAGAACAGCCTACATCAGCCACCACCTTAGCATCAGATGGGAGAAGACATCCTCATTATACTGGAGTCAAAGCGGTCATTAATCTCCCATTGGAGGACACTGCAATATGGGGGGGGGAATAAACCTGGCTCTGAATGTGTGTGTCATTTCCTGCTTAGGGGGCATGGGGATAGGTGTGAAATAAAGACACGGGTCACACAGATACCGGATGAGCTCATGTTATTCTCACATGATGTAAGCATTACATCAGTATACTCAGAAATGAACAGTAACTATAAACATAAGGACAGGACATGCCACCATCGCCTGGCTCTGCAGCATCTCAGCACAGAAAACAATTCATCATGAGTATAAGGCATCTGGAAAGGAAGACAAGAATCTGCAGGCTAACGGCCTGAACAGCCTCATTCAATACACATTTAGCGCTACATAGCTTTTTTTGGTCCAAATATGCAGTTATACTGCAACAGGCTACATAAAGGAAGCTTGCCATATTAGGGGGCATCCATGGCATTCTGTGCCCATTATACAATGAACAAACTAACTTGTGCAAAACAAAAACTTTATTTGGGTAGGGTCTCTGCACATTTGGAACCAAAACAAAACTGAAATTTGTGCACTGTTACAGGCCCATCCCATGTGCAGAACCAAAGACTTGGTACAGATAGGCCCTGTCTGACAACACTACAATGCACTCCTCAGCATAGAATCACTCAGAGTGATCTCAAATGTCCATCTGCACCTGCTCCGGCAGCACCTTCTCCCGCAGCTCATTTTCCTGCTCCGGCAGCACCTTCTCCCGCAGCTCATTTTCCTGCTCTGCCTTCTCCCGCAGCTCATTTTCCTGCTCTGCCTTCTCCCGCAGCTCATTTTCCTGCTCTGCCTTCTCCCGCAGCTCATTTTCCTGCTCTGCCTTCTCCCGCAGCTCATTTTCCTGCTCTGCCTTCTCCCGCAGCTCATTTTCCTGCTCTGCCTTCTCCCGCAGCTCATTTTCCTGCTCTGCCTTGTCCCGCAGCTCATTTTCCTGCTCTGCCATGTCCCGCTCCGGCAGCCCCAGCACTCTGATCACCATTCTCTTTGCCACAGTTGCATCTGTTTGTGGTCTCTCTGTGCCGGGAGGTAGGAACTCTGCAGAGGAGAAATATTGTGGTTACACATAGGTTGGGATAACAGGTCAAAGGTGCTTATAGGAATTCCTGTCACAGTTCAAAATGTATGTTTTAGTTCATGTAATATAAATCTGTAATCCAGCCATGATAATGTACTATACAACTGTAGTTAATTACTAGACATCCCCACAAGTACCTCTTGGATAGGAGTCGTAGTCCTCAGACACCTACAAAGCCAAAAGCAGAGAACTGTCCCAGCTGTTTGAGCACCTACTAAGGGAAGGTGTAGTAAATGTGGCACCTGAAATAATGGGCTACTTCTGGCCATTCACTAGACGCGGGTAATTACTTACCTAGCTAGAGTTGAGTCTCCCATCCAGGTCATCCTGTCCGTGCCATCAGTCTCTCCTGGTGCTTATGTTCTGTAAGTGAGCTGTTGCAATCTAGTAACCCCATGTGTTACCTTATATATGACTACTGTAGTGACCTTCCTGTCCCTGCTGCAAGACGCTGTGATCTCCATGCAGGGCAGTGCATAGGTCTAGTACACAGTTTCAAAACCAACTGTGGAGCTTCTGGTTTTTGAAATTGCAGCAATTGCAAACACTGGGACATCTCAGAAAACAAGAGATATGGTAAGAACTTACCTTTGTTATCTCTGTTTCTACGAAGTCCATAGGGTCCACAGGGTTGACCTTGGGGTATAGGTTGGGAACCAAATCCGGGCACCACGCAGTTAAAGCTTTTAGCTCCCAGGATGCACTGGGTCCACTCTCCCTATAACCCCACCCCCAAGCCAGAGGCACCTCAGTTTGTAAGTAGCCAAAGGCCGGAGGAGGAGAGAAAAAGAGAGAGAAAACTGGAACACTCAATAACCATACTCACCGAAATGGGAGACGGAAAACCGGTGACCAGCCACACAGCCCATATGAAGCCAGGTGCGTCAGGGCGGGCGCCCTGTGGACCCTATGGACTTCGTAGAAACAGAGATAACAAAGGTAAGTTCTTACCATATCTCTTGTTTTCTACTTCAGGGTCCATAGGGGGTCCACAGGGTTGACCTTGGGGATGTCCCAAAGCAGTTTAACCAAGGGTGGGGACGCTCCTGTGCTGAGAGGAGAATCCGTCGCCAAAAAGGAAGCATCCTGAGAGGCAAAGGAAACCAATGCCTAGAACCTTAAAAAGGTGTGGACAGAAGACCACGTGGCCACCTAGTAAGGCAAAACAGCCGAGGCGCCACAGCGAGTCGCACACGAGGGTCACATGGCCCGAGAAAAAACAAGCATCAACAACAGGAAGGCAACCCATGGGTAGGCCCCTGAGGAAGACCTACGAGGCCATCCAAGCCAACATTTGGTTATAGGCCGGCCATCCTTTCCTGTGAAAACCAGAAATCTCAGACCACCAATAAGGAGTCCGATTTCCGTAAGGAACCTGAACGGATCACATAAATCCAAAGAGGCCAGACCACAGTCAATGAGGCCACACCAGCCGAGAGGACTGGGGACAGAATGGCCGTACCATAAGTTCCAGAATAATATGGAACCTGAAAACCACTAAGAAGAAACACAGGGCGAGAGCAACTCCCACCCTGACATGATGCCCTCCAGAAGAGGGAGCCACATGAGAACGCTCCCAATTCAGACACTCTCCTGGTTGATATAAACACCCTGAGAGAAAGAGAGAGCCTAAGCAATAGACCATGTAATGGCTATCACAACCAGCGGTTCCATTGACTGTCCCCGGAGGTAACGAAGAACCACTACTTACTCCCAAGGAGTCCCTAGGGAGGACAAATGGAGGCATAATCAAGAAAACACTCCAAAGGATGAACTGGATACCAGAGTGAAGCAATTCCATATCTTAACCATACTGACAGTGTAGAGATCCGCACTGTCAGGAAGACCAAGCCAAGTGTGAAACCCAAGCCAGCCGGAAGGAATGCCAGAATATCTGGAAATCCTGGACACCGGAGGATTGTATCGACAGGTACAATACCATAAGATTTATGGCTGCCACAGTTTGTGGTAGGTCCCAGCAAAAGCTGATCCATGTGCTCTAATCATTCCAACGATGACAAAGCCAGGGAAGCCGTAAGACCACTGTAAGGACACAGTCAAAGACAAACGACCCAGGTCCAAGGCAAAACCAAGGACCCTGAGACAACAGGTCCGGGCAGTGAAGCATCAGGGATGGAGTATCGATGTAGAGACTCCGAAGATCCAAGTACCCCTGACATCTGGGGCAATCAGGAGCCACCAGCAGGAAAGCATCTCCGTCTCGATTGAAAACACTTCCAAAGACCTCGAGGAAGAAGGGAGACCGGAGAACACAGGTACACAAAGTGGAAGGACCACTTCACCGACAAAGAGTCGCTGAAGTTTGCTTCAGAATCCCCAAAGCTGAACTGTAACACCATAGTGTGATAAAGTCAGAAGGCCATGAGGGTCACCTCAGGGGGGCCCCCCCTGCTCACCAGGAGATGAAACCTCTCTTGGGGAAGAGACTAGTCCCCGGGATGCACGTCGTGACGGCTGAGGACTCCCGCTTCCCAATGGAGAGCTCCTGAAATGAACGCTGCCGAGATGGTCGGGAGGAGACCCTCGGACTATGTCCGAATATGTGACATACCTGTCATTGCCACCCAACGAACAGTGTTGCTAAAAAGGAAGCCACTGTCCTGACCCTGTCAGACTGAACCTTTTCAGGTTCACCGGGAAACAAGAGTTATGCCAGAGTAAGTTAATTGACAGGGTGGAATCGACAGACGTCCAACTGCACTGAAAAGGATTCGATCCAGACACTGTCCCTAGCAAAGAAAACCCTGGACGAGATGGCCATAGCCACCCGGACAGGGACCGACTTGCCTCCGGAGAGAGCATCATCGTTTGAACAGTTATCCGACAGAAAAAACTCATTCCATCTGGAGATGAGCCAATTATGGAAAGGCCTGGAATGGAACTGAGCCCATTCCACCATGCATCCCAGAGTGTAAAGACATCTGTCGACTGCGCAGACAACCATGTACTCCTAATGGAAGAGAGGAGATTCCATCTTACGCCAGAAGAATTCTCAGATTCTGAGAATCCAGCAGGGATCCTAGATGAAGAATACCCAGAGAGGGATGCAGGGAGGACTTTTTCCCCGTTGATTAAACGTCTGCACCCTGAAGAAGCCACAGTCATCCTGACCTGGCCGTAAAGTACCCCGGTGATCCCGCTAAGAGCAGGAGGCCGTCCAGGTACAGGAGCATTGGGATATACTGAACAGAAGAACTGTCAGAAAATCCAAAACGCTGGTAAACCCCTGTGGGGCTGAGGACAGTCCCAACAGGCAGAGCCCGAAAAATTGTAAGTGTTGCTGTGATACAGCAAACCTCAGCCCATGCTGAGGAAAGGTCTCTGTAAGTACCCGTAGGCACGCGTCCTGTATATCCAGTGATACCCTAAAGTCCCCAGGTTCCAAACATCGTATGATGGAGCATAGGGACTTCCTCCTGAGCCCAGGTAGCTTTAGGAACTGGTTCAGGGAATTGAGACAGAGAATAGGCCAAAGAGGACCATTCAGCCACCGCACCAGAAAGAAAACAGAACAACCAGTCCCTCACTGAGATAGTGGGGATGGCCTAATTAGCTCCGCTTACCGCAACAACTGCATAGCTTTCTGGATCTGTAAGGCCCTTGTAAAGAGGGCGTACCCTCCTACCCACGTAGCCGCGGCAACTTGACACTAATACCGGGCGAACTGAGAAAATCGGTATCTCCCAGTTGTAGGCCTGTCCCGTCAGACTGAAGAGATATCCGTAGGTTCAGAAGCAGGATCGGCTGGCAGACCAGGCCTGCTCGGTACTGGATATGTCGGCCCTTGTAGATGCCGACAGTCTACGAAGAAACAGACCTTTAGGCTGACCCAGAGGACAAAAAAGACTTAACAGACTTAGTCTGAGGCCTTGTAGTGGGCATAGCTGAAAGCGGTAAACTTGTCGTTAGTAATACTGCCAATGTTACTACAATCTTGTCAAGGTCAGGACCAAACAATATCAACCCTAAAGATGGTATCTGCACCTCTGCATTCCCAGAGCGCAGCCATAGGGTATTACGGAGGATACAGTCGCAGCCGGAACTCTGAAAGTTAGGAGACTGGTATCCAATATAGGCATTTCCACCTATGACAACAGCATATATTACGTGAGCGACCAAATACATTTGAACCCCCGACGTGTTGGAGGGGAAAAAACGTTACAAATGCATCAACCCAATATGCAATAGTATTAACCAACCATGCTATAGCCATGGTAGGATGGGTAACAACTCCTGAAAGCAAGTATACTGATTTCAGGCAGAGTTACCACCTACGGATCCGAAGAATCCGACCAAGCAGGAATGGGAGGCGTAGTAACGTCTGTAATCAGACGAGTAACACGCCCATCCCCCCCAGGAGGGGCTCGTGATGACCCTCAGGGAATTTGGGACAGGAGGCCAAACACTGTTGTAACACCTCCTATCTGGCAACAGCCAGAGTCCCGCTATGCGATCCACCCGCTAGTCAGCAACAGGTAACCCGAAGGCACGCAATACTGAGGGTGTATGATACAGGTGCAGGTCAACATTCACTCTAACCAGAATGGACCTGCTACCAGCCCTAAAGCAGGGATAATAATACCTGAAATACGCTTCCCCCGTGTAAGAGGGAAAGAGCCCCGAACAGTACCCAGTTCACGGCAGAGCCAACTGGGAAGTAACCACAGGGCGTCAACCACGCCAATTAGCGTTTCGTAGAAAACAACATCCACCCAGGGTGGCTGTTGTGGTAATCCCTGCAAGGGGAATGACAGACTATTGTGGCACCAGGGGGAATTCATATACTGCGAAAAACCCCTGCAGGGAGCGGTAGTCTGTGTCACAGGGGAAGAGTGCAAGAAGCTGCGAGATACCCTGAGATGAAAAGGGCAGTATGGTGAAGTAACCCCAAGTGAAGTACAACAATGGGGCCCGCCCGGCGATCCGCAATTGAGAGGATCCCGAGAAAACAAACCGCCCAAGGGGGTCGTGAAAGAGGCCGGCACCAGATGACGCCACATACAGAACCCTTTATGAGTCAAATCCTCCGCACTAACACCTGCAGCACATGACTTGCAGGATAGTAAAAATGGGTGCAGTATAACGCTCTATCTCCTGGTCAGACATATCTGACCAATCTTGGTGGAAATATTAAGCAGCACTATACTGGTCCTGACTGATGCCAAAAATTAGCTGCAGGGACCCATTTTCAGCGTATGCAACACACAGTTCCATCTAAAATATGGCAACGTGCAGCACGCAACAGTATGTGACAAACCACACAAATATTAACAAGTATATAAATGTGAGGTCTCAGAACCACCCTAAGTACAGCTGTATTAGGGCAGATAAAGAAAAGGGATAGATATACACTGACAGGTGAGAGAATAAAGTACAGTTAGCACTAGCATAAGTCACATACAATGCAGATATATACATATATACATAAACATGTCATATAATATACTGCACTATTACACTGCATTCAACTGCCCAGATTCAGTGTCTGGGAAGGCTACAGCGCTGTGTACACTGACCTGATGGTGAGGTACGCAGGGGGACTGGACTCACTGCCATCCTGAGAGATTTCTGCTGCACCACAGAGATAAAATGGCCGCTGGAGACCTCAGAGGAAGCGTGGCCCGCGGAGGAAGCAGCTCAGCGACGCCAGACTATGGATACTGAAAGGCGCGCTGAGCTGAGGGGAGGAGCCGCTGTAACAGGGAAGGCTGCCTCCCCTGGCCGGCTATTAACCCCCGGGACGCCGGCTCCCTGCACCGATCGTTAAGTCCCTGGTGGTCTAGTGGACACACGGGGTATGGGGGGCCCGCCGCCACTGCCGGCGCCTCCGGTCTGTCCCCTGAGACCGGAGGCACAGGACTGCATTTGAAATGCGCGGATCACCGCAAGCGGTGATCCGCGACCTTACCTGCTCCCCGTGGATCCGGCAGCAGTCCTGGGCGCCCGCAGAGTCCAGCTAGTACAGACTCTGGGGTCCCGCTGAGATCCCCAGATCTGTACTGGCGTCTCAGCGCCAGCGGGGTGACGGAGCGGCAGCTTAGACGTCCTATGGACAGTCCGACGCTGCCGCTCTGAAGAGTCCAAAGTCCATGAAAAAACTTTGTCCCTAAAAAAATAAAATAAGCTTAGGGGCTGCTAATCAGCTCCCCCTGCGCTAACGGTGACCCGACTCCGGCCGGGCACCAACTTAAACTGAGGTGCCTCTGGCTTGGGGGTGGGGTTATAGGGAGAGTGGACCCAGTGCATCCTGGGAGCTAAAAGCTTTAACTGCGTGGTGCCCGGATTTGGTTCCCAACCTATACCCCAAGGTCAACCCTGTGGACCCCCTATGGACCCTGAAGTAGAAATGGCCGTACACACTGAGCGCAAAACTAGGGAGCGATAAATCTCCCTATATGCTCTACAGGCCCCCCAATATGCTAATAGATGTGTAGCGCTGGGCACTCCTAGCCATGGGCTGCTCCAGATACCCAGTACAAAACATGGTCACCGAGCCGTGTACAGAGGAAATATTCCTGTGCGTGTCTTACTGCCAGCCTGGGATGCGGTTATTATGCAGATCTGGCAATGCACACTTCACACCATCCTACATGTAAGTTTACACAATATAACCCCAAAGTACCAATATAAGTATAATACAGCATACCGATACAGAGTCAGAGAAATCACAGCGTTCCCAAACATCTGTGTGTGATAATCCCACCAACCTCACGTGGAGGGGGCAGTCAGATCTGGAATTCTGTAATACAGCACATTATCCTGCAGATGTATACATCAAACAGGCCAATGGCTGGGGAAAATATGTCTCCATATCATAAAAAGGTAAAGTGCCAGCACGATGGACTGTTGTATTGTAAAACTTGCAATCGTTTGCTTTAAAGGGAAATTGCCAGCCCCAGATAAATGACTGGTGTTATTACACCACGTAATATAGTTTTCAATAGATCACTGGTGTGAGAAAACAATTATAACATGTACTTTTTAGGTTTGTTTCGGACTACAAGACTACTGCTGAGTCTTTCTTCAGGTTTGTGCCTTATTGCATACAGTAACCACTAGTTACAGACAGGGAATTAGCAGGATTAGGAGAATCAGCATGCACTGATCATTAATAGGACATGGAACCAGAGGTCAGCAATTTTAAGGGAGAGAAAAAAAGAAAAGAAAAAAATGTATTTGAATGTATATTGTTTTGTAACGGTGCTTACATGCTACTGCCAGGAAGAGCAGAACCAATGAAACGTGAGAGTTTACCTGAACTAGCTAACACTAACAGGGGTATTCAATATGGGTGCGATAACATCGTTTTTGCGTTAATATCGGAGGTATGACGTCATTATCGCAGATTTTACTTTTACACCGTATTCAATTTCAAAGACTTATCGCAGTTTTGAAAAGTCTTTGATAAAAACCGGTGATAACTTTTCACCATTGAATAGGTGTCGAAAAAAAGTGCAGAATTGGGGTTTAGGGGTGCAGGCTTAAAAAAAATAGCCTGCACCCCTGGGACTGACATTTAAAAAAGAACTGTGTCAAATAAAGTTTAAAAAAAAAATAGGGACACCCCAAAAAATGAATTTAAAAATTGGGGTGAAAAAAAAAAAAAAAGGGGAAAAACTGTTAAACAATAGGGAAATAGGTTCAGGGATATTCTGCAAGTATGCGGCAGATGTTTTCTAGAATAGAATTATAGCAGCAGGTGCACAAATGCAGAATTTTTAAAAACTTACTTTAGGGACATAAAAATATGCTAGTACCCATTTTCATGTACCCCAAATTTGATGGGACCACTTAAAAAAAACAAAAAAAATAACCTAAGTGCTCTTCTGCAACAGTTCTTCAATGTCGGAAAAAAAACACACCTGCTGCGGCTATTTAAATCCCCGACTTTCAATTAAAGGCTAAAACGGGGGTACCCATAGTGATCCCCCATGTTTTTACTATTTTAGGGGGGTCTTAAAATCTTTGTAAGGAAAAATTCGTAACTTTACGCAAATCCAACTTCGGAGTTTCCCGTTTTCGTTAATTTTATATTGAATACGGGTATAAGCGGGAGCGCGCCCGATACTTTAACGCAGGTAAAAACTCCGATATGAAACGTTAACTTCGACAGTGAAGTTAACGTTTCATATTGAATACCCCTCTTAGTGCAGTGTTAGAGTCTGCTAGGAGGGAATATTAAATAACCAATGAACTGTTATAAAGTCTGAGTGCATAATTACACACACACAGACATTTCCAGTTATTCAGTGATATTCAATTAAGCAATCTAATATTAACAGCATCATATTCTCTAATGACCCATTAGATACTAGCAGCCTCCTATAGGCATTAAACCACCTATATTTGTTATATACAGCAGTGGAAACTATTGCAGCTGCATGTGGTGTGGCCACTAGGGGGCCAACAATGCTGACTGAGGCCACAACTCTGATATGAAAAGTGCCCTGCTGAAGGTCTCTTCTGATTGGTGAATGACCGAGCACACACTGTGTAGCCTCCTAGCTCTTTTGGGAATAAAGACAGGGGTCCAATAGGTTCAGTAGCATTGCCCCAGGCCGTACCCAAATTGTGAAAAGGGGAATGCACTGTGCTGGCTCCATTTGAAAAATAAATGCAGCAATACCAAATGTTACATGTAGACATAGTGGTTCTTATACTGTGCATGCGTTGCAGGTTGCATATCTATCTTTGCAAACTTACAAGTGATTCTACGTCATACCCATGTCACCCGTTCCTCCGTGCCGGTGAATAAAGATTACTGGGTGCATGCACATCAGAGACCTGCACCATGGGAGTGTAGCCAGCGTTACTCACTATTCTAAGTTATGCGCTTATGCAAGGTGGACGCCAATCTCAGACGGATCTCCCGCACGTAGCATGGAGTAGGTGTAAGTAACAACTGTACTGGTGACAGCTGTTCTCACCGATGGGGGAGTCGGGGGGTGCGATCGCACAGATACTGGTGTGACGTCACATTAGCATCCCACCGCTGGTCTCCGGAATTAAATGAGACTCAGAATCAGGCCCTAGGGCATGAATAACCCACTAGCTATACTTTAGTCCTCTCACTTGTCATATTGTGTCACCCATCTATGCAGACAATAAACCCTGCTGATATCATTACGTTGGTCAGGAGGGAGATACCCCTCCCAGTTATCACTGATCCATATCTCCCAGCCTTATATAACACATTGATTATACTTATTATGGTCTATAGTCCAACTGTCTTACCATTACTGAAGCCCTAAGCTTAATAATTGGGCCTTATTTCCCAGGAGTGTGGTGCTTCATGTGTTACCTTCCTTCCCCCAATTTTCATGTCTCATTACAGTGTTCTACCTACTGAAGCTAGATTCCAGTGGGACTATATGTGACGCTCACCAGGCATACCGCTATAAGTACATTTTCATGCATCAGGCAGCCACAGAGGAGGCACAATTACAGGCATACATAGAATATTTACATGTGGTTCTCATCAGTACGTTTCATGCATACATTGCAGATAAGAAAGAGAACATATGCTCTAAACATATTGTATAAAGTAGAACCTTAAGGAAATATCCCAATGATGCCTGAAATTGCGTCCCCACCGTGAATTACTCCTGTACTGTAACTATCAGGGGTGGTGGAATAATGGACTGTTATATATCATCATTTGCCTCCCATTAAAGGATTGTTAGCACATGGGGCCAAATCTTTTCACCTCTACATAGCAGCACAATGACTGTGCTAGAGAACTTCATATGGCAGACTGCCATGGACAGTACAATAACATGCTGACTTGTGAACAGAAATCTAGTTTTCCTAATCTGAGCAAATATAACCAGCCTGGTATACAGTATGTACAGTCACTTGGAACTTCTAGTTTACCAAGTCAAACACAACTGTACTGACCACCTGCAGTAATACACAGTACATGCTGGTACTGAGCACCTGCAGTAATGCACAATACATACTGGTACTCACCACCTGCAGTAATGCACAATACATACTGGTACTCACCACCTGCAGTAATACACAATACATACTGGTACTCACCACCTGCAGTAATACACAATACATACTGGTACTCACCACCTGCAGTAATGCACAATACATACTGGTACTGACCACCTGCAGTAATGCACAATACATACTGGTACTGAGCACCTGCAGTAATGCACAATACATACTGGTACTCACCACCTGCAGTAATGCACAACACATACTGGTACTCACCACCTGCAGTAATGCACAATACATACTGGTACTGAGCACCTGCAGTAATACACAGTACATGCTGGTACTGAGCACCTGCAGTAATGCACAATACATACTGGTACTCACCACCTGCAGTAATGCACAACACATACTGGTACTCACCACCTGCAGTAATGCACAATACATACTGGTACTCACCACCTGCAGTAATACACAGTACATACTGGTACTGAGCACCTGCAGTAATACACAATACATACTGGTACTTACCACCTGCAGTAATACACAATACATACTGGTACTTACCACCTGCAGTAATACACAATACATACTGGTACTGAGCACCTGCAGTAATACACAATACATACTGGTACTGACCACCTGCAGTAATACACAGTACATACTGGTACTGACCACCTGCAGTAATGCACAACACATACTGGTACTGACCACCTGCAGTAATACACAGTACATACTGGTACTGACCACCTGCAGTAATGCACAATACATACTGGTACTGACCACCTGCAGTAATGCACAATACATACTGGTACTGACCACCTGCAGTAATAGACAATAAATATTGTATCTGGTAACAGCCATGACAGAAAATGCAGGACAGGGCTGCGTAAAACCAGGAAAAGTGCCTTTTACATTACAGAAGGAATTGGGGGGGTGACTGTAGGTGGTATTATACTGGTGCTGTAAACATTGAGGTCACTTACTACAAATTCTGTCCCCATGCAGCCACCAACAACCAGACCCAGTCTCACCTGTCAGCTCATATGCCCCCATCTTAGCCTGACGGCTGCCCTGAGACAGGGGACGGAACTTCATAGCTGGGTGCATCCTGCGGGAGGCGGCATACGCTGTAAGAGAGGGCAATTGTTACACAGTGGTAGCAAAATGCAGGTTTCCATAACAAGCGTCTATGCAGCAACCTGTTGTGGTGCTTTATCAGATATTGACACTAGACTAATACCTTTTTCAAACCAAACTTTTAACCCGGGTTATTGCCGGGGCAACTTGGGTCCAGGTTTGGTGTGAAAGGGTCAAACCGGGTTGTGTTACCTAGGAATCTGACCTGTTACCTAGGAATCTGACCCTGGTAGCTACCAGGGTTGAATGCGGCACTGACCTGGGTAAAAGTGCGGTGTGAAAGATGCAACCCGGGTCATTTAACCTGGGTCCAGCCTAAAATGAAGTGATTGGCAGCTGCGGAGCAGTCACCACCCACTTCTTATGACCTCATCTTTGTGAGCCTGAACATCATCCATGTGTAATGGCACGCACGGGTTCAGTGTGAACATCTACCAGAGAATAACCCAGATTTAAGGTGCAGTGTGAAAGGGGTCTGAGCAGCTCTGAAGCGGGTCGGACCTGGCATTTTGGTATGAACGGTGTATTAGAGGGGTCTATAGCGCTGGGCTAATTAGCAGAGACATAACGGGGCAGACCTAATAAGTAACATAGGTAAATGGATCTGTTATTCTTGACAGAAGACAACAAAAACCTGTAACGTCTGCAGTGCCTGTTGGGCTGGGTTAGGAATGACTGAGTAGAATCATGGAGACATAACCTAAAGTAATACGGCCTGTGCGGTGTCTTCTAACCACCTTAACAGCGGCACCTTCAGGCAATCCGGGGATATTTCACCTCAATAACATTTCAATGATTTGTATCAGCAATAGCTTCCCCCTACAGCAAAGGTTCCATCATTCTGCGATGCCTAAAGGGTAGAGACATCTTTTGTAAATTCATGTGCTAGAATGAGGAATTGTTACCATGAAAACGGGCTAAACCCCATAAGGTGAAAGGGGATGTAGTTTAGATCTCGGCTGCTGGGCTGCAGACGCTCAGAATACCGGTGCCCAGAATCCTACACCAGTCAGAATCCCGGAGCCGGCATCCCGACAGTAGGTATTGGGGTTAGGGGGAGAGGTAGGGATAGGCTGTGGGGTTTAGGGTTAGGGGGTTATATGTTTAGGCTGCAGGGAGGGAGGGGGGGGGGTTAGGTTTATGAGTAGGGTTAGGATACTTATCTGAAGGTGTCGGTATCCAAACCCTGTCGGGATGCCAGTGTCTGGATCCTGAGCGCCGGCATTCCATACCCAACTCAGTGAACCACCACTATGGATACATTTGACAGTGATACATGGGCAATATATACTGATTGCAGGCTCAGCTACTGTTGGTGAGCGGCCATGGTGAGATCTCTGGATTACAGTGTTTCTATGGCAATCGATTCAACCCAGAGTATACTTAATTATACCCGGCAAGCGGGTCCCCCCTCCTCTGCGGCGCCCTCTTCCCAGTGACATTTCAGGAAGATGGCAGTGCACAGTGAAAGAAATCTTTGCTCTCTAGTGCACATGGTTCTTCTTTGCCAAAACAAGTTATGATGCTGATGCGGGGGTGGGGGGGGTGGAGCGTTTGCACCTACTAGATCTGCCCCTGGCAGAGGTACAAACAGCATCCCCCTGTGCAGCATCGTTAACAATTTTAATCATAATTTTTTTGTAGGGGGTGTGGCCACACCCAATTAGACCACACCTCCTACATTCCCGACCCCTGGCGCTGACCTCTACGGCGCTGCAGAGAGATTTAGGTTTTTGCATACAAAAATAAATAAATGTATTTGCCCCCCCTTGAATTGGAACATGGTTCACTCAGGGGGACACTTTTTTTTTTGCTCCAGCTCAGAATTAGGCCAAGTGCCTGTTTTTTGTCCCCTATAAGACTGTATGTAATTTACACAGAGAAATGTTTCTATCCCAGTGTCCCGGGTTCCTCTCTATCTCTCTCTCTCTCTCATACTGGCTATGGCTGTGGGGACCGCCAAATTTCACTGCACAACCTGCCAGGGATGAAACATAACCCCACAGTCAGTGTCCCAGCAGCAGCAAGGGGCACAACAATTTTTATCAGAGAGTAATACTGGGAGTTTGCAGTTATTTTATGTGTCCAAAATAAAACTGATTTGTGTCAAAATAAAATATTTTTTAATGGATACCTGTGGCCGGAGGCTGGCCACACGAGGCTAATGGCGGCCGCAGCACTGAAAGGGTTAACCCGCTGTGCTAGCGGCGCCAAATTTAAAGAGACAAAGGGCGCCGCCATGTTTAAATGTATTACCGGCGCTAGGCAGTAATACATTTACATGTGTTTTGTGCTGTCACGGCCGGACCCGCTCTGTGGCCACGGCAGCGCTGTGATTTAACCCCTGATGCAGCTGTTTCAAGCGCCGCATGCTGCTGGAGTGGAGCTCCGGCCGAGTGGCGATGGCAGTGTTAACCACCGGCGCGATGCACGGGGGTGGGGGTTGACTGCCAGGGCCACATCCCCGGATCATCTCCTGCGGAGCGGCAGTGAGGGCTCCACACTGGGGACCAGGCGCCTGGCTTCCGGAGCCCCAGAGGACTCGGGGCAGGGAGCAGCCAAGTGCTCCATGCTGGGGACAGGGAGCTTCGCTCCCGGCGGCCCCAGCACTCAGATCATTACTGTCCCGCACGGCAAGGGCTAAACGATCACACCACGGGAGACAGAGTAAGCCGGTCAAGACAGGGAGACAGGGAGAAGACGGACAAGACTCACAGACTGGCCTCTTCTATAGTTCTTCCCACAGATAATATTACATACGTGGTAAAAGCTGAGAAAAGCATCCGCAAAGAAGAGTAATTCCCGCAGCATTATCATCATCACAATGACATCTTACCGTCCTCAGGGCTGGAAAATATTCCCAGCGCATGAGCCTCATCCACCCACTTCAGCTGGAAGCCTTTATCTCTGTGGGGAACAAAATAAAACTGGTTAATCCATTTACCCCTCTCTTAGCTACATTTAAGAGAGACTGGTTATATGAAGAGACAAAGCCGTTCAATATGATCCCTATACACCAACTTCTAAGACATCAGTCTGTAGCAATGGCTATTGAATGGTTGTCTTACAGCTGTTATAGTACTATGTATTACTAGTAGCATAGGCAATCCCATAGCTCTCCTACTGTCGCTGATTAGTTACAAGGCTCAGCATGCTCCAGCAGTCAGGCGGATTACACGTCCCATAGTGATCCCTATTACCTGTACTCTGTAAAGGGCTCTATCAGATCTTCTGTGCGGAGCTCGGCAGAGAAGCCATACACCTCGATAATGTGCCCAAATCTCCCCCGATCCACCTGCGTTTCTGTAAACTCTGAGAAATCCCCCAGCAGGGGCTGGATGTGGATATCCTTCTCACAAACGTGGGCACTGATCTGTCGGGAAGCAGAAAAATGGGTTTTATAGGTAAAAGCAGTGAAGTTGCACATTACCCAGAGCGGACTGCACACAGACCGAGCATAGGCTTGGTATCCTACATTGGTATCAAAGTCATAGCTAAACACAGGCAACTGGAAACCGCCCTCCCCGGCCCACACCATGACCACAACAGCAATAGTATATTTATGATTTTACTACAGCTGCATGTTTTACAGATCACCTCAGTATCACAAATGAAATCATTACCACCACCCATGAATCTTTTAAAATGTGTTAGCAAGTAATGAATACACCTGTGCATAAACCCAGAGAAACGGAAAACATGCAACGTTAGGGGTACACTGCTATAGACCATTAATATTGTTAATAATGTATAATATGCACTATCCAATGTACACAGTTGAGTCACATTATTATGACCACCAGCTAATAGCCAGAGTAACCGCCGTGTGCAGCACAGACAGCAGCTAGACGGGCTGGGAGTGACTGAATAAGGTGCCGGTAGGTTGGCACAGGTATCTGGGGCTGTGCTGACTGCAGTGCATCCCACAGCTGCTGGAGGGTGCGTGGTGGAGTCTCCATAGAGTGAACACAATGATAGAGGTGGTCCCACAGTTGCTCAATTGGGTTGAAGTCTGGGAGGAATTAGGGGGCCAGAGAAGTACTTGGAAGTCTTGGTCGTGCTCGTCCAACCACTGTCGGACATTTCTAGCCATGTGACATGTCGCATTGTCTTGCTGGAAGAACCCATCCACCTCAGGGAAGACAATCAGCATGTATGGGTGTACGTGCTCTGCAAGGATGGATTCATAACCAATTCGGTTGAGGGTGCCTTCCACATGGATGAGTGGGCCCAGAGAAAGCCATGAAAACTTTCCCCAGACCATAACGCTGCCACCACCAGCTTGTGTTCTTCCAGCAATGGTTGCAGGGTGTTTGTTCTCCGATGTTTCTCGCCTGACACGCCAACGTCCATCCGTTCGATGAAGCAGAAAACGTGACTCATCGGAGAAGGTAACCCTTCAGGAATCAGCGGAGGTCCAATTCCGATACAGGAGTGATAATTTAAGCCTTTTGCACCAATGCACCTTCGTTAGCATAGGTGCAGTGACCATCCGTTTGCTTCAGAGCCCCATACGCAGCTGGGTTTCGCTGAACTGTCGTTTTAGACACACGTCTGGTGGTCCCCAGGTTCATTCTGACGGTGAGCTGCTCCATTGTAGTGTGTCGGTCGGCCCTCACGCACCTGCATAGCCCACGTTCACCTCTCACATCAATGACATGTCGCGCTCCGCAGTTTCCTTGTCAGTTATTCGCAATGGTGCCATTTGTCCAGTCACGATACACCTTCACCACAGCAGCACGGGAACCGTTCACAAACTGCGCTGTTACAGAAACACTGCCATCCCTGGCCCGATAAACCAATAATCACCCCTTTTTGCAATTCTGATAAATCGCCCCTTTTACCCTTGACAGCAACGAGTTATATGAGCGCAGATGGCCTATCGCACACCTTACTTCATGGGCAACACGCTGCCAATGTCAAATGTAGGAGGTGGTCATAATAATCCCACTACAGCCCTAACTGTGCAGAGTTTGTATATTCTCCCTGTGCTTGCGTGGGTTTCCTCCGGGTACTCCGGTTTCCTCCCACATTCCAAAAATATACTGGTAGGTTAATTGGCTCCCAACAACTAGTGTGTGTGTGTGAGCATGTGGTAGGGAATATAGATTGTAAGCTCCACTGGGGCAAGGACTGATGTGAATGGCCAACTATTCTCTGTAAAGCGCTGCGGAATATGTGTGCGCTATATAAATAACTGGTAATATATAAATAATGTGACTGGACTGTGTATAAGGAGACCATGTGTACATGTATTTCCAGGTTGTTTTGCCAATCCCCCAGACTCCTGTAATTGGCTCAATGACACGCAGAGCAGGTGACTTGGTTTGCAGAATGCTGCCCACATCCTACTACCACATCTAAGCCCCCATTTATTAATGATCGCTATTGCAATGTGATCTGGGCATGACAATACCGCCCCCGATCGCACTGCAATATGCAGTCATAGCGCCCGAATGTATCCCTTGGTGGGCTGCCAGTAGAAATCCTGTGTTTGTCCCTGCATATTTGTCCTGGATTTTACATGTAATTATACAACCACATAACCCCCTGATTTTACCTCATCTTACCACAAGGTGGCACTAGCTAGCTTTGAATGTCATTCATATAGGAATATATCAAGTTACTGAATGCTACATTTGCTCAACAACATTAAGGAGGACTACTACACATAAATGCAAGTTGTAGGTTTTCTTTTTATCAATGAGCTCCTAATATTATATATACCTTGACACACCAGGAATTTTAAATAGCCAGAAAGGCACATTCAAGCCGAGGGATCTATACCCTAGTAGAATTCGGCAGTAAAGAGTTGGATGTGCTGATGCTAATCATTCACCCTCCCTCTGTTATCCGTCTTGGGGTAACTTCTCCCTTCCTCAGTATTCAAACTAGGGGTGCAACTGGCACACTTGGTAGCTCCAAATAATCCAGAGGTAGGCACGGTCTCATCAATCATAGTTATTGGTAATAAAACGTCAGAAAATGGACACTTGGATGTGTAAACATCTCTCCAGTACCATCACCAGCTCTTTAAAGTGCCTGTAATTATTTTTGCCGCCTTTGGCAAGATTTCCTGCCCCTACCTATCTACTACCCAGCCATCGCTGCATGGAACAATGGGGCCTACTGAATGTTGCCTAACCCTGGCTTGAATGACCTGAGGACTTCCTCTGTCATCTATCTGGGGTAACTCCTGTCCATGGTTATACTCTTCCTCATCATCATTACTGTTCTCCGCCCTATGCAGCATATTCATGGCCAATATGGTATACCATGTGCAGCTACTGCCCTGTATGTCTCCGCTCTAACACAAATCCGTGCTCCCCACCATCATCAGGTAACTCCTCAATGCAAATATATCAGTACTCACCTCTGTCAGGATTTGCTCCAGTATCTTCTGTTGGTCTTCAGCACTGTGCACTGGCTCTGCCACAGCTGTCCCCTTGGGATGGCTGCTTGCTGAGGGCACGTCTGTCACGGTTTGCTCTCCTCCCTCGGTCTTCATGTGCGATATGGGCACCTCTGCACCACTATTATCTTCCACTCTGTCTCCTGTCTCTGGTGGTGAGTTCTCCCCCTTATTTGTCTTATCTTCCTCACCCACTTCTAAAAGCACCTTTATTTTCTCTTCATTCCTAGACAGATTCCATCCCTCACTCCTAGTGTCACAGACATCTGCTGTTCCCTTCTCTAAATCTGGGCTTCCATTCTTTACTGATTCAGTTATGTTCTCCCTCTTCTCATCCTTGTTTATGTGTTCCTCCACCAAAGGTATGCATTTCTCCTCTTCCTTACACTCCACCCGTTCCCTTTCCTGTAATAGCCCTGTGGAATAATGATCTACCACAATATGAAATGTATTTATTTTATCTTCACAACACTCTGCATGTTCTGTCCCTGTTTCATCCTGAACCACCGCTCTCATCTGTGTCTTACTTGGAAACACTGTTTTTGCCTTCTCTGGTTTGTCATAGTTCTTTAGTGGTTCCATCTGGTACCCTGAGCTGCCATCTGGTACTTCCTGGACCAGGTCTCTGTCCACTGGCACAACCTGGCCCGCTGCCCCGTCCCCAGACGCCACCTGGCCCACTTCCCCGTCCCCAGACACCTCCTGGCCCACTGCCCCGTCCCCAGACACCACCTGGCCCACTGCCCCGTCCCCAGACACCACCTGGCCCCTTGCTTTCTTATACAATACCTCTTGGTCCTCTAATATCTTCTTGGTTTGATTATGGCACAGTCCCTCTTCTATCTCTGCTTTGTAGGGTGATCTTTTCTGAGCACCTTCCTGAGCTCTACGATCGCTCTTCTCAGGCACCTCTTGGTCCCCCACTAGTTCCACAGCCTCATCCATACAATCAGCTCTCTTCTTTGCCTCACACTTTCCCTCCTGTACATCCTGGCTCTGTTCGTTCACAGCTGGCACCTCTTGGCTACCTGGATTTTGTACAGGCACACCCTGGCTATCTGATTTCTTCTCTCCCACATCCTGCTCCTCTTCCCTTCCCTGTGGTACACCTGCTCCCATCCCTGCTTCATCCAATAATTTTCCCGCTATTTGTTGTTGCTGAAGACCCTGTGCGTTTCTTTTTTCATCACCACCATGCTTATCCAATACTCTCCTCCTCTGTTTCTCCCTCCCTAATGACTCTCCAGCTTCCTCCTCTCCTCTTCCCATTCCATGACTTCTGTGCTCATCCTGGCCTTTCCTCCACGGTTTCCCTCGAGCTTCATAAAACGCTCGGTCTGGCCTCCCATTTTTTCGCTGCTTCCAGTTTTGTCTTCCTCTGCCAGTCTCCCATTTTTTGTTGTATGAGGAGCCACGACGAAACCAACCACGATTTTGATCATGAGCACTGGCTCTGGGCTCTCCTTCCTGTACAGGTAACCTGGAATTGTACAGTTTAACAGTTACATTACAGTTTGTCTACAGATAACATGTTCAACATTCTGATTTAAATATAATGTGCGCACTGTGAGCACCACTAACACAACACAGATCACATAAGCCTAGTGTCCGGTCCGATTGTTGTCATCTGAAGTGTACTCAATAAAACTTAACTCAAATATGTAAAAAAAACTCATCAACATTGTTAAGGTGCCTACACACATAGCGATGTGTTCCCAATCCAACCTGAGGCACGATTTCCCCTGAACTCTCCCCAGGCAGCTCCCCGGCAGTCGTGGTCACGATTTGGAGTAAAAACATGTCCAATCTGACTTCAGATCTATCGTGCATCCAGTGCATTGTGTCCCAGATTGGCAAATCTGCCCTACAGCACGGCAGATCTGAAGATGCGATGTACGACGAGCAGGGACGCGCATCGGCATCGCGATCGTGAGTAGAAACTCACGATTTGGGAATATTTTACACGATGTCAAAATCGGGCAAATCGTGAAAATAAAAATCGCTGTGTGTAGGCAAATTAGAATGTTCCTGTTGGGAAAGACTTGTACCTCATTACATAGTGGTGCCACTTGGGAGCATGGTTGTGATATCACAAGAGGGAGGCAGGGTCACGTCGCATAAGGCACCCCCACAATAACTAATGCAGAGCATTCGTGGTGTAAATCAACAAGAGATAATACAAAAAAAGGGTTATGGTTATGTGTCAAACTTAGCACATTACTTTGGTCAGCAGTTAGGTGACAAATATAAAGAGATGGTTTATGCATGTGTAGCCTACCAGAGCCACTGTCCCAGCTCAGAGAACCAACTACAAAGAGTTCTGCGCACTCACTGCCTAGGGGACTCCATTACTCAGAACCACCACTAAACAATGAAGACTGGAAGCTGTGGTCATGAAAATAGGCTATGCGGGAGTGGGCATGTTACAGACCCATTGGGGGCGGGGTTACCTGACACGGATAAGGGAAGTAGGGTGGTTACACCGTTTTATTCCCCAGAGACCTGAAACAATTACTCTGCTGTTGAAAGAAGCAAAGAAAAAGCAAAGTATAAAAAAACATAATATATTTATGCCACCCTAGGCATGTTATTAGATGCCACATGTGATAAATGCAGCTGTGGGTATTGTTGGCACATGATATGTAAGCAAGACCTGCAGGAACATCCATCTCACCACACTCCCCAAAGTGGAAAAGGCCTTTGTGAGGTTGTGTAGATTTGGGGTGCACTCTGCAGAAAGTCTTGTGGTGTATTTCAGGCTAGCAACTTACACTCTCCATTATCCTTACATCCAACTCAGCTGTGGAACATATTCTAAGACAATGACTACTAAACAATCCAGCATTAACATATCTAAGACCACATAATTAATACCAGGTACAGCTATATTAAAGTTTATTTTCTTTCCATACATCAGCAATTGATTGCAGCAATTGATTGTGTATAAAAATCTTTCCCTTTTTCAATCGATTGCAGAATTGCCACAATCGATTGAAAAAATAAGAGATATGGTAAGAACTTACCCTTGTTATCTGTATTTCTACGAAGTCCACAGGGTTCCACAGGATACCTTGGGGTATAGGCGATGACGTCAGACATCGGGCACCACAGAGTTAATTTTCAGCTTCCCAGGATGCACTGGGGTCCCTCTCCTATACCCTGCCCCCTAGCCAGGGCAAGTCAGTTACGTAACAAGCCATAGGCCGGAGGAGAAGAAAGTGAGAGAAAAAAGTCTGGAACACACAAGAATCACATTCTCACCAGAGGGAGACGGAAAAAACGGTGACCAGAGCAAAGCCCATCTGCACTACAGGTGCGACAGGCCGGGAGTCCTGTGGAACCCTATGGAATTCGTAGAAATAGAGATAACAAGGGTAAGTTCTTACCATCTCTCTTATTTTCTACATCAGGGTCCAAAGTGTATCCACAGGATACCTTGGGGATGTCCCAAAGCAGGATCCCTTAAGTGTGGGGATGCTCCTGTGCTGGAAGGAAAAACCGCCGCCCGAAGGAAGCATCCTGAGAGGCGTAGGTATCAAATGCATAATACCTCACAAAGGTATGGACAGAAGACCACGTGGCTACCTTGCACAGCTGTACTGCAGAGGCACCACGGCGAGCTGCCCATGAAGGACCCACAGGCTGAGTAGAGTGAGCTTTAAGAGAGGATGGTACAGACAGGCCCTCGTGAATGTAAGCCTCAGAAATCGTCATGCGAATCCATCCTGCCAAGGTTTGCTTAGTGGCAGGAAAAACCCTTCTTATGGAAACCATAGAGGACAAACAGAGCCCGATTTCCTAAATGAACTGGTACGGTCAACATAAATCCTAAGAGCCCGTACCACATTCAAAGAGGCCTCACCAGCAGATAGGTCTGGGGAATTAAAGGCCGGTACTATAATTTCCTCATTGATGTGGAAACTAGACACCACCTTAGGTAGGAACCCAGGGCGAGTACGCAGCACTGCCCTGTCCCTATGAAAAATTAGGAATTGGGGGCGACAATGGCCAGAAGAAACACAGTCTTAGCTGAGAGCCATTTTAAATCCACTGAGCCCAGTGGTTCAAATGGCGGTCCTTGGAGAGCCCTAAGGACCGCAGCCAAGTCCCAAGGAGCCACAGGTTGAACAAAGGGAGGCTGTATGCAAAGTACACCTTGCATAAAAGTGTGGACATCAGGAAGTGTAGCAATCCTACACTGAAACCACACAGAGGGCGGAAACCTGCACCTTCAGTGAAGCAAGGCGAAGACCGTGATCAAGCCCACTTGTAGGAAAGCCAAAAACTTGGATATCCTAAAAACCTGAGGATCACAGCCTCTAGGTCGACACCATTCAAAGAAAGTATGCCACACTCTGTAGTAAATTCTTGCAGAAGCCGGCTTCCGAGCATGGTGTTAACAGAGCTGGAAAAACCCCTGGACCTCAAGAGGACAGTCTCAACAGCCACGCCGTCAAAGACAGACGGCCCAGGTCCGGGTGATGGCAAGGACCTTGAGACAATAGGCTCGGACGTAGAGGCAACCACATCGGAGAGTCTATGGATTGGCTCCTGCGATCTGAGTACCAGTGTCGTCTGGGCCACGCTGGAGCCATCAGCAGGAGCGTGCCGCCTTCTTGCTTGAAGTTGCAAATCACTCGAGGAAGGGAGAATGGAGGGAAGAGGTACACAAACTGGAAGGTCCACCGGACCGACAGAGTGTCTACCAGAAGTGCCTCTGTGTCTCTTGTTCTTGACCCGTACACAGGAAGCTTGTTGTTTTGTCGGTAGGCCATGAGGTCTATCTCTGGAAGGACCCACTTGTTCACCAGTAGCTGAAACACCTCCTGGTGAAGAGACCACTCTCCTGGATGCATGTCTTGACGGCTGAGAAAGTCTGCTTCCCAGTTGAGGACTACTGGTATGAACACTGCCCAGATGGTAGGAAGATTGCCTTCCGCCCACACTAAAATGTGGGACACCTCTGTCAGGGCCGCCTGACTGCGGGTTCCTCCTTGGCGGTTTATGTAAGCCATCGTGGTGGCGTTGTCCGACTGCACCTGCACGGGCTTTCTGTGGAGGACATGTCTTGCTTGTTGGAGAGTTTTGAATACTGCCCTTAGTTCCAATATATTGATTGGAAGCGCAGATTCTGCTGGCGTCCACCTTCCCTGGAAGAAGTGTCGACCCGGCACTGCTCCCCAACCTCGGAGACTAGCATCTCTCGTCAGAAGGACCCAGTATGCAATCCAAATGGGGTGCCTAATGTTCGGGTGAGTAGTCTGCAGCCACCAGGCTAATGACAGACGTACCGCCGGTGACAGCACCATTGTGTGTCCTTATCCGGTGGGGAAACCCATTTAATCTGGACAGGATCCACTTCTGCAGAGGTCTGGAGTGAAACTGGGCAAACTCCACCATGTCGAACATCGACACCATGGATCCCAGTAACGTCATTGTCGAGTGAATAGACATCCGGCAACTCTGCAGGCAACTGCGTACCTTTGCCTGTAATGCAGAGATCTTTTCCTCCATCACAAAGATCCTCTAATGTTGGGAGTCCAACAGGGCTCCGAGATGGAGCATCCTCTGTGATGGCACCAGGGATGACTTCTTCCAGTCTATCAGCCAGCCATGAGCCTGCAACACAGAGACTGTCACAATTGCAGATGGCGCTGAAGGATCTCTGGAGACCGTGCCAACAGCAGAAGGTCGTCCAGATAGGGCAACAAGCGGACCCCCTGTATCCGCAGGTGGGCTGCCATGACTTTGGGAAACACTTGAGGTGCTGTTGCCAGACCAAAGGGCAGTGCCTGATATTGGAAGTGTTGGTTTCCTACTGCAAACCTGAGGAAATGCTGGTGTGCTGGGACAATGGGGATATGCAGGTAAGCATCCTGAATATCTAGCGACACCATAAAATCCCCAGGCTCCATCACCAAAATGATGGAACGCAGGGTCTCCATCCTGAACCGAGGAACCCTCAAGAATTTGTTGAGTGATTTGAGGTTGAGGATGGGTCTGTAAGACCCACTGGGTTTCTGTACCAGAGTAAGATTGGAGTAATACCCCGATCCTCTCTGGGACAACGGGACCGGTACTATAACTCCAGCCTGGAGCATAGAGTGGAGTACCTTCTGGAATTCCCGGGCCGTGTCTTGGTCTGACTGAAGGCACGTGGTGAAAAACGGCTGGGAGGCCTCCGTCGGAACTAGAGGGCGTACCCCTGAGAGACCACTTCTCTTACCAAAGAGTCCACTGTTGTGAGACAACAGCACTGGGTGAACTGAAGAAGCCGACCTCCCACTTTGGGGTCCCCCAAGGGGAGGCCTGTCCCGTCAGGCTGAAGGCTTATCGACAGACTTGGGAGTAGGACGTCTTGTACTCCAGGTCTGCTTCTTTGGCTTGGCAGATTTCTTGGCCCCTGCCTGCCTAGGAAAGGACTGCACTTTGGACTTACCCTGGGCCCTATAGGGCCAAAAGGACGAAGTACCAGACCCTGATGGGACTGTTGCCGATGGCAGACACGCAGACTTAGTTGCTGCCAGTGTGGCCACAATTTTGTTCAGATCAGGGCCAAACAGGACCTGTCCATTAAAGGGCAAGCATTCCAATCACTTTTTGGAATCTGCGTCCGCTTTCCAAGAGAGCAACCATAGGGTGCGGCGAGCCGCCACTGCTGCTGAGGAGATTCTGGATGCGAGGAGCCCTATATCTAAGGCTGTAATAAATTAAGGGGTATATAGCGCTCTCAATCCTGTCTTGGAATTGTCCCTAGCTGCTCCACTGGTAGAGGTATCCCAACCTCTAAAAAATTGGTTAAATAAATGATTAATAGTGGTGCGCTCTGGGGCAATTGTGATATGTGGATAATGGGCCCGAAAAAAATGAAGGAAAAAAAAAATTATTTTAAAAGAAAGGAAAATGTCCAGCTAATGTCTCAACATAAAGTCCTGACTTGAATCTGTAGACAGTTTGTTCTTAGAATTATTTAGACAACTGAATAATGGCATGCGTTCCTAGTCCCTGACCGGGAATGTGTACAACAAAAAATCCTAGTGTCTCTTATGGAGTAGGATCTTTGGATAGTCTCAGAAAATATGTAGCTCTTAACGAGTTAATTTCGTGATGTCTGTAGGATGGATGTTCTTATATTGTGCTTGATGGTAACATACACCTCTTAATCCGCATTCCACCTCAAATATAATACATGGGCACAGTATCAGGGATCATGGTGAACACAATTGATGCAGGTAGGTAAGAAATGGATTGTACTTACCCAATATGTAGTATCGCTCCTGCTGGTTCTCCTTGTCCCGGTGCTCCTTCAAATGCTTCTGAGGGTGCTTGATACGTGGGGTATGCTGCTGCACACTAAGTGTTGTGGTACAAATTGTAATGCAGACTACAGTCTAATAAAACTTGATTTTATTCTATGACTCAAACGAGTCTCTAAATACACATCCTGTACACAGGAATCATGAACTCAAAGTCACTAAAGTATATGAAAAGTTCTCTCATAAAAAAATCATGTGGGTAAGGGGCGTGGCCCAACGCGTTTCATCCGATTTGCGGACTTTTTATGAGAGAACTTTTCATATACTTTAGTGACTTTGAGTTCATGATTCCTGTGTACAGGATGTGTATTTAGAGACTCGTTTGAGTCATAGAATAAAATCAAGTTTTATTAGACTGTAGTCTGCATTACAATTTGTACCACAACACTTAGTGTGCAGCAGCATACCCCACGTATCAAGCACCCTCAGAAGCATTTGCAGGAGCACCGGGACAAGGAGAACCAGCAGGAGCGATACTACATATTGGGTAAGTACAATCCATTTCTTACCTACCTGCATCAATTGTTTTCACCATGATCCCTGATACTGTGCCCATGTATTATATTTGAGGTGGAATGCGGATTAAGAGGTGTATGTTACCATAAAGCACAATATAAGAACATCCATCCTACAGACATCACGAAATTAACTCGTTAAGAGCTACATATTTTCTGAGACTATCCAAAGATCCTACTCCATAAGAGACACTAGGATTTTTTGTTGTACACATTCCCGGTCAGGGACTAGGAACGCATGCCATTATTCAGTTGTCTAAATAATTCTAAGAACAAACTGTCTACAGATTCAAGTCAGGACTTTATGTTGAGACATTAGCTGGACATTTTCCTTTCTTTTAAAATATTTTTTTTTTCCTTCATTTTTTTCGGGCCCATTATCCACATATCACAATTGCCCCAGAGCGCACCACTATTAATCATTTATTTAACCTATATCTAAGGCTGCCTCATTAATGTACGTGGCCATGTCTCTGAAGTTACCCACTAACTCCACCTGCTCAGGTGACGAGTCAGCGTCTAGAGACGTCTCCAAGCTATCAGCCCAGCGTTCCATAGCTCTGGCTACCCAGCACATGGCCATTGCCGGTCTGGATGCCTGCCCCCTGCCCCCCCCCCTCCCCCGCAGGGGAATAAATGGATTTTAGGCATATTTCAACCTTGTGATCCGTAACATCTTTTAGGGAGGACATGGAGGGCATGGGCAATGTAGCACTGACCAGATAGAGGAAATACAGTGACATCACCTTTAATATCCTTAAAGAAGGCATATTTGGATTTGGCCACGTGGGGGGGTCATCATCCTCAATAACCAAGGCCGCAGGGACAGCCCGTATAAGGCCTGGTATATATATTTTAGACTTCGACTCCGCCTCCTTAGTACGGGGGGGCTCCTGGTCTGAAAAGTCAAAAACCTCTCCGTCATCAGACGTCATGTCATCCTCATCATAATGAGCCGTCTGAGACACTAAAGGCCGCTTAGCAGGCCTCAATGATGACTCCCCCTACAAAACGTCCGTTAGGTGCTGTACCGTATTGGACAGTGAATTTACCCACGCAGGCTCTTGCGAGACCTGGGGGGGTTGAAAGTGGGAGACACTGGGGTACCATCAGCTGCCTGGGGAACCCCTGCATGGGAGATGACACTACAGACTGCTGTGATAACCCCATTTGGGGCAACACAGGGGGTGTGGTCAGCTGACCCACAAGGGTTGTAAGTGCCTTAGCAAAACAAGCCCAGGG